>JAVYIG010000408.1:100598-609645 GCA_035222895.1 Strongylocentrotus droebachiensis | reverse complement strand
CCCCCTACCCCCCCCCCCCCCCCGGCCGGAGGGCCGCCTCTGATCATCTTCCCCTCACTCGTACTATCTCATTCTATTTCCTTTTCTAATTTACTATCACGGCATGCATGCACTCGGTTATAATTAGCCCTTTCATATTCAAAATCAGAGAGTAAACTATCGTAATAACAAACTACTTGTCATAATATATACAGTATATCCATTTTTTCAGGGGGTGGTATAATGGACGAGGTCAACGTTTCTACTTTTTGGCTTATTTCAGTATGTCGCCAGCTACTGCTAACCTCGCTGTCGTTATTGATTATGCTACCAAAATTTAGCTGGCCCTGGGACCCAAAAGATTATTTTTTCATTTCTCTTTGGGGTCAATGAAGCGTACAGTTCAGTGGTATTTGCTATCATACAATTTTCCATTCAGCTATATAGGCTATATTTTATTTGCATAAGGGCGACAGTGATGTGCGTTGTGAAATCAATTTCAGTGCCAGCCAGGTTGCAAAATTAACTGTATCAAGCGGTTGGATGTATAATATCTCTTATTAGCGCTATCCTCATAAACTGGACTATTTCACATCTCATGGAAGTTTGAATGTTGGAGCGAGAAAAAAAAAGAACGTCGGATAAGCAATTCAACCTTGGTTGAATTAGTTGCAAACTGATACTACTAGTACTACACGTATTAGCGCTCAAAGGATTTAGCACTCTAGGCAATCAGTGCTTTCGAGTGTGCGCAACGTGTTCTTGTGATTAAGATCTAGCACGTCCGCAAACGTGTGCGGCATTATTATGGTTTTGCCAGAGTACTTCACAACCGAACTCAAACGTCCTCTGCTGGAAAAACTTATTTCATCTGTAACATCGTCTTTATCCTGCTATGGCAATGTTGATAAAGTGAGCCCTTCGAAGATGGAAGAATTACCAAAAGCTTTCGTCAGTTCTCTGAGGGTGTTGTTTGAGATTTTAGACGAGGACTCCGACGGTTATGTGGAACTTGCGGAGATTGAGAAGCGGTGGCAGGGGAATTCCGTCACCGGGCTACCCGCGGGAGTTGTGGACTCTCTGAGAGGCATCGCTCCAAAGGACGGGCGACTGTCTTTTGACCGATTCTGCACAGGACTCAAAATCACCCTCGAGAAGAACCGATCTATCAGCAAAGCAAGGCAAGTACAGGTCAGAGGATCACGAAACTCAAAAGATGAAAAACAACCGACCACTGCAACTGTGCGACCTAATAATGTCGTTCATCCGATGAGAGCAAAAAGTGCTCCACAACTTCAGGATGTTCCTACAAAACCGATTAGACAAATGCGGAACTCTCGGTCGTCTACATCAGCACTTCAAGATGAAAAGAAAACGTCTAACCCTCCTAACTATGCTGCACACATGCAGAAAACTAAAGAAAAGACACGGAAGTTCAGTGATAAATCTGATGACTTGTATTCCAAACACCAATCTCACATAGATGGGCCGGCCAATCCCACCTTGGCGGATAAGAAGCGTGTAGAAGCTACAATTAAAAGCTGGAAACAAGAAAAACAACAAGTCTCCTCTCAATTTCAAAGACAGCCGGATCTTATTTATGGCAGGAAACAAGAAACCAGTGTGTATGCTAAACCTCCGCAAAGTTTTCCTGGTGAGTATAGATCTTAATATGTGTTAGAGTATTCACATGTTGAAAATGCTCATTACATTGTGAACTCGTACTTAAGTTTGCAGTACTTTATCAGAAGAACTTGAGTCGTTTATTTTAAGAAGAAAAAAGATGTGACTTTGATTTATGTTTCAAATTCAATGTTTTATTGTCTGTTTTATGGAAATTCTTAATATTTACATAAAATAAACAAAAGGAATGTACATGTACATGGAACATGAATATAATCAAACAATTCCAAGCAAGTAGACAAAAATTAATTATGCATGGAAGTGTGAAACTATAGAAATATAAAGAATGCTTTGACGAAAGCAGTGAAAATGATTTAGCCTGAATGGTATACTGAATGAGAAAACTATCAGTATTTAAATAAAACATGTCAGAAATTTAAAGAAAAAAAGGTTTTTTTAAAGTGATGATGACAATGTCATTGATAACTGTTACGGTATTCTTCTTCTTTTCATCATTATCAATTATCATTAATCTTATTGTTATCATTATTCATTTCATTAACAATATTATTAATTACCAATGTTACTATCATTTGTAATGTATGGACCCTTAGAATAAAATAATTAAGAACTGATACCCTTGAAAGTACACTGATAATGACTGTATGCATGTCCTCATTTGAAATCAAACAAAGCTGATAAGTAGGGGAATACAACCACATGAATGTTGGATTTGGAATGCACAATTCATGTAAAACTGTAAGTATTCATTATTTTATAATGCTGCGTAGTGCGTAAGTGGTAACATGATGGTGATATTAATAGTCATATTATTGTTACATGTACATAAAGAGCCATTAATGCTCAAAGCCCTGATGATAATATGTACAGTATTTGCAATATTTGCACTTGTGAGAATGCCCCCTTAAAACTGTCATCATTTAGTGATCAGGTTTTTTTAATTCCCTGACTCCTCGGAGCTAGCATTAGAGAAGATATTTAAAGCTTTGGGTGTTGGCTTCATTGTATTTTTTATTTCTCCTCTAAAGTTTTTTTCTTCATATTCCTCTGTTGATACTCTGCACCTTTGCAATTGATAGGCTTCTAAACTTTAAAGAAAATATATTTTCTGACTCTCTTCTGAACAATGCTCAACTCGAGTAGACAAATGAAAACTCTAAACCAAAATCCCTAGCTAGCAAAAGGTTCACAGCTCCAAATAATCAATGAATAGCTACTGGAAAAAGGCTAAGAGCCCTTGAAAAGTGCACCAAAGGTGTTTGAAAAGGCTAGTAATGAGTTGTAGTTCATTGAGTATTGTGTAGATCCAACACTTCGTTACCGTTACGCACTGTAGAACACAGAGCTCCATCACAATCCAAAAGGACCCCTGTAAGTATGGCTTCTTGTAAAAGCTGCTTTGAGAAGAAAATGAAATCTGCTGTTTCTGATCCTAAAGAGAATCTTCTTTCAATTTACATGTAGAATTGTAGATCCATTTAAGAAAATGTTTGTAAAGAAGGATTGCTTCATTATTTTATCAGTGTACAGTACATGTTGATAATAAGTTTGTAAGAAATGTTTGAATTGACTTGACTTGAAGTGAAATCAGTTTTGGTACTTCAAAGTATTACATGTATTACGTTGTTTTATCAATAATCTAGTTTCATTCAGCCAAAAAAGCATGCAATTCAAGACTAACCTACCTGTATATAAAGTTGTAGCCCAAACAATAGAGATTTTCATGCCAAACAAATCCTTGTTTCTTTTTATTTCAAATTGAAAGAATGCACTGCCACACACGGTTTGTACTTACTTTCTTGTTATGGAAGGAGAGGGTTGCAAGACAAACTGACCATGAATTGAAAGGTGTCAATTTGTTCAACTTTGTTGACAGAGGCGTGCACCGCTTTCTATGAATGGGCGACAGAGAGAGTTGCTTTTATGATTAAAATGAGGTGGCTCTTGGTCAAACACCAACACTCCAACATGTCTGGCATCACACATCATTGCTCTTTGCTGCCATGTGGACAATGAGCTTTGGTTTGAATTGAGAGAACATTTCCTTAAAGCCCCACTGCGCTACTTAGCAAACGATGCCTAATTGGTGATTGTTGGTCCCCCCATAATCCCCTTTCTTATGTTAATTGAGAGCTGATTTGATGAGATAACCACCTGTCAGTGACCTTGCAGAAAGGTGTAATCCCCCTGGCCAAACTAGTGCAGACAGGCTTTAAAGGACCTAAAGAGCCACCAGTATTGTCTATCATTGTTCTAGATAAATATATTTGTATGTCTGCTCTGGCAGGGGGTGACGGGAGGGTCATGAGATGATAAGAGAAAATTTGAAGGTTTTGTATTCGCTATAAAAGGGCACTTTTAGTGTAAAATCTTGCTTCAGATCCAGGTAAATCCAGGTTTGTAGGCACACACCCCATTGACCCTGTTACTAGTAATAGCTACCTGGCTCTGATCATGGACCTACTACATGTAGTTACGAAGTAGTTCCATGCTCTGACATACTACAGGTATTGAGTTAGGCTTCAATTAAGATACATGTACACCTGTACATGTACAATTAAATTTTAATTAAAGTATGAAATCAAAGCTTGTCCTTCAGACGAGAGGAGAATGTACCTTGAGATACATTATAAGCTGACTGAGAACAGTCCCATGTACAATGTTTGTTATTCTAAACCTTATCCTCTCCCCCAGTGGTCCTTTTTTTGTTGAATTAATCGCCATATTAGCCATTCATACTTTAATTTTATGTAGATTTACCAGGTTCTTTTTGAATGGCATAATTGTATTTTTGAAAAATTATTTGTGTTTCTCTATAAAAAGCAAACAATAATAACAATTTTCTGTGCTTATGTACATGCAAAAGTAAAGATAATAATACTAGCAAATTAAAAATGTATGCATACTTTTATAAACAAAGGTTGCTCTTGACACCCTGGAGGTTTGCCCAACATGACAACAAGTAATTGCAAACTGGATTCCAAGTACGGTATTGTAGTTAATTCATTAATAACAGGTTAATGGAATCTCGTCACTCGGTCCCCAGGAAAGGAACATCCATGTTGAAGTAAACCAGTCTATTCTTTCATTGCCATTCTACACTTTTATTTCAGGAGAGATATCCAAACATCCTGCAGAGTCGTCCCATTACGAGAAGGCGGTGAGGAGGACCAGCGAGAGTACTCAAAAGGCTGGAGGAAGGAGGAAAAAGGATGAACCTCGTAGACACACCCTTTCAAATGGCATCGATTATAATATGGTAAGAACTTTAAAGTTATTTCTGTCGTAATAATCTGAGGGTGAAGGTAAACATGTTCGAGGAAGTTGAAGATATTATTATGAGATGACATTGTTTATAGTAAATGTCTGTGTGGGCATTAAATATATATTGATATAAATATGAGAAAATTAATTCACAGCACTACATTGTACGTGTACATGGAATACACAAGGAGCTTGGGTTAAACTTCACAAGCGCTTTCAAGTTATTCTCATCAGGCGAAGTGAGCGTTTCATTGTTTTACATGGCTATGTAGATAAAAGTATGGTTACAGTTGTTTTCAAATGAGCGCTTATGAAGTTCAATCTACATGTATGTTTCTTGTGTATTCCATCTAGCCTTGTGAATCAATATATTTTCTACTATTTTCACCTCGTTTGCATCTCGTTGGACCCTTTTTCTTTTAAGCACTTTCAATATTCAAAACTGAAGATTAGAAGGAAGATTGATCTGTAGTTATGACTATCTTACCCATTAATAAGTTTTTACAGTATTATGCAAAATTGAAGTGAAAACAGGATACACTTGTACATGTATTCTCAAATATTAAAAGGCTTATTAGAAATAGTCTAAACAAAAAAGAACCTCTGATACATGTTCATGTGTACATGTAGTCTGATTATAATATTCAAATTCAAGGCCAGTATCCTGACTTTTACATGTACATTGTATGCTCTTGTGAAATTGATGCAATGCTAACACTTTATTGGTGTGGGAAATGAGTTGTTGCCCTTGATATTTAATTGAAACATGATTTACCATGATATAAATTATAAAGATTAGCATTTTACACATGTACATGTATGAACATATTGGCTGCTTTTCTGTATAACCATGGACTCACAAACTCCCAGGCCAGTAATATTGGTTTGAAAAGAGGAGAAAAGGAAACCAAACATGTAAATAGACAATACGGGCAAACTGTTGGACTGAGTAGACTTTTGGACTTTTCTACGTCTTTTGTGTTTAAAATGACAAATATTTTGTGAGTTATTCATGGGTGACCTGAGAAAAGTTGAGGTTAGGTCAAGTTGTCTTCCGAGTTCCACCTTGTTAGAACAGAGAGAACCTTTGTATTAAATGATAGGAATGATGAATGAGATCCTAAACATGTGTCTGGCATCAAACCGATCAAGGGCTCTCCTTAAACTAGTCTGGTACCATACACAACAAGACCAGAAAGCAATCTGTGTATGTACTATGTACCACCTGTATATATTTTGTCAGATTGTATTGATTGTTTGGGACTTTGGGCTAATGCCCATTCTATCTGCTATCCATAAATTCCATACTCATATGGTCTAATAATCATTTAATCATATTAGTAATAATAATCATCAAATGATTTTTAAACCGTGTGGATAGTAGACGTAATGGGCATTAGACAAACTGGGAATTAGACCAACTGGGAATGAGACTGACTGGAAATTAATAGACTAAATGAGCAATAGACCAAATGGATCATAGACTTATTGGAGATTAGACCAAATGGAAAATAGACCAAATGACTATGAGCTCAAATGGTAATTAGACAAAAAGATTAGTAGGTAGGCAAAATGATAACCGGTAGACAAAGTGGATAGTAGACAGACTGGGTGTTGACCATACAGGAATAGACCAAGTGGGTAGTAGACAAACTGGTTGTAGACCAGATGGCCACGAACCTCTACTTGCACCAAGGAGGTAGGATAAAGCTCCTTGGTTGCACCAAACAAAAAAAAATCTTCTTTTTTTTCTCTTACAAATCTCTGACCTTTGTCAACACTGTGGTTTACCATTTGCCCTCAGCTGTTCAAAGAGAGTTGACAAAGGAGTTGAAAAAGACATGTTCCATTATAAAATTCCTTATCATTTGTTTGGGTTTGTCCTTTTATTAATGGTATACCATGGACAGGTTTTATATCCTTTAATTATTTACTTGAGAATGAGTCATGGTCCTATTAGCAGCCACTGCTCAGTGATAACATCATAGAACTGCTAATGATTCAGAAGGTGGGCAATCCCATGTTTTCTCTTGAGCTACTTTTGTTTGCTAGGATTTAGAGGGTTTGGTGGAGTCGGGCTAACTCGGCTCAAATACAACTCGGCCCAGCTGCAAAATCAGTCAGTTTTTGCAGGTTGAGAGTAGGGTTAGGTTTAGGGTTAGGGTTAGGTTAGGGTAAAATGACTAAAACTGACCGTTTTTGCAGCTGGGCCGAGTTGTCTTTGAGCCGATTTAGCCCGGATTCGTTTGAGTGTACCTGGATTTTGTTGTTGTTGACAGATTTTATGTGATGGTGCAAAAGGGAGAAATAGTAAAAATATAGCAACAGGAAAATAGCTGGGAAATGTATTTTTCTGCTGCAGTTTGGCATCTGATCCTTGTTGTAGGCCTGATTAATGATTTTATGATTTCGCTTGTCTTAGCTTCTTCTTAATAGGGGTATAACTTCTTGTGCTGAATTACTTTCTTTACCGATACTTGAGCAATATCAATCGATACTGATACTAAGAAGCAATATCAATTGATACTGATAATGACTCTAGGCAATTTGATACTCATTTGTTACGAATCCACCCTCCATGTACCTGTCAATTATACATATATATGTATATCATGTAGTATGCCAGAGTCCCGTCTTATAAAGAGTTACAATTGATCCTTATCATTCAATCGTAAGTCCTCCAATCAATCGCAAGTCCTCCAATCAATCGCAAGTTTGCAGTCTCCTATCTCTTATGTACATCAATCGCAAATAAGTAGTGATTGATATAAATTCTTTATAAGACGGGGGCCGAGATCTGTATATAACCCCTGCCCTGACTTGTATGAGGATAACAATTACCCTTCCTGAAACTGCTAAATTTGACAATGACACACTAACCCCTTATATTCATTAACCTACATTCAACTATTTGATGTTAACAAACAACTAATGAGTGTAGATTGTTCTAGTTGAGTATCTTGGTAATGGTAGGTTCTTGTGTACTCGCCTCTCCCGACTAACTGAGCAACAAACACATTTCTTTATAAAGTATCCTAAAAGTGAGAGAGGCCCCAAATCCCTCTCAATCTCTAAATTGAATGATGTCAAATGGCTGAAAGTGAGCCTGAAAGAGTCAAAGATTTAAAGACGGCGGGATGTCTTAAGACCAGCTTTACGCGAGAGCATAACCTTATAATTGTAGATGGAAAAATAAATCTTTCAATTGATGGGAATTAGGGTAAGGCAGTAGACTTTTTGAATGCAACACAAAGTGTGGAATGCGTGTTTATTGAATACCTTTTTAAGCTGTGACAAACATGACTTCAAGAGAATTGTTTATCTATTGACTACTGAATCTTCTCTTTCCAATACAGTGCGTCCCAGAAAAAACGAAACCGAGAAGTATCGATGTTCTATCATAACTTAATCACAACTATAATTAATGAATGATACATATTTGGAAAGCTCAGAGTCTCCTCTTTCATGTGATGCTACTCAGATAATGCATATTTCACGCATGAGTGATTGAAAGCAATTTGAAGGAAGGAAACCAAAAAGACATTTGGCGGGCGGTATCTGAATTTCGAAGAAAAATTCACATTTCTAGAAAGTTGAGTTTCTGCCCTTTCATATGACACCTCAATCAGGAAAAATAAGCGAGGAATGACAAAGTTCTGTTTGTTTAAAGTAGTGCTTGCATTTCCATAATTTTATTAAACGAATTCGTTTTCACTGGCTGCCTGCCGTATCAATTAACGAAATTAACAAAATACTTAACTCTGTTTCGTTGACAATCAGCCATAGACGAGAGTCTTCATGCATGGCTGATTGTCAACGAAACGGAGTTAAGTCTTTTGTCAAATCTGATTAATTAATTATGGTTGTGATTAAGTTATGATAAAACATCGATACTTCTTGGTTTCGTTTTTTCTGGGACGCACTGTACAGTACCGGTTTAGTACAGGGACTGCCAGGTCCCAGTAGCCAATGGGTTTAATCACTCACCATTCATTGTCCACTTTTCACCATGAAAAAATGTATGGAAGAGGACATATTTTTAGTGCCTCTGTTTATCATATATATTTTTCAACATATATTTTCAGAATGGAAATAACTATTGTATAACCTTCTTATCAGCATCAGTTTCTGGGGGGGGGGGGGGGTGTTTCACAAAGACTAAGATCGACTTTAAGTTGGACTTAACTATGTCGGGCCATTTATGCCTCTGGTTGCTCTCACCAATATGATACAATAATGAATTATCACAAAATGTAAATTCTATAGATTTGTGACCGTGATTTGTACATTCCTTGAGAGACCAATGCCAGTAAATGGTGAGAGCAACCAGCAAACAGTGGCATGAACAGCCTGCCATGGACATACATGTAGTTACATGTAAGTCCAACTTAAAGTCGATCTTAGGCTTTGTGAAGCACCCCCCTGGAGTCACTGCAGATGTGAAATATCATTATCATGATGGTTTACCTATAATGGCTGTTGTTATGCACTCTTTCTTTCTCTAAAAGTGGCTAACAACTAATCCTGGCCAGTGACCACACATGTTAAGAATACCCGAGGTCGACTCGTTAAGGTCAATCATTTCAGACAATTATCATATTACATGTATCTATCTTCCCACAATAACACCGATTACGACCAACAAGGAATTTAACAATAGTGAATACTAGAGGCTATACAACCACAGCTACATGTAATGTGTCTGGTGTATTAAACAGCCTTCAATGTACGTACAATCAGGCTGTCTGTCTAGGCCTGGCTTCATCATCTCGAGATTGCCAAATAGCCCGCTATTTCTGATTTGGGAAATAATCACAAAGTTACAAATCGCTTCCTCATCAGCTCGAGACTTGACCTCAAAAATTGAAACTCGAGCTCGAGAAATTAGCTCAAGATATTTTGCTCAGCGTACGTGCATAGTGCGAGTCGTCAGACTAGTGAAGAAGCACCAGACAAATAGCGGGATATTTTACAAACTAGCCCAAGATATCTTGGGATAATTATCTTGACCAAATATCCTGCTAATTGCAACTTCGAGCTGATGGAGGCGCAAATTAACTGGATAATTTGCGATCGGGATAGTTCAAATAGCGGGGTATTTGGCAATCTCAAGCTGATGAGGACAGGCCTTCTGTAGACTTGTTTTTCTTTTTCTTATTTGATGAAGAGGATCTGTTTAATCTCCCCTCTAATGATCCTTGATCAGGTTCATGCGGATAATCTAGGTGTAAATGAACCTTGCTGATTTCAGATGAGCTTTATACCAGGCTTCAGAATGTTTAACATACAGTACTGTAGGTGACTCAAGCTTATTAAAGTCAAGAAGACCTACACCATACATGTATACATGTATAGCAATACCAACCCTTTAATAGACGTCTAGACTGTATTAGGCGAAACATTATAAAGATCAACAGATTATTCAGTTTTGTTTTGAAATGGAAAGAGAGAAATAGGTTCCACAGCCCACTTGTTGCCAAATAAATGAAATAATATTTTATCAGGTTTGGATACATTGTAGGTACGATAGACAGAGGTGGTAATTGCTATTTCTATCCCACTTTTCACAGACACCTCTTCCAAATGAAGTAAGTAAAGATTTTTCTTTGCAGTTGTGTAAAGCTCAGGTGAAACACTGGTTGTAGACGAAGAGATTTTTGTTTGTTTCGTTTTGCAAATAGTTGATGTGTTGTTTGAACACTATTATCCTAAGCTGTATAGCCATATGATGATTTTGTAAATGGGTATAGGATTATCTATAGGTCTTTGCTTGTAAGGGCATGCTGAAAGTGCTTTGTGCTGTGATATTTTGTTGATAAATAGTGGAACCTCAATAACTGTTTTTAATACTTCCTTCCAAGAAAAGTTTCTTGGTACAGTGTTCCTATTTGGCAGTACTTTGTGCCTATTATGATACTACAAATGATTCTTGTTTGTTTGAACATACAACTACAGTATGTATCACTCATAAATGGTTTATATCGTAGCACTTTACAAAACAGAGTACACTTTTCACTATTTGGATTTTGTATGATTTTCTTTTACACATGCACAATATTTCCTCCCCTGCTTTGGTAGCTCATTCAGCTCTCTTTGCATGAAAGTTCATACAAGGTTCAACAAATCAAAACAAGTCAGTTTTTCCTTTTGAATTTTTCAGGATTGATTGAAGTGCAATTTACTGGGATATTCCACATCAGTAAATCTTCTATGATTCTTTATAAGCTTGTCAGCAAGTCTTCCGTTCTAGCATAATCCTGATGAAAAGGAAGACTTGTTTATTTCTTCCAGTACTGCTACTCGGTCTTGTGTTGGAAAGTTCTGATTGTTATTTGTAGGCCTACATTGAATTGAATTGAATTGAATTGAATTGAATTGAATTGAATTAAATTGAATTGCCATCTATTGTCCATTCAGAAAATTCTTTTTTCACTGGTTTTACAATCAAGTTATGAGGAATATACATTCTGTCACTTCCAGCATTTCATTGCATAACTGTACGACGGATATGATGCCTTGTACTCCACATGGTAAGAATTTGATCTAAACCAAGATACTAGTAATACCGTAGTTCAAATATAGCTCCAGACTTGTTCAGACAATGTAAAAAGACAATGAGGAACAAAAATATCAAGTGCTACTAGGATCAGTATGAATATTTTGATTTTTTCCTTCATATACATGTACATGTATGCCATAAAATAGGAAATGGACATTGTGTCTTTTAGTGAGGTTTCAATTGCCATAGTACAGAATGAAGAACTACATGTACATGTACACCAGCTTCTCTGACCTTTGGTGTTTCATCTCTTGGTTAGGGCTTGCTTTTTTATATAATTTAGAATTTACTCCAATTCATTTTATGGGGGGGGGGGGGGGGGAGACTGATACAAAGAGACTTTAAATATTGTAAGGTTATCCCCGCCTAAAAAATATCTGCATCGCAGTGCATGCCTTCAATAAAAAAAAAATACTACCGTATATAACGGTGTATAAACCGCACTTTTTTGCCGCCGAAAAAATTTCAAAGTCGGGGGTGCGGTTTATACACGGTACACCAAAAAAAAAAATTTTTTTTTTTTTTTTTTTTTTAAAAGTTTCAATTTATGCCCCTCTACCTGGCGCTATGCCTGGCAATGTCTCCCAGCTCGGTAATCGGTGTGTTGACTCACCACTCGGAAACTAGAACAACACTCAAATTTGTCTGTCATCTTGGTTTGAAAGTAATCTTTCTGATAGATCTCAATATGTAGACTAGTTTATAATAATAATTCCTCCAATTTTTCTTCTATTACATGGTGTACCACAAGGTTCTATCCTAGGTCCCTACTGTTTTTTAATTTACAGTACCGTAATGATCTTACACACACAAAAAAAAAATCTCGGCAAAAAAAAAAAAAAAAAAAAAAAAAAGTTTTTTTTTTTTTTTTTTTTTTTTTAAGGGCGAAAAAGAGGGGTGCGGTTAATACACGAGGGCGGTTTATACAACGTTATTTACGGTATTCATAATTAGACAAGCCCCCTCCCCCTACAAAAAAGCATGACTGTTGAGTTTTTTTTTAAATTGGGAAATCCATTTGGAAAATCCAGTGATGCTCGGGAAGAATGAAATTTCAATTTAGCAATCATTATGATACCGCCCCGGGTTGCTCTTGTCCATGATGGCTTTAACCTTCTTAAGTGAACTCTATTGAAAGAAAGCAGACAATGGATTCCTGTGTTGTCGATGATGAAATTTGTTCGATTGTAATATCTTCCTGTACCTGGGGGCCGTTTGAACTTTTTTCTTCTTCTGCCCTGTAAATGCTGATTTGATTTCGTTGCTGAACTCTAGAATTGGGGTTTGGGTATAAATAATTTTATCTCCATTGTATTGGTACAGTTTTGAGCTAAAGTACATCTGTATTTTATAGGCAGTACATAATAGCAATGCAAAATGGAAAGAATAGGCCTTTCAAGTATATACATATACATGTAGCTTATGATAATATAATCTGGATTTATAAAGTGCTTAGTATGAAATGCTGTCTCTAAGCGCTTTATCGATATTATTTCCCCAGTCATCAGATTCATTCACGCGCAATGTGCACCATCTCCAGTTCTCCACTCTCTGAGGAGTATTCCTACCATATGGTCACTGTGAGGGCATATAGCAATTACACTTTATACAAATGTAATACAAAGGCTTTTGTCGCCCCACCAGGTCCCTATTTCTCTCCTACTGTAGGTAGTACTGTAGGTACCTGTACCTGTACATGTACCTGTATAGAGTGGCAAATGTAGATTTATGCCTTGCCAAAATACATTAGTGCTTTTTTGTAGATCAAACTATACAGTAATGCAAATCAAGTCAAGTGCTTAAACCACTCGACTATGAAATTGTCAATTTCAGTCATTTCTAGTGAACCTACAATATGCTATCCATAATCATTTTGAGTACGGTAGTGCCCCAAGGGAGAAGATATGTGACTTTTAAAATATTTTTTATGAAATCCCTTTCATTTTATGATTGCGACTCCAGACACATTCGATTAGGAAGTATTAAAGAGGATATATATATAATTTGTTTTGGGTGTGCATTATGAATGCAGAGTTGGCCCAAGTTATATCAGACAAATAAGTTGCCCATTGAAGTTATCATGCATATAATGCTATTGATTAAATCTACACAACTTAACAAATTGATGGCCTCCACAGTTTAATACTCCTTTGAGACACATTCTTCTTTGTATTATAAAGGATACAGGAGCGATGTCTCGCCAGTGTCGGCTTTCAGGGTACAGGGCCCGTCTTACATGTATATTGATCCGAATCCAAATCATTCAATCGTAAAGTTAAAATTGCCTAGCTAATTTCTTATGTACAGCGTTGCAATTGATATAAAGATCAGTTTGAGTTGGGATTGATGTGGTTCCATTGCAATTCTTGATAGGGCAGGAGCCCAAATAGAGCTTAGCCATCTCTCTTTATGTCTGTTTTTATCAGCTCGAGATGATAAATAGCCTGCTATTTCTGATTTGGGAAATAATCCTGAAGTTACAAATTGCGTCCTCATCAGCTCGAGATTCGATCTCGAAACTTGAAACTTGAAACTTGAAACTTGACCTTGAGAAATTAGCTTGAGATATTTTGCTAGCGTTAGCGAATAGTGCGAGTCTTCGGGCTGGTGAAGACGCACCGGACAAATACAAATATTTTGCAAACTAGATATCTTGGGATGGTCATCTCGACCAAATATCCCGCTAATTGCAACTTCGGGCTGATGAAGACGCAAATTAACTAGATAATTTGCGATTGGGATAGTTCAAATAGCAGGATATTTGGCAATCTTGAGCTGATGAAGACAGGCCTTATGTTTATTGTTTTCTATACCATAAGGCATGTGCAAAGGTGCGGTTGAGGATTGTCCTCAGAACACTCCTATGTTTGCCATCCTACAAAGTCTGGTCACTCTTTTCTGTGTACACTAAAAGCTAATTGAGCTGCCTGTGGCAGTGGTTGTGTGCAACAGGGGATCATCAATGTATAAAGTATGACAAAATTTGGGCATGAACATAGTGGAAATAGTCAAAATAGAATAGAGTAGTGAAAAATGAATGGAGGTTCTTTAAATCAAAGGCTCGAAGATTCTAGCCTAGAAAACATTACCCTGTACGCACAGACCCCAAACTGTCACCCCAGATCTCCAGAAACATAAGTTTGATAATAAAATTGAGCCTTCAGTAATGCTAACTAAATAAATACACACCTACACCTCCCTTTTATAAAATTCATGTATTTGCTCATTCTTCTTCTAACAATTTTTCCCAGGACTACCAGGTACATTCTTATAATTAGTATTTAATGTAATAATGGTGGGAATGATATGACCTCCCATTACTTCTCTATCAATGCGTTTGTAAACAATGAAGTTCCCACGGGTCGATGTGATTTATTCAAACATGTATCCTTTTCAGGTCAAACAGTTTATGTGCTAAGATGGTGAAGAATAAACCATTTAAAATATCAAATATTTTTTGGTGGATTGAACAGGGGCATTGTTGAATTAACAGTATGCATAAGGAGCTAGTGAATAGAGGCAGTGTTGACATCCAGACTTCTGCTCGCTGCGTAAAAAAATGAGACTTTGTTCCGTACTTTCTTCATCATTTATTCTGTATAGTATTTGCTCAAAACATCAATAGAACAGAAGTGGAATGCGAGGTCGGTATACTTCAATCACGGGGACTGCTGGGATAATCTTGGGAACCCTTCTTATCAATGATATTCACGAAGTCCAATAAGTGCACATGGATGCATGATTCACCGACTCTTAAACAGTAGTGACTGACAGATTCTTTCAAATAAAAAAGAATTTGCAATGTAAAATCGACCTCAAGGAAAGTCTCTCTTTCTGTTAGAAAAAAATGTAAGTCAAATTTCACGAGCAAATAGTATTTCTGTTGATATTTGGGATGTTTGCCATTGAGATACTTTTGGAGCCAAAAATTCAATTTCAGAAATTTTGAGTTGTTTGTTGCATTTTTGCAAGGCAGTTTGTTCAAAACTTATTTATAATTCTTCATTTGGGCTTCATAGTGCAGTGTGTGCGAATCTGGAAGAAACATACAAAGTGTATTTTATTTTATAGGGAGAAGCTCTGATTCAAAACATAAGTTTAATGACATCATTATGATACACACATAATTCTAGGTGCACAGTTTGACATGATCATCCTTGCTAAAGATTTACATCATCTTCCTTTTAAAACCTGGTATTAATTTATAAAATGTTGGATAAACAATGCAACATTGAGAACTAGCTAGTATTATATCTTTTTTCTTTGCTGATTAAAGTTAATTAAGAAACGATGTAAAGCACCATGAGCTTGATACTTCTATCAATGAGGAACCATGAATAAATCATATGTAGCTACTGCTAGTATTATATCTTTTTTCTTTGCTGATAAGTTAATTAAGAAATGATGTAAAGCACCATGAGCTTGCATGATACTTCCATCAAGAACCGATGAATAAATCATGAGAGTGGAGCTAGCTGTTCGTCACAGCTTGCTGGTAACCAAGCCAGCCATGCAGTAAATAACCAGGTGTAAATCCCTGCCCGAATCCACTTCACAGACCCGGACAGGAAACATCAATAGAAACTCTTTAATTGAGCACAGTGTGGCTGATCAATATTAAACAACAATGCCTGCCTTCTTGGTATTATAGAGGGACACTGCGTGGGGACAACATGCTGTCTTGCTATTCACGTTATGTTAGCAGGGGTGTGTTCTCGTGTTTGTGATCAGAAAGTTGCTTGACTCCCCCATGCAGGCACTAACTGCTCCCAGATGTAAGAGAGGAAGTTTATTACTAACTTATAGTATGTAAACTATACATGTTTTCACCTGAGGCCTCCTTGTAAACAAGTTTAGGCATTTGATGTTTAGACCTGGTACTCTATAATTTTTGTATAAATGATATTTGTTGGAATATATAGATCATACAAAAGCAATGACTCATCTAATCATTCCAGTTAATTATTGCCAATAGAATTAGGTATGGGGATTCAAAGTTAGATGCCTTTTCCAATACATGAACTTGTTCAGCACTTACTATTCCCTTCCACTGTTGACTTCTCAGTATTATATGAGAACAAAATGCAAAAAGATGTTTTTTTAAAAATGTGTGACGGTGTATATTTCATTTGTTGCCCTTACCACAAATATATGCATTTTATTTAGATGCTTTCAAAGCCATCTTATATATAATTAACCAATTCTTTGCAGAGTCACTAAATACATATAGTATGATGGTCAGCAGAACAAACTGAACTGGACGATTCTGTGTTTACAAGAGAACACTGACTACCCATGCAAGCACTGAAAGGAGATGAGACAAAGATTGAAGAGGAAGACACAATAATACTATTGATTGCATCATTGCAGTCATTCATAAGAGTTGTAGAATATAAAAGGTTTCTCTGTTCTGGGATTTCAAAGTACATCACCCCTTCATCCAATCTTTCCGTCAGTACACTATCACAGACTCTGCCTGAGAAGATGAAGCCTTGTCTGTACGATGCGGTAAACTGCATTACAAAACCTCCCACGGCAAAATAAAATGACATTTGGTGCTACTCACATTTCTGTTACCAATGATTGCGCCGGAGGGCTTTGAGGGGCAGAGATACAAGAACCTTTTTCTCACCCCACTTGGCATTCATCTATTAAATGAAAGGCAGGTAGGGATCAATGAAAAAAATACACGGGGGCTCGGGCGAAATAGCCCCCGAAATGCCCAAAAGAGCCCCTGTAAATTTGCATAGAGTTCAATGCAAAACAAATTTTAGAGTGTTAATTTCATGCAGGCAAGCTTGAAAAGTAGCCCCCGAAAAATAAACATTAATTTTTTCCCTGGTAGGGATTTAAAAGTAGCTGGGTGCAACAAAGGTCCTATGTGTACTCACTATATTTGTGTCTTTTATTGTTAGATATGAAAAGGTGAAGTGCAGAACACTCTAAAAAGAAACTTGATTTAATTGCAGCGGTACACCACAGCATAATTATACAAACAAGCCTTTATAAAGTTGTAAGCATGTTATCATCAAACAGAAGGGCATTACCGGTACATGTGTATTTAGTCAATGATTACAAGTTAATACCATTATGGCTCTTAATCAAAACAAGACATGAAGTTCAAACTTGAATCAGACTTTTCTTAATCCCATATCCCCTTATCCCCCCATCAGAAATTTCTGAAGCAGTGCCAAGTATATATTGATTTCAAGGAGCAATTACTGGTATCTCTTTAAAGTTTAATTCTTTTCACGGATTCCTTTGATCGATGTCAGTGAACTTTGCATCGGGACATGATACCGGTCTCTTAGGGGTCTCTTAGGGGTAAACGACTCCTCTCCTCTCTTTCAGAGACTGTTTCTTAAGGTGGCTGACCAGTTAGTTAACAGAGCCCAATGTTTGTACTAGGGGTGTCTTCGAGGTAAACGACTCCTTTGGTCAATTGTAGAACCTTGCTAAGGTAGATGACCAGCTCCTGGTCAGAGTAGACCAATGTCCTTTAGAGAATAGAGGTAAATGACTCCATTGATCACTGTAACTGACTGCTCAGGAAGGTAGCTGACCAGTTACTGACCAGGGGAGATGGTGTCCACAATAGAATGTCCTGGATGACTAGTCTTTACTACCGAACTTTATGTTTTTCATACCATGTTATGATTTCTTTTGAAATCGATTATAAGCTTTGTACAGATGGTGCAGAAGTAGTGTCGTAAGTGGTGGGGAAGGGGGTAACATAATGGGTGTCGCATTTGCAGAACCACATAAGTGGCTACCTACTCTAAAACATGAATAGACGCCTTGCCCATTCTCTATAATGTCTTGCCAGTTGCAAAGACCAACTCTGTGTCAACACTTCCAAACAATGGTCTATTCACATCACTGCTTTTCTCTCCTGAACATCAAAGCATGGACCTAACACAAAAGTGTGTCACATTTGCAGAACCATGTAAGTGGCTACTCTGAAACATGAATAGACGCCTTGCCCATTCTCTAACCTAAGTCTTGCCAGTTGCAAAGACCAACTCTTGAGTCTTGTCAACGCTTCTAAACAATAGTCCATTCACATCACTGCTTTTCTCTCCTGAACATCAAAGCATGGATCTAACACAAAAGTGTTCTCCCCCTCAGACTCAGCTGTGTTCTGGCTCTGTAATCCTCCTGAATAATTGACGATGACAAGAACTATGTATTGATTTCTGATTCAAGATCAGCACCATGCGACAATGGGGGCAATGTTATCGATTGCCCCAGTGTCTGGGCTTTGTGGAACGCTTTTTAACAAAAAAGTCATTGCTCCAAGTAATGATAATCTCAGTGGATAAGCCGACCCAATGTCATAACACTTTACATACAACATGTACATGATGTTTGCAAACTTGTATTGGAATTCAGATAATTACTAGTTTATACAAGTGATAAGATTTCTGTTTATTTTGTGCAAAGGGGTACTTCATCATTTGTAGACATACAGGTACACTTGAAGAATTGTTTGGTTATTCAATATCTGCTTGATAATAGGCGGTGTCACACAGAAAAATTCCTTGAAAAATCCTTTCAAGGGAGAATTTTCTTGCTTCGTTAGAGGATTTTTAATGGGATAATTGATGACAGACAGCAATTACGAGGATAACTAAAATCCTGATAACTAAAATCCGGATTTTTGGCCTCTGTGTGACACCACCTATTATATACTTTCTCATGTACCTTGACAATACTTGCAAGTCAGGACATGTTTCCATCTTTCTCTGAATTGTTTGTTTGGATGCAGGTTCTTAAAGTTTTGTGAAAAATAGGTATACCGGTACTAGACAGAAATAACCATCTGATTTGGGTCATTTCTTTAATAAAACTGACATTTGTTGTCATTCCCCAATACAGATGGTACACCAGAGATCTCGTACCCTGGGGGTGGCTAGGTACATATTTTCGTCCACGACATTTTCTCCCCGATTTTCTTTATTTAGATCTAATTTTCTGATTTCTAAATCAGATGTAAATTAGGTCGGTATGTCATTTGTCCTAATTACAGTTATCAAAATTTGATAACTTAATATTAAATGTATAATTTACGGACTTACTTATATGAATTATCCAATTTGTATCTCCGAACTGTGAAGCAGTACGTTCATGCATTCAAAATATTACCCGGCGGCCGATATATTTCCGGGTCCACCTACCAAAACATAGCCAATGGCCAATCAGAGCACTCGTTTCGTGGGCGTTCGTTGGTCAAGCTGGGCCGACTCGTACGTAGCTACGGTAGCTATTGGACGTTCGAAAAGAAAAAAGGAATATTCATCAACTAAAACCAAGACGGATAATGTTGACGACGAGACTTTCTCGGATTAATCATTAATTTAGGATCTAAATGATCAAGCTATCGTTAGTCAAATAAGCTATAGTTATTTTTAATTAGACTCTAATTATTGTAATATTGCAGCATGTATGAGGATGTAAAGAGTGAAAATCTCGTAGCATATCTCATTCATCGCGGTCCTGCCGAACCGAACCATTGGTTCCGTACAGTCCCGATAGGACAATCTTCAGTCTCTATAATCGGAGGTCTAGTGGAGCCAGACGTAGTCTCAGTGGAACAACCGACGATTAGAGAGACTGAAGTTTGCGGTCTATACCGGTACATGCATATTTAATAGTGGGTTCTTGTATAGCGCTCATGTCTGTCACACTTGACACTCCTGGGGGGTGTTTCACAAAGATCCTAAGTTGAACTTATCTCTAAGTTGGACTTAAAAATTATGGAAAGCCATTAGCATCTTTGAAAATATTTTGTAAAAGTTATTTTGAAAGGCATTAATTGTTTATTCAAATCATCCATATTGTCTATCATCAAGGAGATTTCATGTTCTGGATGTGGAATTCATAAAAAGTCTAAAATACTTGAATTTCTGCTTTTGAATACATTTCATTTTAAGACTCCAATGGCTGTCCATAATTTTTAAGTCCAACTTAGAGTTAAGTTCTACTTAGGATCTTTGTGAAACACCCCCCTGGTGCTCCACAACTGTTATCCCGGCGTTCTAGCATTTCAAGGAATTAATTCCTGCCAGGTTCCCATTTACATTTCCTGGGTCGAGTGTGGCAAATGTAGATTAATTAATTAAACATGCTCTTACATTAATTTCACTGTTACAAGTAGGTATTTGTGCATAATGCAGCTTTGATTCATTTTTCCAAGTAATATCTGTGTAATCTCTCTCTCTTTAATCAACTATGGGGACTTTGATCTGTACAATATTTGGTTTGAAATCAATGCAAACCAAACCAATGCATAGTATTTGATAAGTTTTTCCCCCATTTTGTTAAAAATAATCCATTATTTTTCCATGGAATAATAACTCCACATTGAAGATGTCTTTGTATTTTATCTATGGACAGGACTATTCCCGAGTAGGTCGATCTATAAACGTAACACAATGGTATATTAAATGTAACACAATGGTATATTAAACATGGAAAATGTGATTTCAACTTATGTTCAGTGAATGTAATTGATAGTGGGTGTGGCAAAAGTATTTCATATTAGACATAATACCATGGACTTCTCTTGTTGAACTGCATGAAGCTACAATTGTAAATATTAAAAAATGGAACAAATGATTTCAAATTATTTTCACTTAATGTAATCGAAAGTAGTGGGACATAAGTTTTTCAAGAAACATAATACCATGGACTTCTCTTTGGTGAACTGGATGAAGCAATTTAATTTTTATTTTATTATTATTTTATTTATTTAATTATTTTGTAATATTGCTTTTCTTCAGCTGAAGCGCATGAAGCAACTGGAGCAAGAGCGAGACATCTTCCTGCAGGGCTTGGAGGCTCTAGAGCTAGCCAGAGATTGGTATAGACAACAACTAGCTAGCATCAGGGACAGGCAAGACAGGATCAACAAGGCACAAGTCGACTTCACAGAGGTATGATGTAGTAAAGATCCAAAAGGAAATGTAGATTTCGTTTGTTGTAATTGGTGCAGAAGGGAAAAGGATATTATTACCTCCAATTAAATGATATATTTGAATTAATTATTTGATGATTGTTCAAATATACATGTACATTTAATAGTATTTTTTTCCTAAACATTAATCGAATATGCATGTGTGTGAATGTTGTCCAGTTTTATCAACTGACGACAATGTTGCATGCACAGTGATGCCATTGTTATACCTACTGAGCTGTATTCACAGAATAGAGTTTAAAAGAAATATTTCTTAGAACAGTTGTTTCTTTCTACATCATAATTTCTACGCTTAATATCATATCATCATCATTATTCACCCCAATACATATGATTTTTAAGAATATCAGATAATAGATGAAAATGGAGGGCTATGGCTGCCGATGTCTGTATTACAGACCTTGTACTTGATGATGATGATGATGATGACATATGGTTGATGGATTTGGGAAAAAAATACACCGTGTTTCCCTCGGTCCCTCCTCTTTTAGGGGGATGTTTTTTGACATTTGCATTTCAAGAAACTGTATTTAGAATTTCCTTTTTCTCCTTCTTTCAGGACATTGATAAATATTTCTTGGAATAGTTGTTGTTTCTTTTTACATCATAATTTCTACACTTACATGTATCATATCATCATCATTACATATGTATGCTTGTTGGATTTAGGCATTTTGAAAACAAATTATTTCTGTTTCCAACCTCTTCTGGCAGGGTGTTTTTTTAAATTTGCATTTCAAGAAACTGTTTTTAGAATTTCCTTTTCTCTTTCTTCAATCCTTCAGGACATTGATCATCAGGACATGGTGGTATACAGGACAACGCGTATCACCGAACTGAACAGGCAACTCAGGGCACTCATAGCTACTCCGGAAAAGGTAAGCCAATCTGAAGCTCTCTCCTCAATTCAATTATGACCGAGATATCATCTTCTCCTTGCCTCAGGGCGTTGCTTTCAGATAGCACCGAGGTTGTAAAGAGAAGTCATGTTCACCTTGTTTGCGCGCAGAGGAACAAGATGATTGGATAGATACAAAAGGCCTGTCCTCATCAGCTCAAGTTTGCCAAATAACCAGTTGTTTTAACTATCCCGATCGCAAATTAACCAGTTGATTTGCGGCTTCATCAGTTCGCAGTTGCAATTAGCGGGATATTTGGTCAAGAAAATATTCAGAGAAATCTTGGTCTTGTTTCCACAATATCCTGCTATTTTGGAAATAGCGGGCTAATGTGCGCCCGTCCGAGCTAGTTTTTGTGATGAGTGTGTCGGTCTGGTGAAGACGCAATTTCAGGCTTCGGGATAATATCCCCGAGTCTGAAAATAGCAGGTTATTTGGCAAACTCAAGCTGATGAAGACAGGCCTAGAGGGAACAAGATTATTGGATAGATAGAAGACTGATTCAAGGATGCTGATAAAAAGTGCACATCTGATTTCTTTCCTAACGTAACAGGAGGCAATATTGAGCTTGTTCATGTTATAAAGAATAATGATTTTCTGATTAATTTAAAATTCTGATTTAAAATCAAATTGTAAAGTTAGTTGACAGATGGTACTTCGATTGTATTGTTGGCTAATTTTGTATTCAGGAGATGATGCAGATTTGGAGATATTAAAGGTTTTTTTTATATATATGGAACTTCTATTGTTAGCTAATTTTTATCCAGGAGATGATAAAGATTTGGACGTACAGTAGTAGAGCTTTTAGTCTTTCACTCATCAGAGTGAAACAGAACAGGGAATAAAAAGCAAAATTAAACAGCATAAACAGGAACCAAAGGGAATATATGAATATTGGAACAGAGCATGAACATGCATTTTATGGATGACAAGAAAAAGAAAAGAAAATTTATATGGCGGAATCGTTTTAGAACATAAAAAGCAGAGGTTCTGTTCATATTGGTTCCCTGAGTCACTACTAGTATTAGATTGCACATATACATGTATGCATCGTGGATCTCAAGCAATTATTATGCTGGGGTCGTGGTGGTGATGACATTTGAAACGGTTTGCCCTTTGAAAAATAGGAACTGTAACAATCATCGTATTGTCAGAAAGTGAGCAGCTGCCCGTGATAGCCCATTGATATTGATCGTATTGTTAATTGAGGTCGTATGAATTCTGCATGCTCCAGTGCATTTCAACAGTGTCTGAGGCAGTTAAAAGTCATTGTGAATTAATGTGACCGTGAGCTCCAATTGCATGTTAATTAGTTCTTAATTAACATTTTCTTAGTAGTAGTAGTAGTATAGAAAAAATAGTAGTAGTGGTAAAAGTTGTAGTGGTAGTAGAAGTAGTAGGAGGTGGAGTGGTGGGGGTAGTAGTATCAGCAGCAGCAGGGGCCGCGGTAGTAGAAGTGGTAATGAACATCCTAGCAGAAAAACTAATACAATTTACTATTCAAAAGTATCATTCAATTAAAATTAGGAACATGCAATGGGTATAATTCTAATTAAAGTGCTTACAAAAAAGTACCGGTATATATTTTCTTTCATAGCAAAAGTTACAAGTTCTGAAAAGCAATTTTATAGACAAGCCTACTACATTGTACATGTCCCTTTTAAAAATAAAAATACAGTTTCACAGTACTATCCATCATCTTTTGACACAGTCTCACAATGTTGAAAGTATTAAACATGTGTATACATGTACATCCCCTCAAGGATACCTGAGTAATAAGAAAATCCCTCCAAAATGAAATAAAAGATGGAAATCAACTGATCCATGAGCAGTATTATCACTTTTTAACTTGTCTATTGTCTCGTACTGAATGGACTCACATATTTGTGTAGGAGTCTTGGAATGGTATGCTGGAAATGATCTAGGTCAGCATGTTTAAAGCTTCATATTATCCCTAGAATGTGGTTTGTTGATTTTATGCGATTGGTTCAAACATGCTCAAACATGCGTCATGCAATAATAGCAACTTTGGTACTCGCTGCATTATGTTTTTTCTCAAATGTGAAAGTTAAAGTTAAACTTGAGCTCTGGTATGGGAATCATTTTTCGAGAGAACACAGCTATAATTCATTCTGGATTGTTTATCCTGCAGTAGATTGATTGTTTGAACCAGTGAAATAAAAATAAACTCATAAAAACTTGCTGGAAATCATGTTCAATAAAACCACAACTCTCATCTGGACATAGTGACCTGTGTTATGGTGTCGGGCCTACTTACAGGTACCTTGATTTCCTTATCTCTCTATGCTCATTACTCAGCCCCTATACATTTTCTACCAAAATCGTTTCGCTTGTGTCATTTATTTGTAATCTTGAATATTCAGTGTAATTTTTGTTGTATTCTGTAATTACCAAAACTCAAGCTTATCTTTAAACTAATATAAGTTACATGTAGTGTGTCGTGTGTATGTTTTATAGGTTTATATTATTTGCATTAAAACATACTAACAAACCTAACCATTTTGAAACCAATGTTACCATGGAGACAAGAGATTCATCAACAGTGTACATAAGAACATGAACAATTCTGTCTGAGTAATGTAACATTCATTCAACCGTGTAAAAAATTAAAAGTAAAAAATAAAATACATATTTACAAATAGACACATACAATACATCATTATGTAACACAGGAAATTATATAAATTTTAAATAAGTGCCTTAGACTAAAAAGAATAAAAAGAAATGAGGACCGGTATGGGAGAACTAAAAGTAAAGCCATAGGGCCATGTATGATGGAATTCAAGGGAATACCAACATGCTCTCACATGCAACGCCTGTTGGTATAGTCTTATGTTGTGTTTCTGCTGGGATCTTTTCATCCATCAACGCCTATGATCCCTCCCATCTCTGTTTGTTTCTCTTTGTCTGTCCATCTGCATGTCTGTTTGCTCGGCAGGCTGTTAGTTAAATGTTTTCCTTGTCTAGTTCTTTTGTCTGTTGCCAGCTTCTACCTTGAAGGCTTTATTGGATGTTTTAAGGATTTTGTGAAAGGCGGTGGGGACAGATCAACTTAAAGGGGGAGGTCCACCCTGATACTCGATTGGTTTAAAAGGGGGACTGCACTACTTGTAACTACTTGCGCCCTCTATATAGCAAACAATGCCTAAGCAGTACCCATTGGTCCCCCATGATCCCCCTTTTCTTATGTTAATTGAGAGCTGATTTAATGAGATAACCACCTGTCAGTGACCATGCAGGGAGTTCTAATTCCTCCTGGCCAAACTAGTGCAGATTGGCTTTAATAGAAGCAGAAAAGCGAGAGAAACAAATTAGTAAAGGTTTGAACAATATCCCATTAAAAGTAGGAAAGTTATGAACTTTAAAGTTTTTTTGATCAATCAA
Source organism: Strongylocentrotus droebachiensis (assembly GCA_035222895.1). Taxonomy (NCBI): domain Eukaryota; kingdom Metazoa; phylum Echinodermata; class Echinoidea; order Camarodonta; family Strongylocentrotidae; genus Strongylocentrotus; species Strongylocentrotus droebachiensis. The sequence continues at coordinate 583,919 of JAVYIG010000408.1, read as the reverse complement.
ACACAAATTGGCAACTCTTTGACGTGTCTTACAAGGTCCTCTCCAAATTGCTCTGTACTTGAAAATTTCATAAACTTTTATTTTCTTCATTATTAATGATGAAATCAATTTATTTTCTCCATACAGGAGTTGAGCAGGAACATATTTTTAATACCGGTAATTAGATTCACGGTGCATGTATAATGAAAAATTGCCTGTAGGGTGAAAAATTGCCTGTAGGATAAAAAAAAATCTTATTTTTTTAGTACGGGATTGGTATTGATATCGTGTTTGTGTATACTTGCTACTCACTTACCCAGGTAAAGTCAATACATGTAGAAAGTCCTAGTATGAAGAAATTCAGGGAATGGTTTGGGAAGGAAATTCATCATGGGAATTTGGTTTAGTATTACTTTGTCTGTTTTTGATCTAGAATGGTGAACTCACAGAATTAACATCCGTTTGGCTCAAAAACAAAGAATTCATAATTGTTTTTTCTCTGGAAAATTGCTTTATGAGTCATACTACCGGTATTATAAGTATTATTACATGATTATTTCAACTTGTTCTTTGTATTTTTTCTTACAGGGTTTTCCGAACCACATGAACTTAGCTATCAATAACCACCAGTACGGGAAGTCTACCGGTAGTCAGCTGGACATCGGTGCACCCCTCATGGTTGGTAAACTCAAACAGCAGAACAAACAATTAACAGAGGTAGGTAACAAAGGAACAAATAGGCAATGGGGGGGGGGGGGGGGTGGTTTCATAAAGATCCTAGGTTGAACTTATCTCTAAGTTGGACTAAAAAATTATGGAGGGCCATTAGCATCTATGAAAATATTTTGTGAAAGATATCTCAAAAGGCATAAAATGTAGATTCAAATCATTCATATTTTCTACTATCAAGCAGATTTCATGTTCTTGATGTGGAATTTATAAAAAGTCTAAAAACACTAGAACTTTTGCTTTTGAAATATTTTATTTTAAGGCTACAAATGGCTCTCCATAATTTTTTAAGTCCAACTTAGAGTTGAGTTCAACTTGGGATCTTTGTGAAACACCCCCAAGGAAGACCAAGGAAGAGATGGGAAAGTGTCATCCCAGTAGGCAGCACCTTCCAAAAGGGATATATAGAATTGCTCAAAATAGGAAAAAATAGTTTGCATACCGTATTTGCCGGCGTAAAGGCCGCAGTAGAAGAGAAAATATCAAAAAGTCGGGGTGCGGCCTTTACGGCGAAAGAGTAAAAAAAAAAAAAAAAAATCAAGTCAAAACCAGCATGAATATACACATATGGGATTGGGAACGGTAAAATAACTATACCACTATGGTACAGGACATTTCAACACATCTTACCGACAATTTTATCTAGCATTGTTGACATGAATACGAAAATAAATTGCTAAATTAACATTTGCCGATAGATCTTGATCTAAATTCGTGCCAATGCATTGCAAAAGTAAAGGAAGGGACCATTTAACAGAGCTGCCGCGAAGCATCCATCCTAAGTCGCCATTTTGTTTTCCATTTCATGCAGTTTCGCATTACACCGTACATTGTGGTAGGGGTATATATCGGACACCAAATCTGCCCACGATCACTTTTTGAGCTAAACTTCCGGTAAATTATAAGAATATTGATGAATTTGGTATCAGTTTGTAAAAAAAAAATAGTGTTTTACAAGAAAATTATGATTATTTTGTTTTGTCTGTTTTTTTTTTTCCCTCTTTGAAATGTCAAAGTTGGGGTGCGGCCTATGCGGCGGTGCAGACTTATAGCCGGCAAATACGGTATGTTTGTGGAGCCATCGTCCTTAAGGACAAGGTGGCAGCTTAGCTTATGTGTGCATGGTTGATAATGTAACATGTAATGTCCAGTGTGAGACTAAATATTTTGATAGGCTAATTAGAATTGGAACTAGAACCACAGACATTGTGATACACAGTCCGGTGCAAATCCAATCAACCACAACACCTCTACACTTCAAAGTTTTACATAAAATGTTTTGCAGATAAATGGAATTGACGGTATCACTGGAATGGGCTCTTTAATATTGTGTGTACATGTAAGGGGTATTAATAATAACAAAGATCTTTTTATGAGAAAAAAGATATGTGGCTTACCATCAAAGCCAATATCACTAATTTAATAGACCATGAAGTTAGTTTTATACCCCACTCCCACTTTCAAAGGATATTGTGTGCTTAAAAGAGAGATTATGTTTTATTTCTATTAGAGAATTTTCTTCAATAAAGGATATTTTTTGCTTAAAAGAGAGATTACATTGTTTTGGTCCGTTGGATAAGTTGGGTTATTGATGAGCAGTTTCATTTATCCTTTTGGAGACAGTTAGATTTTGATTGAATAGACATTGCCCATGGGTTAAGTCCCAGGCCATCATGGACTTAATCTTCAACGGATTAATGAAGTGAAATAAGTATTCTGTGGAAGGAAAGAAGTGTATAATAGATTGAATTATATAAATCTTTAAAAAACATTTCAGAGTCAAAATATTATTTGTTAGGATATTTCATGAACTTTGACCGACTTTATTTTGCAAGCTCAATCAATATTCTGTTCTTGAGACTACTGAATATATCATGTGCAAGAATATTAAAGACAAGATGTACATGTACATGTATGTGTACCAGACACTTGTTACCGAAGCATTTGAAGTACAATCTAATTCTCGATGCCTTCTCTCTTGCAGTTATACCAAAGTGGTATGTAAATACATCAATGATATTACTAAAAATAGGCCGACATGTATGTGATAGATGATATCGGATGTCTTGATTTGGCCAAATACGGGAAATACTAAACTCAATATGCAAAATACATTGGATTCGTTTGTCATTTTTTGCAAAGCTCATCCAATATTTCATTGTACTTACCACAAGACAATCCAATATTGTTTGATTCATCAATGGTTTATTAGAATGAATACATTCATCTAGTATTTGATGGTTGACATAAGTATTGGTTGTGGGGTTGCTATACATGCTCACTATTGATATATTAATTATATTTCATTGATTTTGTTGCAAAATGAAATTTTGATACTGAAATATATGTTTCAATTCATAAAATCATAACTTTAAGTCATTTAGGCTTTGATATTCATGGAGAATTCTATTTTTAATTTATCTGCATTTCAGGAGGTTTCATCCAAGAGTGACCGGATCTCCAAACTGGAACAAGAGAAGGCTGCCCTCATAAGGCAGTTGTTTGAAGCGAGGGGTCGTAATAGAGATCTACCTGATAATACCACTTTCCTCTGAAAAATGGAAGACTCCTAGGACTACAGTAGCACGAACTACATTGTAGTGGTCAACTTTATAAATGAATTATGCACATGTTTGCTTTCGCTGATGAAAGAAAGGCTACCTCTCTGTAACACGAAACACTGCATGCATATCATCGAAGACAAGAATTCGCAGGTTAGGATCAGGAATCAATCTTGAAAAAGATTCACCGCCCGTCTTCTAAAAGTTATGATTAATCGCAACTTATTTGCCATTGATATCAATCGCAACTATGTATATAAGAGATAAGAGACTGCAAAATTGCGATTGATTAGAGGACTTTGATTGATCTGAATCAATTGCAACTCTACATAAGACAGGCCCCTGATGTCTAGTCAAACATGTATGGAACGACCACTAGAGTTAGACAAGGAAGTGTCAATTTTATCAAAATAATGTGATGTAATAAATGAAAAATTACATCATGCAAACTCCTGTGGAAGTGCATAGGGACATTATATCATGACGTGATAAGTCCAGTTGCTCACCAAGCCTGAGCCCCGTCATATAAAGAGTTGATATCAATCACAACTACAGTATGTACATAAGAGATACATGTAGGAGACTGCAAACTTGCGATTGATTGGAGGACTTACGATTGTGGAACACAGGCCACATTGATGATATCACATTCGAGGGTCAATCAACTACATATCCGTCCTTGGTGTAAACAACACTCTCTTCTACATTGACGTTTGATATATCTCTTCATGGGTTCATTTACATTGGATTTGTGTGTGTAAAGAAAAAGTGACATGTCGTGCTTCCTGTGTTGTATGTTCGATCATGAAAATCTTTATTGATACAGTCAAACCTGCTTAATAGCGACCACCTGTCTACAAGGACCACAATTTTTGTTTCCCTTGAATACGGTTTCTCATTGAAACATGTAAAGGAACCTGTCTACAAAGACCACTTTTCTTGTCTCCCTTTAGGTGGTCTTTATAGACCGGTCTCACTGTACCTATATACAGCTATTAAGATCATGTTCACAGAAATTTAAGATTCAAGTTCCATTGAAATCCTCCTAAAGCCTATTTCATGTCTACATTTTAGGTATTACATGTATGTAGAGCAGGTAGCCTAATCAATTTCACCGTGACTTAGCCTCTTTTTTGTAAAAGAGGAGTAATTAATCAAATTTAATTTACTTTTGTTGTAAGACTAACAACAGATAAAGTTTGATAATGTGCCGAAAAATATGCTTACATTTTTGTTATCATTTGATAGAGTTTGTACAATAAATCATCAATGATTTGTAACTTATGAAACAAAATCCTGCTTTTGTATAAAAATGAATTGAACATCTAGTCAGCTAGTGCTTTTCATATATTGTATTTATTATGATGGGTGTATTTTTAGCTATCTGTACATGTGAAAATGTGGCAGGGAGGGGATTACATATTAGCTGAAAGATATTTCAGACATTTTATAAACCTTGTTTAAGAGCCCAAATGTTTGGTGTATTTGTAGCTTGATACAAGCATTTCAAATCGGTTGTAAAGCACATAATATACATTTATCCATCATTTTATCTTGTTGATGTTGTCTGCTCCAAGCGTAGAAACCTATTTATGATTTTTTTTTTGAACAAAATGTTGACTTTCTAGCTCAAAGCATGTATCTTTATGTTTAATTTCTGATTTTCTGTTGTATTTAATGTTTGTCAACTTCTGCAGTACTTGTATCGGAACAAACCTTGATTATCTTATAACATTTTATTTTAAGCATGTTTAAGGGGTGGACTACCCCTTTAAGATAAAATTACCGGTAGGTAGTTTACAGTCATCTTGTAACTGGAAGGTGATACCGGCTATATGTTTAAGCAGGTATGATATGTCGAAGAGCATATTCTCTAGTTTTTAATGTTAAAAAAAAAAAAATCGTCTTCCATATCGAACCCAATCGCTGGTAGATTTGTTTACAATATATGATGATAGCATGTCAGGAAAGGTCAATTTTTTTTTCCAGGCCAAATTCTGTTCTATGTGTGAGATATTTATCCCTTTTCTTTCTTCCCCAAGTTCATCTGTGAGTTGTGTATATCCATGGCCCGTGAGAGGTTTGCATGGTAACTTTTCAGAAATTGGGGAGAAATGTTAACCTCTTTTCCCTCTCTTTGGACTCTTTATATTCCATTCATATTCATAAGGAAATTCTGGATGTATTTAGAGGTAAATTTGGGCTGTTTAAAGTAGTGTAATTCTAGGGAAGGGATAAACTTTTCACTATCTGAGCATTGACAGAAACAGAGAAATAAATTCAGGTTATTCAGGGGATGTCATGGTCTGTTCAGTTGTTGTTGTTAGAGCTCGTACTAGTTCTGGTTTAGAAAGTGTAATTTACCCATTGTGTTTTGTGCATTAGTGGAAATGGTAGACCTACATGTGATGACATAATGCCACTCAACACAGCAGGGATAGGAAGTCTTTAATAGTGCCTGGACACTCATGGAGTACATTGTAGCTGCTTAATTATGCATGAGATCGTGGGTGATTCAGTAGCAAACCTCGTCTCACAAAGGCACTTATCCTTGATGACTGGTCGCACCAGGATGCCAATTACTTGATCTTCCTTTATTTCTTTGTCACAATGCTATTGATCTGCGGAGCATGGTCACTACCATTCTCTAAGAGCATTGACCATTCTATTGTAATGTGAGTGCCAAAACTTTGATGATGCATCTTGATGATGATATAAAGGTTTTAATGATTGGACCAACGACGTAGTAAGAATGTGGATATTGGGGGAAAGGGAGGAAGCATGGTCACTACTATTCTCTAAGAGCATTGATCCAGTCACTGTAATGTGAGCGCCAAGACTATTGAGGATGCATTTTGATGATGATATAAAGGTTTTAATGATTGGACCACTGCGTTGCAAGGATGTGGATATTGGGGGAGGAAGCACAATCACTATCATTCTCTAGGGGCATATTTATCAAGTCATTGTTATGAGAGCGCCAAGACTTTGAGGATGCGTCTCGACAATGATAAGATTTTAATGATCGGCCAACGACGTAGTAAGAATGTGGATATTTGGGGGTAAGGGAGGAAGCACTTTCACTACCATTCTCTAAGAGCATTGATCAAGTCATTGTAATGAGAGAGCCAAGACTTTGAGGATGCATCTTGACAATAATATAAAGGTTTTAGTGATTGGACCAACCGCATTGCAAGAATGTGGATATTGGGGGAAAGGGAGGAAGCATGGTCACTACTATTCTCTAAGAGCATTGATCAAGTCATTGTAATGAGAGAGCCAAGACTTTGAGGATGCATCTCGACAGCAATGATAAGGTTTTAATGATGGGCCAACGACGTAGTAAGAATGTGGATATTGGGGGAAAGGGAGGAAGCACTTTCACTACCATTCTCTAGGGGCATTGATCAAGTCATTGTAATGAGAGAGCCAAGACTATTGAGGATGCATCTTTATAATGATAAGGTTTTAATGATTGGACCTCGACCAACCACGTAGTAAGAATGTGGATATTGGAGGATGGGGACGGTGGCAGTTGTGCATACATTTTGTTTCCCCTCACTTTTTTTAATTTTATGGGGGCAGGGAAGAGGATGAGCCTGAACTCTGAATCAAACTTTCCTACTGAGGATTCTTGAAGGGCATATCACACTGCCCACTTGTTACAGGAAACTTTCATTGGTTGGGGTAGTCATAACATTTAGTTTAAGCTTCTATCAAACTTAAAAATGTGTTAGGCAAGCTTTCATCCACTCATGTTAACTTCCTCAAGCCAAGGCAAGTGATTATTTGAACAGTTTCTTGCTTGTCTGCTGCCTCGAGATCACTGGAGCAAAGATAGGTGACAATGAAAAGCCAGAGGCCCTAATTCAGTGAAGGATTAATCCTTTTCATGCAAATGTATACTTGCATGTGAAGGATTAATCCTTTTCATGCAAATGTATACTTGCATGTCTTTGATATTTAACATAGGTGTTATGTTGACAAAGTATTTTAAGCACATGATTATTTACAGTTTAATAATGTTATCTAGATCATGTTAACTCTGCTCTGATGATACAGTTTATTCTGAGTATCTATAGTCTGTATAATTTTGGGGAAATTGTTGTAATTTTGTGAGATATTATGTAGAATTCTCAGCAGAAATGTTATATTCGGCAAATAGATACTCCTTCAACTCTTTCTGTTTAGTCAGCTAAAAAAGTGCTAGTGAAGTAGATTTGCTTTATGAATGTTGAATCATAGCATGGTGAACAAAAGTACTGGAACATCTAGTCTTCTAGTGTGATATTATATATCTTGAATGTGATAAATATGCCAAAGAAAAATGAGAGAAAGAGGTACATGTATATGGCTTTTTTGTTGTTGATCAGTCAAGTAATCTGATTTATTTAATGTTAATGATGCAAGTGATCTTCTTTTCTTCACTATAAATTTGATTATTTTATGCTGTATATGTAGTGAATTTGAAAGAACAATTTGAACTCCGAACATAGCCATGCATTTCTAAAGAATTAATTTTAAATCAACAAATACACATATATGAACAATTGTAGAGCTGAATGTGTGAACAATATTTTGTTAATATTCAACGAGAAAGAGGACTGTTCCAGGTAGAGTCAAGTGTACTAGGAATCATGTAGGTTGTAAGTAATGCTAATGTTGATGATATTTTGGTTACATGCTAGTGTCGGTCGTATTCTAATTATGTTTTATAGAATGATGTCACTGTGCATGTGTGAAACAGAAGCTACATGATTTACTATTTACAGTTAAGAGCTAAATTATTCATACATCTTGTAAATTAGATGTTCTTTATGTTTTTTGTAACTCAGAATGAAAGGTGAACTGGTTGAATTCGGGTCTTTGATCTTATGATGGCAATTAGAGAATTACACATCTAAATCATGAGATCTTAGATTATCTTTACAAGCTTTTATGAGTGGTCATCTGTGTTTAATGAGAAATATTTTTATATGTGATATGATGTGTAATCAAATTAAATAACAACAAATGAATCACGTGATATGAATTTGATTAGACAAAATGTTTTATAAACTTAAAACGATATTAATCATGTGTAAATCCATCCAATTTGTCCAGCCAAATTCTGAATTCCATTATCATGTATCCTGGTAATGACTATGAATTAATACTTATAGGCAATAAACTCGCTTATATCTGATATTTCTGATTTTTTTTTTTTTTTTTTTTTTAATTTTTAGTACAGAACAAATTTGGAGGGGACCTCACAAGATACGCCACAGAGTTGTCAATCTGATTAGTTATATATTTTACAAATTTAATATGATATAAATCATGTGAATTAAGTAATCCATCCAATTTTTCCAGCCAAACTCTGACTTTCAGTATCATTGTCATGACCATAATTAAGCAATAAACTCTAAATTCTTAAATCAGTTCAAATGTATTGTAAGAATTCTAATCATGTCAACAAAATAATGGCTATTGTCATATAACTTATATTTATGTCAAGTATTGATTAGGCTAGTCATTAATTGTGATCATAACATCATGTTTGAATATCAAGATTGTTGACTGCTAAGGAATACTTTGATGGAAATTTATTTTATAGTGTAAACTATTTGAATTTGTTTTATTCATTTGAAAATCGAAGAGGTACGCAACCCCCTGCTCATGGGGAGAGGTCCCTGTCTAGTCAGTCATGTGTTGGATATATGGTTTTCATATTATCATTCAATAGTATAGGTTTTGTTTAGTCATATCTCTGTTGCTACCAAACTTAAAGAGTAATGAGGTTTTTCAATTTAGCTTATTCTTATTCTACCAGTTATGTAGTATAAACTGTACATAAGCAATATCCTCGTTTGGTTGAGTAATGCTTTCATCGTGAAGTAATACCTCTGTTTATATTTGTATGATTTGTAAGGAATACTTTTGCTCAGTTTTTCTTAATAAGCATTTCGTTTGTGATTAATAGAAACAGGACTATACTGAAGATCACCAGTTTAAAAGCAGGTTTTGATGTAGCTACATCCATTCTTTTGTCTTTCTAGTTACATAATACAAAGACTACTGATAGCAAGTTTTCTTTACAAGCCAGGTCGATATGATTATTGAAACAAATACAAGTTTAGAGATGATGATCATTATAAAAATTATATTGCTGTAAAATATTCCATGGAGTATATAATGCAATGCCAAAGAATCAAGTCGATTGTGTGTTATCTCAGCTACAGCTGACAATAAGTACTTTCATGTCTGATTCGCTCATACTATGCACTAGCTGTAACCATGTTTTATCCGTTTCCCACATTTTCAAAGTACAAGGTGTTGGCAGTGCACTTGTAAAATTAGAGTTATTTTAAGTACTTTTTTTTTTTTTTACTTGGGGAAGGCTGTGATGTTATGCTAGCTGTCCTATAAAAAAAATATTGATTTTACCTCTTTTTTTTTCTTTTTCATGTTAAATACATACATTGTAATATTAGAGTTATCGTTAAAATGTATTTTAAGTACCAGGTACTTTTTAGAATACTTTTTACTCGAGGAAGGCTGTGATGTTATGCTAGCTGTCCTACGAAAAAAGTATTGATTTTAACTTCTTTTGTTCTTTTTCATGTTAAATACATGTATTTTAAAACTGTATAAAAATGATTTCATTTGTAAAGTATCCCCCACTTCAAGATCTATAGAAACCCATAGCTTTCATCTTGTTTTCTTTCTTGTTTAATCTTAATATTAATGAATAATAATGCTCTATGCTTGTCATGTACATTTTTTATATCTCAATGCCATGTCTGTTTTCTATTTATATTTCTAATGACAATTGTGAATATTGGAGTGAATAATACAAAAAATTAAAAAAGGCCACTGTAAAGTCAGGGGTCTTGAACTTTGTGACATAAGCACCATTGTCTGATACTTTAATTCCTTATTTGATTGTTTCAGTATATTGAAAGGATGCAAGTTTCATGTAAGGTCATTATGGTGTCTTTCAGATGATTCTGTGCAGTGTTTGATTTGATTTTGAGGTATTGGTTCTTCAAATTGGCTGAATCAGTAATGTCTCTTTGTTATATTGGCAGACAACTTTCCCATTTGTTCCAATTTAACACACAAAATTGCTAGTTTCATTTTTTCAAAAATGTACGACTCAGGAGGGTCTTTTCTCTTTGGAAGACCTATAAATGACACGATATCCATTATATAGGTCGAGTAGTGCCCCAAGGGAGAAGGCATATAAGAGATAAACACAAATCAATGATATTTGTGTACACAACAAATGGAGAGTTATCCACTGACCAAACTGCCAATTTCAAATTCACATAGACTTAGTGATCTTATATTTCAAACATTCATAACTATCTTATTATTGGTCTGACTTTTAAAAACTGTCATCATTCTTTCACCAATCCTATTTGCCTGCTTTCATACAAATGAACTTATTACAAGGGTTAGACAGTACAGGGGGGGGGGGGGGGAGGGATTAATATCCCTTTGCACCCTTCAAACAGAATACACATCATACAGTTGATGATATTTAAAGTATTTTTTGTTTATTCATCAATTTTGTTTTTAATACAGACATTGAATACAACCAGGCATTCAACAACAATGCATGCATTTATATTGCATAGGAATAAGAAAGGTCCAACACACAGCATCACATGACAGTATTGTAATTATCCACAGATTTAAAACACATATTTGAATAAAACGGTGAAATATCATAAGACAATAGAAATAGATGATCAGAAAGAGCGCAGAGCAATTCTGAGCAAAAAAGTTGTCCATAAGACACAAATCTTATATCCATTTACATCATCCTAAAAATATAAATCGCTCTTACATTTAACAACTGAACTACTCGTACCCCTGGCAAATTTGATGTTTATTGTAACTCGGGAATGAAAAGTGGACTGGTTAATTACTTTGAATACTTATAGATGCAAGCTATCACATTTTCAAGAAATATAAATCGAGACAAGTTGATTTTTCACATACTTGAAAAATTAAAAAACTTGGTAAGGGTATGAATAATTTAATTAACTGTACGACCATTCACTAATGATTTTTTTCTGATATTATTCATCAATGGTCCTATCAAAAGATTTGTTAATTTCTGAACAGGAGAAAAATGGCTCAATCACTTTGATGCTGAGAATACATAGCACAGAATCACAATGCGGAAACATGAATAAGATTGCTTGTAGGATTCTGATGTACATATGTTTCTTTTTTCTTTTTCAGAATCTGAAGCTTTTCTCAAATTAATATGGGATTCTTTTTTTTCTTTTCATCATCTGCAGATTTTAGATCATAATGAAGCGGCTACTGGATTTTGGTTTGCCTTTGGTAAACACACGAAAGTAGATTCACCTGTTTGCGGTTGTTCCGGTCTAGACTCCCGAGCATAGACTCAAATCACAGGTGCATGACAACCATCGCAATACACAGTCAGCGGTGCGAATCATGGATAATACAACAGCTTTCCAAGACAATGATCATACTTATTAATCCATGGTTCAATAATTCCACTGTCATAAACTTTACAAAGCTACTTGGCAATTTATATCAAGGTAGAAGTACAAGGAAAGTAATTAATTTTGCAACTTCACTTTATTTTCTTGTGTTATTGGCTACATTCATGTCTCTAGTATATCTGATGATTGTACTCTATGCAAACACTACCTGTGTTTGGATCAGACCTGAATATCAAATGAATGATTCTTCTGGGCCGGAATTCAATCTAATACTTATGTCAGAAATATGATCCATATTTTTTTTACTTGTTTTCGACTTGTGTGGATTAAATACTTAGCTAACTTTGGTATTCAGTTGAAGCTTTTTGGCAAAGTATTTTACCCTAAATTTAATACAGCTCCCTAGCAGAATACAGCCAATTATTTGGGAGGCCTAGATCGGCAGAAATATTTTTTTTTTTACACATCACCAAAAGCTGTGCACAATGCTACCAGTCGCAATAACTGAACAGAAGTGAGTTAACAAAGAATTATTGTTCAAAGCTATCAAAAATACATGTAGGTAGTAGCATGTGGTTTCTTTGACATATTTCACAAGAACAAACAATTACTGTAGTCCAGCAAATGGAAAATTCAAACAAGTTCCAAAAGTAAGAAAGAATACTTACCGTATTGCACATTATAATGGTTGATTATATATATACAGATAGATTAAAACATTCATATAATGGCCATGCTATACAAAAGGGAAACTATATATACAACTTAATAGGAGCAGAACTTCTCAATTATATCAGTAGTAAAACTAGTAATCTTGGTTACAGTTTTCACAAGAAAAGTGAGGTTTGTGACAACTATACATAATTATTCTAAATAATCAACAACTTGGGTACCGGTAAAACATTTGGAGTCGACATTCATGGAATTAAAATCCATAGATAATACTGCTCGAAATAATATAAAATTAAAATGAATACTGATTAATTAAAGTAACCTTCAATAAGAGGATTATCTAAATTAGTTAAATTAAGTAAAACTTTGACAATTCTGGGCGGCCAAAAATCAAATTTCATGAATATTTCTGAATTTTTGACAAATCTTAAAATAAATCAATTTTATTCATCCTTCCTTGGAATTCTCACCATGGGATAGTTGGACCTAACAAAACATAACATGAAAAGTAAATATAAATTGCAAGAAAGACCCTGTTTTGAATGAAAGCCTATGAAAAGACTGTGAAGGAGAAAGTATATATACAAAATCATTATAGATCATTCACTCAACCTTAATTTTGGACTTGTATCAACCTCTTTCACCTTATAAATCCATCTTAGAACACTTAAACAAACAAAAAAGGAAAATGTGATTTAGAAGCAATCAAAATCATTTGATTAGATCACAATGTCGGTTAAAAGTCAGGCAGAGAATTAAAATGAAGCTATGAAAGCAACCGCTAAAGTTTGCTACTAGATTAACATGCCAGATATGGCACAGGGCGAGGTACAACAAAACATGGCAAGTTTACACATGGCTTGAAAACAATTATGGCAGTGATTATATGTCCACACTCCACAGTGAGTCTTTACAATAAATCTAAATCTATTCAAGCAAGTGATTTTGCAAGGTATATTTTGTATCACCCTTTTGACAGTCGACACTCGACACAGTTTATTGTTAATAACAGGAGTATACATTGTCTATGTGTGTTGTATAGAAACAACAAATTACTTATTTTAGGATAATTATTTTTTGAATGGAGAGAAATTGTTAAATGTTATTCTGTTATCATGCGCTATTTGGATTTAAATAATTTCTTAGGCTAACAATGCATAAATCGGATAAATACATGCATTTGTTTTGATTATGTATGTAGCATTTCGAAAACATGTTCGATTCAGCTTTCATGTTTTGAAATTTCAATTCAAACCTTAAAAATTAGTCATGGCAAGCAACACCGGGGCACTGTCTTATCGCAAGTCCTCCAATTAATTGCAAGTTTGCAGTCTCCTATCTCTTATGTACAATAATTTGCGATCAATATTAACTCTTTACAAGACGGGGCCCACACCATATCACTGATACATTTATACCTCATTTTCAGCAAAAAAAAATATAATTTCACTTGGTCCACAGCGAGTAAACAGGCCTTGCAGCATCATCACAGGGTATGATTGGGGAAAGATTAAAGCCTGTCTGCACTAGTTTGGCCAGGAGGGATTAGACCTCCCTGCGTGGTCACTGGCAGGTGGTTATCTCATCAAATCAGCTCTCAATTAACATAAGAAAAAGGGGACCATGGGGAACCAACGGTCACCACTTAGGTATTATTTGCTATAAAGAGTGCACAAGTAGCTACAAGTAAGTAGTGCAGTCCAGCTTTAAAGTATTTTGCAGCCTGAAAATGCAATCACAAATATACATGACCCTTGTCAATACCCATATCTCGAAGGATTTATCTCTGATGTTTCTCTTTCTGAAATCCACCACACTTGGCAATACAGCACAAAGTGAGTAATGAATGCATCGGCATGTAATTATCATATCAATTACCGCAAGGATGTTTGGTTTCCGTTGGAATTACCTTGCTCCTCAAAATACTCAACGTACTCAGCGTGCGTTCAATTTCTGATTGATGATGGTGCCATACTCTCGAGCCAAGGCATAGATGTCTTCTGAAAGCTCGGGTATGGAGGAGTATCTGCATCGTTTTAGAGAGAAGATGTCTCGGCAAAATTGTGTAACTTGCTCCTGCACATAAACAGAGAAAAAGAAAAAAAAGGCTCCAATTATTATTTGATTTGAAAGGATTATGTAATATTATAGTATTAATGACTGCTTTGAGAGAAATAGTTGTTTTTATACGGTCAAGGGAAGGTTAGAATTGTGCTATTACCCGAGGCGTGCCGAGGGGAATAGCCCAATTGTAACCTTCCCGAGAGCGTATAAAAACAACTATTTCTCAAATATTAAAGCAGTCATTAATACTTTTATACGCCGAAAAAAAATAGACTAAAAAAAAAAAAAAAAAAAAAAATCTCTTGCGTACAATAAGTGATGTATCTAAAACCAACGCCTTATACCACATCGCGCACTGTTACTATGCTTGGCAGTTTTGCACAATATATACATTAAAATAGATTGAAACCGGCTTCGCGTGATGAATGCTTCGCAAAAGCTCCATTAAACGGACCCTTCTTTTACTTTTGCAATGCATATTGGCACGAACTTAGATCAAGATCTATCGGCAGATGTTGTTTTTGTTGTTTTTGGAAGTTTATTTTCGTCTTCATGTTAATAATGCAAGATAAAATTGTCGGTAAGATCGATCGAGATTCAATTGTATTGAAATTACCGACCAATTCTTTGCACACATACAGTATCCTCGATCGCTCAAACCATTTTTTAACATGTAAACCTATGGGGTAACCATGGAGACTGACCTATTTTCCCAATAACCATGGTTATTGGGAAAATAGGTCTGTTTTTACAGGAACAGTTAAAGTTTATGAATGCAATTTCGACTAATCAGATTGCTGGATTACTTAAGTGAGGTATATAACACTTATTATTTTCTTTTTTGTTTAAATTGATAACCCTATTTTGTTTTTATTTTTACATTGTAAACATTACGCAATTTAGTCCCTGGACTAAAACTTTGTATTTAAAATAATTCACATTAAATTGAATTAAATTGAATTGATACTGGATCACATACTTGGGATGCTTCTGAAGGAATACCTTGTTGGCCTGAAGCTAGCAAAGCCATAATTTGAGCCATTATTATGGAGAAAATTTGACAATCCACTTGCTACAAAGAGTTTATGTACGATACATGCCATAGATCAAGGCCTATGGAAAAAAATATGTTAATAGGTATGATACTATGTTTGGATTAATTCTTAAGCCATATCAATTGAATTTCCAATGAAAAGCCACTACATATTGCTTTATTACAATCTAATCAAATTGGCAACATGAGGGGAATCAAGACATGCTACTGTACAATGATTTTTGTGTTGCCAATTTAGGAATTTTAAAGCTTACTTTCCTTCATAAAATTCCTAGCGTCAAACGCAATATAGTCATGAAACAAAAATGGATGCACTGTTTGCAGAAATGTTTGCCATTTCCATTCATGCATCAGGCACATCTATTTTATGTCTCTGAATCAAATGTTATTGAGTGGAAAGATTGTCCTGGGGGGTGTTTCACAAAGATCCTAAGTTGAACTTATCTCTAAGTTGGACTTAACAATTATGGAAAGCCGATGGCATCTTTGAAAATATTATGGCATAAATGTTGATTCAAATCATTCATATTTTCTATTATCGAGGAGATTTCATGTTCTTGATGTGGAATTTATGAAAAGTCTAAAATACTTGAATTTGCTCTTTTGAATGTATTTTATTTTAAGGCTACAAATGGCTCTCCATAATTTTTAAGTCCAACTTAGAGTTAAGTTTGACTTAGGATCTTTGTGAAACACCCCCCAGAAAGGGTTAGGTATACATACCTTGAAGCAGATCATGAGTTTCTTCAACTCCTCGTTAGTACCCATGAACCCCCACGCTAATGCTGGAGTCATGCTGTGTGATATACTGTACATCTTAGCTAGGAAGCCGTTGGGATTCTGAAATATAGCAAAATAATTTGTAGAAGAAAACATGAAAAATACACTTTACTGGGATGTGCAGAGGATTTCGCACAGTGAAAATAATAGTGGGCATATTGTTAAAAGAAATTTATTCTTTATTAAATACACACATGGTCTAAGCTGGTATGGTTCTATTAACAAAGACATCCAGCATTTCCAAATGCAAGCTTTAAACAACAATTGGCAAAAAATCACAAAATAGTTGTTTTCTAAATTCTAAAGTTAACAATGAGGAAAAAAAGTGCATGCTCAATGTTATATTTATGGAAATGCTGAAGTTGCTAAAAGTCAGTAATATTAACCTGATGACTACTGAATTCTCTAATTTCCATAGACATTATACAGGGATCACCCTGTTCCTGTAGGCAGAGGGCTAATAAAGCATATCTATGTTTTGTTTTGTTTTGTTTGTTTGTTGTTTTTTTTTGGGGGGGGATTATATAGTTTGATATTATCTCTGATAATGATATATAACCTTGTTTCATTTAACCATTATGTCAAAACACAACAGTAGAGTTTTTTTTTAGGACTTGAATGTGTACTTACAAGTAGCTTGCAATAGTGTAAGCCGTATATTAAAGCAAAATACTGCACTGTTCATTGGTGCCAATTCATATACACTGATATTGGTAGTACAATTGCAAATTTAATATTTAGAAGATTTAAAAAAATCACAAATGTGTGAGGCTTGTGGAAGTCTTTACCTGAAGCATTCTTGTTTTTGCTGCTAGCACAGACCAAACAGCTGTAGCAAGAGCCTGAAGAAGAAAGAAACAAGTGAAAATAATGCAAAACCATAAGAATGGAGAATGGAAAGATTTCTTCGGCATATCTTATATTTATTTTTTCACATGCCATATCAAAGAGAAATATGTATTGCATTGAAATTGATAGAGGTAAAGACAGAGATAGAGAGAGGTAGAGAGAAAGAGGTAGAAGTAGAGATAAAGAAAGATAGAAAGGTAGAGAGAGGGAGAGGGGGGAGTGGAAAGGGGGAGGGAGGGAGGGAGAAGGGAGGGAGAGAGAGAGAGAGAGAGAGAGAGAGAGAGAGATCAAACAAGGGAGGGAGAAAGAAAGGGAGGGGGAGAAACACAGAGAGGACACCAGACAAAAATATGGACAAACAGATGGAAAATAGACAGACAGAAGGACTTACTGTTTCCTTGACTCCATCTGACAGCCATCTGTTTTGAATGACAGTTAGAATGGATGAGGGTGGGTTGGCCAAGTCATCAAAGGCATCCAAAAGAAAGAAGTCCAGCACAATGTCATAGAAGGAAAGAAATTTCACCTGAAAAAATCAATCAAACAAAAAAATTAGACGAAGATTTTTCATGCATATTTTCTGCTTCACAAACTTGCCTTTGAAATGAATTTTACAGCTTGAACTTAACAACCTCCTCAATTTAATCTTGACAATAAATTTATAAAGGAGTGTGCAATGGCTCAGTGGTCTCATAACCGGGAGGTCCCAGTTCCAAACCAAGTCGTGGCGCTAATGCCCTTTAGTAAGGCATTAATCCTCATTACCAAGTCCCTCGGAGTGGACTTAAAGCCGTCGGTCCCCTGGTCGGTTACTTAAAGCAGTCATGCTTTCTTAGCATTCAGGTAAAACAATCAAATAAAACAAAAAATAAATTGATTAAATATAGGCTGGCATGAAAAAATATGGCTTAATGTTTAGTGTGACCTACAGTATGCAAATTTTCATATGTGAACGATTGCACTACCTTCCTGCCATTAAGCTCCTGCTCAATGTCTTTCCAGCTGCTCTGGTCTTTCACATATGACATCATCTCATCATAAGCCTTGATAAATCCTTGTGTGTCCTGAAAATAAAAATAATACAATACCACCAGTATGAATTATATCACTCTTATATATTACACTCCTGATGACGGATAGTCAACCTGTTCGAAACGTCGAGCCACTCATCCTCTCCAAGTGCTATAGTTCTCCTTAGAACTATATGCTAAGAAAGATAACAACAGTCCTTTTCAGGACTACACACCCCCAAGAAAGATTACCGAGTCAGAGTCCTTTTCAGGACTCCTAAACCCTCTCTCTCTCTCTCTCACATGGTGCACCCGCAAACCTACTGTATGAATTATATCAGTCACCACTTTTCAGTAACATGATTCATTTAAAGCGGGACTGCACTACTTGCATCTACTTGCGCCCTCTATATAGCCAACAATGCCTGAACGCATGGAGGTCTAATCCTTCCTGGCCAAACTAGTGCAGATAGGCTTTAATGCCTTCCCTCCGTTCATATTTTTCACTGATGTTTAGGGTCTATTTTGTTGGCATGATAAGGCCAAAAAAAAAAAATCATTTGGTTGTCCTCGACCGCCCGCTCGTCATTTTCGGGCCGCTCGTATTTTTTTTTTTTTTTAATATATATATTTTTTTAATTATTATTATTTATTTTTTTAATTCATTTCTTTTTTATAATTTTTTTTTTTTTTTAATTTTTTTTTGAGGGGGAGCAATCTTAAATGCCAAACATACCATTTTATGCATTAGCAAGGATCAAAATGCGTCCCGTTGCCAGTTTGGTCTTTTCAGTACGCATTTATTGAACTTGCCATTTTTATTTTTCTATGTCAAAATGCCGTTCGTTCAAATCAGGTTCTGAGCATTCTTAAACTCATTTTAAAGCCCATCTGTACTAGTTTACAGGAGGTTTAGACTACCCTGCAAGGTTACTGGACAGGTGGTTATCTCATCAAACCAGCTCTCAGTTAATATAAGATAAAGAGGATCATGGGGGACCAATGGTCACCGATAGGCATTGTTTGCTACATAGAGGGCGCAAGTAGCTATAAGTAGTACAATGGCGATTTAAAAGGTGCTGTATTTTAAAGCCCAAAATACTTTCTGTGTTGGTCTTGATATTCATTGTACATTAAACTAGTCGTTTACCATATTAAAGTGTTTTATAGACTTGGTTCGTTTAAATGCTTGACAATCCCAATGATTTTTTTTTTTAATGGAAAAAAAATATTTAGAAAAAAAAAAAAAAAAATGTGGGGAAAAAGAAAAAAAAAAAAAAAAAAAAAAAAGACACACAAAAAATGAAGTTAAAAAAAAAAAAAAAAAAAAAAAAAATCCTCCCGCCCGCCCCTTCTACAGAAAAGCAATCGAGGACAACCAAACAGTTTTTTTTATTTGGCCTAAAGGCCAAAAAAAAAAAATTGTTTGGTTGTCCTCGATTGCTTTTCTGGAGTAGGGGCGGGCGGGCGGATTTTTTTTTTTTTTTTTTTTTTTTTTTTTTTTTTAATTCATTTTTTGTGTGTATTTTTTTGATTTTTTTTTTGATTTTTTTTTTTTGATTTTTTTTTTTTTGTCCCCATTTTTTTTTTTTTTAATAATTTTTTGTCCATAAAAAAAATAATTAATTGAGATTGTCAAGCATTTAAACAAACAAAGTCTATAAAACACTTTAATATGGTAAAATACTAGTTTAATGTACAATGAATATCAAGACCAACACAGAAAGTATTTTGGGCTTTGAAATACCTTTTAAATCTCCATTGTACTACTTATAGCTACGTGCGCCCTCTATGTAGCAAACAATGCCTAATCGGTGACCATTGGTCCCCATGATCCTCTTTATCTTATATTAACTGAGAGCTGATTTGATGAGATAACCACCTGTCCAGTGACCTTGCAGGGTGGTCTAATCCCTCCTGTAAACTAGTACAGATGGGCTTAAAATGAGTTTAAGAATGCTCAGAACCTGATTTGAATGAACGGCATTTTGACATAGAAAAATAAAAATGGTAAGTTTAATAAATACCTAATTGCGTACTGAAAAGATCAAACTGGCAACGGGACGCATTTTGATCCTTGCAAATGCATAAAATGGTATGTTTGGCATTTAAGATTGCTCCCCCCCCCAAAAAAAAAAATAAAAATAAAAAAAAAAATAAAAAAAATGATTAAAAAAAAAAAAAAATGAATTAAAAAAAAAAAAAATATATATATACGAGCGGCCCGAAAATGACGAGCGGGCGGTCGAGGACAACCAAACAACTTTTTTTTTTTGGCCTAATCTACTGTACAAAAATCAAATTAGCAAAGTGTAATGATATATCGCATGTATCCACAAATAGATTATCATACTAAAATCTGGATTGTTACACCACTCTATAGAAGAGATAGACAGTTCAACTTTGAAGTCGGTCGTGGGGCAATAAATATCAACGATACAATGCAAACCAAGGAAGAGAAACAAGAAAGAGAGAGTGTGATAACATGTGAGAGAGAAAGAGAGAGAGAGAGACATAAAGAGAAAGACAGAGAAAAAAAGAGAGAGAGAGAACCTTCATACAACAGCAAAAGAGAAAGCATGGCGAGAAAGGGAGGTCCAGATGTGATACTTACAAAATAGAATTGCACATATCCAAAATACATGAATACCGGTAAAATCAAACGCTCAACAATTTTTTTGTTTAAATAGATGAGGAAGAAGACAGAGTCTAGAAAAGATATGACTTACATAGTTTGCATGCCACAAAAGATCAGCAGTCAGTTGGAGGCCGACGTCTGAAAAGTAGTCTTTCACTTTGCTATCTTGGAACAGAACTATGGTGGCTTGGCGAATACAATGTAGCTTGGCAAGGAAATCCTCATCACTGGAACACTGCAAAACCTCAGTTCTATTGATAGAATACAGTGGTAAAACCAGTCACTCAAAGATTTTTACTTTCTTGAGGCACTAAAGATAAAATTGTAAATATGTTATTGATATGTTGTATAGCTCCCTCTCAGGGTCAAGATATTAATTAGCTTTAAAACAATGTTTCTTGACTAAAATTGACCAATTAGCTATTCCCGTTTGGAAATTATATATCACAACTGCATATTCAGAGATTTTCATGGTCGCAGCTACCATTGGATGTATAGGCATACCTGCCAACCTGAGACAAGAGAAATTCGGAGTAAATTTTTCTGGATGGACTACGAGGTCGCAAACCACCGAAGGATTGGGGTAGTAGCCCGTAGATTGGGGGGGGGGGGGGGGTACACAGGACTTTAGGGTCTATTTTTATGAACAGCACGAGTCTTACCCATTTTGTCCTTCAAAAATGGAGAAATCAACGAAGAAGAAGAATATAGTAGTAGTAATCCAAAATAAATCCGAGGAAGTCCGGTAAATAACAAGCTTCCACGATCGCAGTCATCGCACAAGCATTGAAGAAAACATGCCAATGTATACAGTGTTTATGCACGGTGTATCAACTGCACATGTGGTATAAATACATGTGGGCTATACGCATGCAGTCTATGCAACAACGCTGCATGTAGTGTATGTATTAGTACAACGTCTGCACACACTTTATCGATATAGCTTGCGCACGTGCTTACATGTACTAGTACATGCAGTACATGGATAATGACTGCGGAACTAACGATCACGTTCGGGCTGCGCTGTGTATATCTTCTATGAGCGCGAGCGCGGATGTCGGCGTGATCTGGTTATCAGTGCTGTGTTATGCTTTAGTCTTATGCAACAGTCGTTTGTTTAAAAAATATTTTAAAATTAAAAAAAATCTGAGTTTTGAGGCATGCTATCGGAATTCGGAGTTGGTATGAAAAATGCGGAGGAACTCCGCCTAAATCGGGGTGGTTGGCAGGTATGTATAGGTACTATTTTAAATTTTTACCGGGAGCACTGGTACATTTTGATATTCAATTTTTCTCTAAAGCAGAAGTGTTTTTGGGGCTACATTTTCTAGTGCTTACAATACATCCTCAGGGGCATCAAAATATATCATTATTTTCAAGAATCGCTATCCAGCCATTTTTAAACTTTCCCAAAACTTTGTTTTACCTTTAATACAGTACAAGCATATACATGCTTTTTTAGCAGTCAGGTACATTGTAAAACAAACCATCAAACCAGAAGTTATACCTTAGTCTTCTTGCTTGAACACCGCCCTCTTTGACCACCCTCAGAGCTCGGATGTACAACTCTGGAGAGCTCTCGTCTCCGGAGAAGAAGTTCAGCTCACTGGTCAGTGATGAGAGGTCTTCAAGCTGAGGTTGACAGGGAGACAAACAAAAAACAGACTTCATGAACTAATCGACCAACACAACCCAATAGACCAGTTCACGTTTAGCCCATGTCCCAAATGACCCTGAATATACACAGATCTTCCCACTTTGTACATTTTGAAATAATCACTCCTACAGCAATGGAGGTGCTACATAAATAGCCTTTGTTCCTCTTTTCAAAGAATACTTCCACCTGTGTATCATGGAGTGCACTGCTTGTGCATGAATGAATAATGATTACATAACTTTCATTAATTTTACAATTTGGTTAGCAAAAACCTTTATCTGCTCATGCTCAGACTGCAACTATAAACTGGCTGATTACAGTCAAACCTGTCTTTTAAGGCCACCCAAGGGAAACAGAAAAGTGGCCACTGTAGACAGGTGGCCCTTTAGGTTCTACAACACACATCAAAGTGCATGGCCACTACAGACAGTAGACCTCAAATGGAGAGGTGGCCACCAAGACAGGTTTGACTGTTTAACATCACATGGCATATAAAGAAATAGTTAATGAGATTACAAGATCTTTATCTATTCATAGTAATGACAGCTAAAACTCCATATTTCTCTTACCTCTGCGGCCGACACGAAAGAGTCCGAGTCCGAGGCACTGTCACCACCGCTCTTGATACTACGAGAGAAATCCCTATCCCATGATGCATTGCTAACGTGGCTGATGTCGAGAGACAGGTCACCGAGATTAGAAGCCGATAACCTGTTAGCTGTATCATCCATCTCGGGACGGAGGCTGTCTACAGCTTCTACTAACTTCTCGAGCTGACTGATGAAATTGGAGTCTACTGGCTCCTGTACATAGAATACAAGATGGAAACAATGTATTTTAGGGCTAAATTGATCACATATTGTTCTTCAAATGGGTATCATTATTTTTTTTTATCACTCAATGATAGAATAAAATGCAATATCTCTTAAAAAAATATACATGGGCAAACAAGAAATTTTGTTGAAAAGTTTAAAAAAACAATGATTTTCAATTTCTCAACGTGTTGCCAATTTAAGATTTTGTTTTCCTTTCCTTTAACAAAATTCTTAGCATCAAATAAAATATACTCATGAAACAAACATAGGTTACAGTGTATGCAGAAATTTTTGCCCTTTTTACTTGTGTATCTCATATATTATTTAGGGCTCTGAATCAAAATTTATTGAGGCAAACCATTAAAGGTGGAATAATTTATGTGAAAGGGTTAATGTAATTCTTCAAAAATAATTTCTTACAACTATGACACGCCCCCAATTGAATGTATAGAATATGAAATAAAAATTGTTTCCTACCTGTGTCTGTCCATTTATTTCAGTTTGTGATTGGTGCTGTACATGAAGAGCAGTTCTCCAGTAGCTAATAGCCCTCTCAAATGCCTCTTTACCTGTGGGTAAACAAAGAGTACGATGATTATCTTTTCATCAAGAAGATTGTGCCAATGGAAGATTGAAACAAACAGTTCAAGAAAACATGTGATGGCTCAGTGGTAGACCTTGTGGGGGCCTGAGACCACAAGAATATTCATGATTAAATCTAGGGGTAATTTCAAATTTTGCTGATATTAGTATAAATAACAGTGTAGGGAAACACACATATTATTTGAGTGTATATAGGTAAATTTGAATTCAAAACAATTTTTGTATAGTATTCAGCAATAATACTACTCAGTTTTTATATAGCGCTTATTATAATCACTAAGTGCTTCCAAACTTGGAGATTATTACCCCGGCTTTAGCTGTGCTGCCATTACGGCGCTCTAGCATTTCAAAGAATTAATTCCTGCCAGGTACCCATTTACATTACCTGGGTTGAGTGTGGCAAATGTAGATCAATGTCTTGCCAAAGGAAATTAGTGCAATAATGGTCATAAACTGACTGACTTGAATAATTAAACAACAAAAACAACAGGGAAGAAGCTGAGATGAGAAAGAGAGAGAGAGAGAGAATAAAGTTGTAACACCACAAACCTAGATTGAACATTCCTTCCACCGTCATCATATCCGATGTGTTGATCGGCGTCAGAGCTCCACTACTAGTACCCCCACCGGCTCCTCCACTACGCAGGGTACTAACGCTCGACAGAGAGCTGATGGAGCTTGCTTTGCTTGCCCGCGCACTCGAGATGGACTGAGCCCTCATTGGTGGTACTTTTTGTCTTGGGGCCGCCTTGGGGGAACTGGTCAACTGACGAGAGTAGGGACGAGGCTGCTGGTTGCTGCTGGTCGTATCTGAGGAATTAAGTTTTCCAGACAAAAGTGTTTCAAGAGATGTGACATTATGTGAGGTATATACCTAAGTGTTTATCAATTATGTTGTAACTAAATTGTATTTTGTTTATGTGCTACTAGTGGAGGCCAATTTCCTATGTTTTGAATATGGATCAATAAAAGAATCTATCTATCTAAGTATACAACAAGAACATTGTCTCTGAGGCTTTGGTACATTGAGTGACATTTAAGAATCAAAGACAAATTAAATCTGTGTAATAACTGGTGAAGAACAAAATATCTAAGGGACTATAAGATGTTATAAAAGAAGAACCTTTTACTTCCACCAGATCATATTCATGTACTTTTAGTCAAAAATACTAAGTCCCGTATTTTACTCAAATTCAGACCTGACAATGGGTTTAGACTTTTGTTCAAATTCAGGACAGACAATGGAAGTTAGTCTGAGGAGTAAGTTTTTTTAATGTTGAAAATGATTTAAATCTAGGGTCTGATTTAATTGAATTAGTAGATACACAATGGTACTATTTGGGCTCATGTTCCAGCGTTTAGAGCATATTAAAAGTTTATTAGTCAATAAACAATTGAAATACTTTGTTGTTTCTGAGTGTTGCAATAAACTATTAACAGATTGTGTATGTAGGTAATGTCTCAGATAATACTTTTAGAATTGAAGATTGGATGAAAATTAACATTGAAGCAATGTGCGCATTACACACTGTCACATATAATCACATCAAATTATTAGAGAACTTAGAGAAGGAAGATGAAACTTAGACAGATACACCTGAAAAAGCAACTGCATACCTCAGCATTTTTCCAGTACATCCAATAACAAGGTAATAATGAACATCCCTTCATATCTATTGAAGTCACAGTATGTGCAAAATATGCAGTGAATTATTGAGTGCTTGGAACTTACCTGCATTGGAAAAGACATTAGTTATAGGTCTGACCATGGTCCTGGGTTGCTTACGACGTTTGCGCCTAAGCAGACTGGCCGTGACCATCAACCCGGTGACAGTGACAGAGAATGCCACTGCCAGCATCACCTTAGTCTTGTTTGTAAGGGGCATGACTTCTGGATCTGGAAAGATAAAATACGACTGGTTCACTAACATAATCAAATTTTAAGCGAAGGTTTAAATAAAGGTTTAAATAAAGGTTGATCTTGACAACCTGAAAGTAATGTATGCAGACTGGATTCCAAATATTACTTTACTTACTTTACTTTAATACACGATGTTGTAGGTCTAAGCCTGTTCATCGATCCAGGATTCTTCGATGATTACTGCTATTTGTGGAGGGAGGAGGTTGTGTAATTAACACGAGACAATAGACAACACCTAGACCGGCTCATACAAAAGGCTTACATTCTCTGACCAGTGACTATTAAGTCTATTCTTAAATGAGTTTACCGACCCAGCTGCCACAACGTTTTCTGGGAGACCATTCCACAGTTCCACCACTCTATTGCTAAAAAAGTATTTTCTTATATCTAGCCTTGAATATTTCTTTTCAAGTTTTCTGGAGTGACCTCGAGTTCTATCTTCTGTACTCATTTTGAAGGGAATCTCTTGCACAGTGTACAAGCCATTTACGTACTTATACACACCGATCATGTCCTCCCTTCTATGATGTGATAACGCCATTACGAACGTGTAGATGGCGCACAGTTTTTCCTTCATAATCATTTTGCCTTCGGCGTAGACTAGAAGGGATGAGATTGACGGCAGCAAGAGTTTAACACGGCTTGCAAGATTTTCAACATGGATGTCGATTTTGACCCATAATTTCCTTAAAAGGGACCATTAAACGGATTATTTCAATCAAGTTAGTAAGTGGAACCGATGTATTATAGCCTAGGCCTAATTGAAATTTGGATATGCATGTCAGGTAAAATGACATTTTGGGGGATTTTGGGGGCATAACAATACGGCCGTGGCAAGTTTGTCATGTTTGTGGGAGGGGCCTAACGGCTAAAATCTAGCCGTGATATCTTCAACGTGTGGTGGTATAGGCAGTCGTTCAGTCTCTATAACCGAGGTCTAGTGGAGCCAGACGTAGTCTCAGTGGAACAACCGACGATTATAGAGACTGAAGCTTTCGTTCTAGGTTTCTTCTTTCTTATTGTCCAATTAATTTTTCACTTGGCATCTACGCTAAGAAGTAAGATATTCACAAACATAAAGGAAAGCCCCACATGTTATAGCAGAGTAGACTACTGAAAAACCATAATTTCAGAAACTTTTGGAGCATTTAATATTATGACAATACGAGCATAAACTTGAACTTGAACTTGAAGCCTTGATTGAAAATGAAAATGAAATGTTTGTAAATTTTTCTAATTCTAATTTCTAGTGGCAAGATTTTGCAAAACTTTCATCATCATGTTCTAGTGAAATACTGACACAACAATGAATTCATAAAAAACTCTAGTATACAAATCGCGATAGTTTCTTGTTTTAAAGAAAACATGCCTTCTCTCTTGACACAGTTATGACTGAGTTAATTTAAAGAATGCAAAGACCCGCCTTCAAATACCCCATCAATTTCAACATGCGGGACTAAACAAGTCCAAACTGCAAGCAGGGATCTACAAACACGACTCAACTGCAGCTGCACACACAATTCACCACCTCACGAAAGACGTATTTCATATAATCATACACTCTTAATACCTGAAAAACCATTTGAATATAAAGAACTTACTTTAAGACTCCTTGTTAACTTGTAGATGTACCTTAAAGTGGGTTAAACTACTAAAAAATGATGGCAATTTGGATGCTCATCGGCGCGGCGGCAACTTCACTTTAGAAGTAGTATGTTACATGTTGTTGTTCGTTTGGTTTTATAATGGCTATTAGTCAAAATATTGTTGCCAATTTCATCGCATCTCTTTCTTTTAGTGTCTTGGTAAAATTATTATTTTAGTAGTAGGTCTACGGTATCTTTGAAAAACAAAATCAATTGATTGCAAGAGCTAGCTGCTTTGAGATGCTCGCGCTTTTTTCTCTCCATCTTGATCCTGGAGAAACTGCCTGTCTCTAATTCCGCTGGCGACCACACCCATCCTCCCCACATGCACTGGCAATGTTACTGAAAGTTGCCATAGTTTAAAATATTGTCGGTTGCTGTATCATTGAGAAACGAATTATTCTAATCGTAGAGTGATATTCTGATTTTTTTTCTTCTGATATACTGTATATATTTATTCGGTCGATCTGCATCAATCGTGCGTCTGTTTTACTGCCCCATTCTATGACCGCATGAGCCATGATGTCATGTAGATCCCGTTATTGAGCATTGACAGTACAAATTAAAAGTTATATTCTTTATTGAACGTACTTGTAACATTCTGAACAGCTGATTCAGTATGCCCACAGCTGTATTATGACATGTTACATGTCATATTAAGCTGTTCGCATACAGTTCCGATACAGTTTAATATCATTTCAGTATAATTATCTTAAAATCATCCAAGACTTTGAAATTCGGATTCGCATGAAAAGGGAAATTATAATCTTCCTGGCATGCATCCTCACTCATATTGGATAGCATAGTTGCATGTACATGTAATTATCAAAATGGTGTGGGTACTATATAGTATTAGACGTAAATCAGCCGAGGAGAATAAATCCGGCATTATAGTGCCTTTACAGGGTGGGGAAAACGGACTAACATCCAGGAAGGGGGGGGGGGGGGGGTACTCACATATTGAGACATACGGGGATGTGCCCCTCTCCTTCTTTTGTAAGGCCGGTATCATTTCAAGCTCTGCTTACGATATCGGTCTTCTGCAAGTTCTCCCCCTTTTCTTTCTTTTCAAATACGATTAATTGTACTATTGATTATTTATATTTATTTATTTATATGAATTACTACTTGTATTACTTATCATTATATTGCTAAAATGTATTCATTGTTAATTTTGTTATTGTTTATGGAAAATGCAGAAATAAAAAACTTGAAACTGAAAAAAACAAAAAAAAACTGAATGGGTCGCTTTTGAAGAAGAAAAAAAATCCCTAAAGGCATGGGTTCCGTTTTTATCACTAAATATCACTAAAGCCCGGCCTTCTAACATGTGCAACTCATCAAGCGATTGAGAGCATTATCTTCCCTCGAATTTCCCCTCAAAACTCCCTCGCTCGCATTTGTAAGTCTCATCTGTCATCAAGTAACATTATCAAAGGTCATATTCATGCTGTCACTATGAGATTGTACTTACTAAACATGTGATCGGTCGCAGTGCAACCTAACAAATCTTGAATATTTTGCTAGCTCGCAAATAAAACCACAAGCTCAACTGCAAAATACGTTGTGCATGAATCAGTATCTCATGATCTTGGACTAAATAGATCTACGTAGGTAAAGAGAAAATCTTGAAAGTCATCCCTGATAATGTATATTACAATAAAGGGATATGGCAATGTCTAAAAATGATAGTTGCCCCCCCCCCCCCCACCCACACTTTTAAAGACGCTCCGCCGCCCCTGAAGACAAGTAATAGAGTACTTCTGAAGTAGGCTAGGAATATTGTGTTTTGAGGTCAAACAAATTGCAATAGAATTTTTTTTCACCGGAATGCATTTCAGTAAGGTCCCCAAAATGACATACTAAAAGTCCAAAAAAATCCATGTAGTGGAAGTGTGTCTAATTTGCATAAATCCAAAATGGCGCCAATTCTACTGTTTTCACCTAGATTTGGTCAAAATTTTCACATTACATACCTTTAAAAATACTTTTAGTGTACTTTGAATGTCTAAAAAGATATTTTCAAGAATGCTTATGTTCGCGCAAAGTTTCAGGTGCCTAATTGAGTGTCCTAATTTGCATAAATTCAAAATGGCTGCCAAATCAGGCATTTTTTATATTTTTTTAGAGAATTGATTATAATTATAATTCTTGTCCTATGTAATATCAGAATAATTTCGACAACACTTGTTCATGTTGTAAAAATATTTTTAAATTTCAAACATATCATAATTAGGTTCTTTAGTTTGCATAAACACATACATATTCAATTTAGTTTTGTTTCTCACCTTACAATGCATTCCAGAGTAGCTATAACATAGTACGTCTACATTGGTTCACAAATCCGAGTTCAGTTCTTATTGGAAGTCTCCAACAAACATACATTTATGTGGCACGCTGGTCAGTAGTATCATCAAGTTCTAGGTCTGGTGGTGGTGAGTTGGTGCAACTAGTGCCACGACAATCAGTGCAGGCTGTTGAACATTGGAGGCCATACTTCCGGCACGTGCATTTCTTGGTTGCACAGTCTTTCTTGCATCCACATCTGATGACTTTAAGGAGTGATGCGGGTGCTGGTGGTTTATCAGTTTGTATTGGAAGATACTTCCCATCCGTGACCTGCCAACCCCAGTCTACCGGTGTCAGTTTGTCTGCCATTCCTTTCCATTCTAGGATCTGATAGTACACACGCAGACTATGGAACTTTGCTGCTGCTGAAGTTGGGGGCAAAGTCTTTGCTTCTAAGGCAGACGACATTGACGATACCTTTACGCAATATCTTCTGTACCTCAAAGAATCTAGATCTTCTGTTGAGTCACCACCATACAGGCATACAAGTGCCTTCTCTCCAGCTGTAATAATGGTCTCCTTCAGGTCTGATGCTGGCTGACTAAATGCCTTGGCAAGCTCACAGAAGTCGTCATTCTTCATGATTTTCTTCAGTGCTACGCCTTTCCCTAGTCCAAATATGCGAGACGTTGTGTCGCAGCCCAGAAGCGCATGGACAAAAAGAATGTTGCCACACACACTACTTCCTAGAGTTTCCTTCAGCTTTTTGATATTCCATGTTCGATTCTTCTTGGAGTTTGCCTTGGGCTCAGGTGCAAAGAAGACGTCCTTTGCATTCAGATCAGCGTGGTAGATCAGCAAGATGAGAAGGTCTGTATCATCCCCGACAAGAACTGTGTCTTTAAACTGAGCTGCTTCTACCGCTGTAGTAACAATTAAGAGATCTGCATCTCCTCTTGCATGAGATACAGTGCAACCATGCATTTCGAGCTTGGAACTGACAACTGAGTAGGTTTATGAAGCGTTGCTTGTTAACTTCATTTGCAAGAAATTCGTCTTTCTTGGATTTGATTACCATGTCCTCTGCAAAGTTGACAGTCAGGCCTTGACAACCTCCTGATCGTCTAAGATGTGTTGCGTCCTTGGTTGACGGACCGCCTTGATAGCCATCAAAAACAACCGTTGGCCTTCCATATTTGCTGCTGACATAATTGACATATAGCTGGCATATGTTGTTGAAAGTGCTCTCACGTGGCCAAGGAAAACGGTGAAGTAGTGCACCACCATCCAAAACATAATGAACATCACCACTGGGTAGTGTCTGCTCTCGTGTCAGCTCATGTTCAAACACCTTCCAAAGTGCATCTGCTAGGACTGGTTTGTCGGCCTGTAGGGGGAGACATGATGATTCAAACAGAGCAGGGGGGTGACTGCATAACTCGTAGCTGAAAACTGATGCTAAAGTATCTTCACGTTCCCTACTGACAATGACCAGTCTCTGGAAAAGGAGCTGTGGGTCTACATGAACAGATTCATCGCTGATCTTTACAGCAGTCCTTGCACCTAATGTCACTGCTTGATCACTTCTTTTGAATGAATGTTCATCCACTTTCTTTCCAGCCATGGAGTTCAGTATCTTGTTACCGACGTCTTTGGATTGGTCTACATTTACAGTTTCATCTGCAGTCATTCCATTCGCTATACTGTGCAGAGTAGTGTCTGGACTGAATGGATTACGTTGGCTGAGGTAGTTCAGTATTTCCAACGTGTCGCTAACATCCCTACTCTGTCTGGCACTTGATACATCTTTGTGTTGCTCACTTGTGAAGAGGTAAGCATTAGTAAGATCTTGCATTGCGGCGTTTACTTCTGCACGTATTGGCATTGACAGAAGCCAAACTGTACGTTGGATTTCGGACATACCACTGCCCCTTGTAAGACCACCACTTGTCTTTAAACTTCTCATTAACACCTGTTCTATGATGAGATCGGTAGACAGTCCTGCCCAGTAGCGATCACTTCTCCTTACTACGTGATACCCTTCTCGGAATCTCATGTAGACTTCAGGGTGTGTGTGTGGTAGTTCACGCATCATTTGCAAGTAGACATAGGCAGATTTAGCATACAGGATGTGTCCAGAAGCGGCAAAATATGGTAGCATGTCATGGATAGCCTGCAGATGAAGCTCCCAGTTTCCTGTTCTCTCAGCTTTGATAAACTTGCGCAAAATGTCTATCATGTCCATATACTGCAACCAGAGAACTGCTGTTCGCGTGGTCAAGGTCTCCTTCTTGGCCTTTATTTGCCTAAGAATTTGGTCAATGACTTCAGAGGAACAAATGTCACCCACCAATGCTGTGGCAGACAAGAGTCTATCATACAGTTTTTGTGCTTCTCCCAAATCTGTTTCTTTGATATCTTGTTCCTTCATGGTATCTGTTGCAGGTTCATTTACGTCTGTGCCACAAGGAAACTGAACTTCAGAAGAATGGTCTCCCCCACGTGCTACTCCATGCACCTCTTCTGGAGGTTGCTGTTGTACATGTGCTGCATCACAATTGGTTTCAGGAATCTGCTCTTCTTCAATTGCTACATCACAATGAAGATCAGGAAGTTGCTGGTCGTTGGTAGTTGTTCCAGAGGGAACTCCAGTGGGCTGCTCCCCGAAGTTAGCTACTCCACATGGAACACCTGGGTGTTGATCCTGCTCACTAGGAATTTCCGGAGGTTTCTCCTCGTTAGTTGGCAGTTGTACGTTATACAAGTCTGCTATCAGCATGGTATTTAGCGCAGCATCAACGAGGAAATGGCCCCGCACAGCTCTAGAAATTGCTTTTCCACCCAGCATATGGCTCACCGAGTTGCTGGCATACACTACTTCAAGAAGTTCCTGGAGTCCTGAGCCCGTCATCAAATGCCCTATACTTCCCAGGAAGCTCATTTCAGTGTGCAATCCTCCAAGTCTCAGAACGATCTGCTTCAAGTCACTGTCACTTGGCTGGCTCCTGATTATTGTGAGTGCCTTCCACCAAAGCGGCTGATCAAAAGTCAGAACAGGTGTAGTATTATACTGTTTAGCATGGGCACAGACAAAACGCAGAGTGGAGTAGACACAAGATGGATCACTAGGATTCATGTCAATCATGGGGAGAAACATAACAGATGACTGTCCAGGGTAGTTGCCCTTGTTTACCATCTGCATCGTTCCGGACCAAGAAGGCCTTGGGGACCGCAGGAGTAAAGATGTCTTCCACAACACATCAAGGTTTGATGTTGGATCTTCTGTTCCCCAATTCACAATCGGCTGGTAGACCAGAGGTTGTACAGTTGTAGATGCTGTCTGTTGTTGTCTGCAATATACTGAATGCACTCTCCTGGTTCATAGCCTGGTAGTTCAGTTCCTTGAGAAACTGCTGCACTTCTTTCATATTTCTTAACCTCTTGATAAGAGCAGGAGAAGCATTGCGCATGCAGTGTGTCAATCAGAAAGCGAGACGAGAATTGATGATGCATTTGTATTCCAAGTCCATCGAGAAAGTTTCTCACCTCTCTAAAGTAAACTGTTGCACTGTGAACAACTTCTAACCAATCCAACGACCATGCGGCTAGGTAAAGCCTCTCCCCTATACATACATGTACATGTAGCCCTACCAACAGCTCTTGTGTTTGTCGGATACTCATAAGGGCTAGTTTTCTGAATATTTTATTTTTGTTTTTATTTAATACAGTCTAGTTATATTCTAGTGCATGCATAATGAAATAATATAATCTGCAAAGGGGATAAACTGAACATAAATTACATGTTAGACTGTGTGGGTGTGGGTGTGGGTGTGGGTGTGAGTGTGCGAAGGGGTTTGTTTGAGGTGTGTGATGTACATGTAGCATATGGGTATTTTAGTTGATTACAAATGTACAGCAGATTTCTTTTCCAACTCTATTAGTGCCACAACAGCTCTACAAGTTGAAACATATGACAAAACCTATGTGTAAATCTTAGTATATTGGCGGCCATTTTGGATTTATGAATGCTGCGATGCACAATTAAACAAGATGTACTTCTGTATATGATATATACACCATATTACATTCATATAAATGTGAAATGTGTGCTTTAAAGTATGGGCGGCCAAGAAGGCCAGAACTAATAAAATAAAATAAACAAACAATGACAGAAATAAACAAAGATTCAGAAATAGACATGAAGATAATGCAAAAATAAAGACAACATCACAATTTAAGCCTCACTACAAAAATAAAACAACTATCGAAAAAAATATAACTCATGATAAAGACAACCACAGAATTAAAGATGAATGCGGAAATAAAGACTATATAACCACAGAAATAAAGACAACCACAGAAATAAATATAACTCAGGAATAAAGACAACCACAGAATTAAAGATAAATGCAGAAATAAAGACAAAACCACAGAAATAAAGACAACCACAGAAATAAAGACAACCACAGCCACAGAAATAAAGACAACCACAGAAATAAAGACAACCACAGAAATAAAGACAACCACAGAAAATAAAGACAACCACAGAAATAAAGACAACCACAGAAATAAAGACAACCACAGAAATAAAGACAACCACAGAATCAAATATATCTGCAGAAATAAAGATAACCACAGAATTAAAGACAACTGCAGAAATAAGGACGACCACGGAATTGAAGAAAGCTTCGGAGACAAAGACAACCACAGAACAGAAGTTTAGAAAGGTAGGCCTATATAACGACTGAAATTAAGTCTACTATAAAAACGATATGCCCGCTCCGAAAATTAAACTATCAAGTAGAAATATACGATCAAAAACGCAAACAAACTGACAATAAGAGGACAAGAGAGGGTGTCCTAACGCAAAAATTAACGGAGCGCGCGCACATGCACACGGCTAGCTAGCTGTTCGATTCCACTGACCTCTATAGAGGCCAGTGTTCGATTCACGTATAGCTCGCATGTACACAGACTATGCCTGTAATCTATCCATGTACAGCGCTGTGAAGTTCGGATATTCATATTCACATTCAACTTGCGAAGTTGGTTGGATATTCGACATGCATATTCGAGAAATTCGATATTTGTTATTCAAATAGTCTGACGGCTTTAGCGGGGCAGGCAGCTATTCCAAAGGTCTAACACGGTCAGGGCAACCCAAACTACTTCGCTGCCCTGGCCCATGGTGTGCAATTCAAGACTATTCACGGGCAAGGAATTACAAAAAGAAAGAAATATACTCCATGAGTATAGAGGGCTATAGGAAATGCCTCATTTCTTTAGCGGGGCAGGCAGCTAACCAAAAGGGTCAAGTACAATCCGGGCAACCAAGAAATACTTCGCTTGTCCTGGCCCATAATAGGATGTCGAAATCTAGGCTATTCATGGGCAAGCAATTAAAAACAATTGAAATATACTCCAATGGTATAGAGGGCTATAGAAAATGGCTCAAGGCTTTAACAGGGCAGGCAGCTAGCCCAAAGGGTCAAGTAATATTCGGGCAACCGAAGCTTTTACATTTCATTAAATCATGGAGAAAGAAGACGATTCGTTGTACCGTTCTCGACTTGAATCCTTGTCTAAATTCAGTTCCCCCATCTCCTCCGCGAAGCGTGGAAGATTTGTAATCATATTTTTTGATAATTTTTTTCTGTTGTGACACTCCCCAGATAGCAAAATGTTGTGGGGCCCATCTGGGTTTTATCTGGTTACAACTGGGCTGGCCCACTTGGCCCAGATGGGCCAGCCCATCTCTTGCCCACTTGGCCCATTTGGCCCAGATGGGTCCCAGATAGGCCCCATGTGGGGCCCAGCAATCTGCACCCGGGTTATAGAAGGGCCCCAGATGGGCGGCCCAGATTGTACCCACTTGGCCCAGATGGGCCCACGTGAAACCCAGATATACCCCACAATTGGCCCATCAATATACACAAGGGTTACCTATTGGGCACCAGATGGGCCATATGTGGGTTTTATGTGGGACCTACCACATTCTATATATGGGTCAAGTGGGTTCTATATGGGCCCCATATGGGCTATAAGCGGGTTTTTATATGGGATCCATATGGGCCAAGTGGGTTTGATCTGGTCCCATATGGGCCAATGTGGTTTTAACTGGGCTTCATATTGTTTAAATGGGTTCCTATTTTTCCCAGTTGAATTCATTTATCCCATTTCAATTTCCAGGGTTACCAGTTGGGTTTAACTGGACCAGTCGTACCATTTGGCACAACTTTCAACCACTGATTGAAAGCTCCAATTACCAGACATAATTAGTAGGTTATGTAGCACTTGTACTAATTAATTTGGTCAATGGCAACAACACATCGTCTAACATTTCCAATGTAAAGGCATTGGTGTTAAGAAGACTTGGTTAATTTGCTGTGATAAGACATTTCCATATACTTGTATTTTATTGAATCTGTTTTAGATTATAGTTAGTGTTTTTTCTAATTCATGTTTAATTAAATATAATTTAAACAAAGTAGTGAAATTTCCTAATAATTGGCAATTTACATTTTGTAGTATTTTCGAAATGAATTGCAAATAACTAAATCATCAGTAATTAAGAAATATCCTGTAAATTTGGATAAATTGTTAAAAAACATAGATGTGCACGCACCCCATACTCATTATGCAAATGATGGGATATATTTGTGGGTTTTGGGTGGGAAGGCCCATCTGGTATACATCTGGTTTACAGCTAGGCGAAGACAATGTTCGACGTGCGATTTTCACCACTAAAAACCCACATGGAGCCCATATGGGCCCTATATGTGTTGGTACTTGTGGGTTCTGGATGGGAAGGCCCATCTGGTATACATCTGTTTTTTATATGGGCCACGTGGGCTCCGTATACCTGTGGGTTCTTGGTGGGAAGGCCCATCTGATATACATCTGGTTTTCAGCTGGGCTTCAACGTGCAATTATCACCACCAAAAACCCACATGGGGCCCATATGGGGCCTATTTGTGTTGGTACTTGTGGGTTCTGGATGGGAAGGCCCATCTGGTATACATCTGGTTTTTAAATGGGCCACATGGGCTCCGTATACCTGTGGGTTCTTTGTGGGAAGGCCCATATGGGATACATCTGGTTTTCAGCTGGGTGAAGACAATCTTCGACGTGCGATTATCACCACCAAAAACCCACATGGGGCCCATATGGGGCCCATATGTGTTGTTACTTGTGGGTTCTTGGTGGGCAGGCCCATCTGGTATACATCTGGTTTTTAGCTGGGCCCAGCCGATGTTCGACGTGCGGATTTTCACAAACAAAAACCCACATGGGGCCCATATGTGTGGGTTCTGGGTGGGAAGGCCCATCTGGTATACATCTGGGTTTTGTATGGGCCACGTGGGTTTTAGTCAGCCCATACAAAACCCAGATGGGCCCCAGATATTTTGCTATCTGGGTCTGGCAGTTAACTTTTTTTTCTTTCTTGCTCTCTTTAATATACTTTTTCAAAAAAAGCGGAGGGGGGAGGGGGCTCGAGGCTCCCGATCCCCGTCGTTCCGCAGGGCCTGACATGTAGGCATCTCAAGAAGCATTTTTATTGCCTGGCTGTTCATTTAGGAATTTGTCATTTTACAACAAACGCATAAAAAAGTATAATTTACTAAAAATCTCGGAAAATTATGTCATTTCAGCATTATGTGTAAACCACCGTTATGGAATTAGAAATAAACCACGTTTGAATTTTATTTCCCCCGAGCCCCCTCCCTGATCAGTACGCCAGTGCCCCCCCCTGTCCGATCATTTGTGGCAACTGATCTCCCTACCTTTCTTCTTTCTCTTTTTTTTCCTTTCCCTTTCTCCCCTCTTTCCCTTTCCCTTCCCTTCCTTCTCCCTCTTTCAGGTTCGCTTGGGGGGGGGGGGGGGGGCAAGGTCCTTTCGGCCCCTACCCTTCTCCACACGTTGCTGGCGGGATTAATCGCAACTGATCTATCTCCCCTTCTTTTCACCCTTTTTTTTCTTCTTCCTCTTTTTTGGTCCCTTTTAGCTCTCCTTTTCCTTCCTTCTCTCTCTTGTTTTAACAGGGGCGGGGGAGGCAAGGGCCTTTTGCACCACCCCCATCTCGATCAGCAACTTGTTGGCGGGAAAATTGCAACTGATATCCCCCTTCTTTTCTTCTGCTTCCTCAATTTTCCTTCCCTTTATCTCCTCTTTTCCTTTTTCTTTCCATTTCCTTCCTTCTCTCTTATTTTTTTATTAGAGGGAGGCAAAGCCCTTTCGCCCCCCCTCCCCCATCTCCTTCTTCCCCCTTTTCTTTTCTTCTTCCTCTTCTTTCTTTCCCTCTCTCTCCTCTTTCCCTTTCCCTTCTTTTCCTTCTCTCTCTCTCTCTCCCTCACTCTCTCTATCCTTTTTTTTGCGGAGGGGGGGGGGGGGGGGGGGCGGGCAAGGCCCGCTCGCGCCTGCATCAACCTATTATATACTAACGTTAGTCCTTAATAATGGATCTAGAAGATTGCTTTACCTTGTTTGAGTGACTGGTAAACATGTTTTTCTCAATTAATTGGTCTAACCGTGAAAACCGTCTAATTTTACTTTCGATTTTCAGTTACGACCTAAAATAGGCCTAAGGCCAAGGGCTGTACTCCAGGGGCGGATCTAGCTTTTTGCTAAGGGGGGGGTTTGACCAAAATAATGACGATGCGGAGCATCGTCAACGAGCCGCAAAGCGGCGAGCCGATTTTTTTGGGGGTGTTTATTTGAACCCCGTAAATGATGTTTTCCTGGCATCTATTAACACAATGGAGACCATAAAAAGCAGTGCATGATAACGTCTTTTTAAATCAAGTAACAGTTTAATACACAGTTATATCCAGAGTTATCATGTGTTTGGTTAAGTTACCAGATGAGTTGAATATCTTCTCACAATATTTGCACTTGAAAGGGTTTCTCTCTACAGCGTGCGTTCTTTTTTCTTTCTTTTTTTCTTTTTTTTTTTTTTTTTTTTTTTTGGGCCGCCCAAGGGGGGGGTTTGAACCCCCTAAACCCCCCCCGTAGATCCGCGCCTGTACTCTACATTTCAAAAACAAAAATTAACGTTAACATTAGAATTATCTTAAAATGTTGTTTCTCTGTTATAGAAGTGGGAAAGGAAAACCTTTTTTCTCAAAAAAAACAGGGGGTGGCGGGGCCCCCGGCCACCCCCCCCCCCCGAACCCCCTGTATCCGCCACTTCTCTATACTCGTGGAGTATATTTCATGTTTTGGGGAATTCCTTGCCCGTGAATAGTATTGAATTGCACACCCTTAATCCCCATGGGCCAGGGCAAGCGAAGTATTTTGGGTTGCAGGCTGACCGTACGAGACATGTGGGGCTAGCATATGAATGTCGAATATCCATCCGACTTCATAGCGCTGTACATGGATAGATTAGAGGCATAGTCTGCGTACAGCTATAGCTAGCCGTGTGCATGTGCGCCCGCTCCGTTAATTTTTGCGTTAGGACACCCTCTCTTGTCCTCTTATTGTCAGTTTGTTTGCGTTTTTGATCGTATATTTCTACTTGATAGTTTAATTTTCGGAGCGGGCATATCGTTTTTATAGTAGACTTAATTTCAGTCGTTATATAGGCCTACCTTTCTAAACTTCCGTTCTGTGGTTGTCTTTGTCTCCGAAGCTTTCTTCAAATCCGTGGTCATCCTTATTTCTGCAGTTGTCTTTAATTCTGTGGTTATCTTTATTTCTGCAGATATCTTTAATTCTGTGGTTGTCTTTATTTCTGTGCTTGTCTTTATTTCTGTGGTTGTCTTTATTTCCGTGGTTGTCTTTATTTTCTGTGGTTGTCTTTATTTCTGTGGTTGTCTTTATTTCTGTGGTTGTCTTTATTTCTGTGGTTGTCTTTATTTCTGTGGCTGTCTTTATTTCTGTGGTTGTCTTTATTTCTGTGGTTGTCTTTATTTCTGTGGTTGTCTTTATTTTCTGTGGTTGTCTTTATTTCTGTGGTTGTCTTTATTTTCTGTGGTTGTCTTTATTTCTGTGGTTGTCTTTATTTCTGTGGTTGTCTTTATTTCTGTGGTTGTCTTTATTTCTGTGGCTGTCTTTATTTCTGTGGTTGTCTTTATTTCTGTGGTTGTCTTTATTTCTGTGGTTGTCTTTATTTTCTGTGGTTGTCTTTATTTCTGTGGTTGTCTTTATTTCTGTGGTTGTCTTTATTTCTGTGGCTGTCTTTATTTGTGTGGTTGTCTTTATTTCTGTGGTTTTGTCTTTATTTCTGCATTTATCTTTAATTCTGTGGTTGTCTTTATTCCTGAGTTATATTTATTTCTGTGGTTGTCTTTATTTCTGTGGTTAGTCTTTATTTCCGCATTCATCTTTAATTCTGTGGTTGTCTTTATTCCTGAGTTATATTTATTTCGATAGTTGTTTTATTTTTGTAGTGAGGCTTAAATTGTGATGTTGTCTTTATTTTTGCATTATCTTCATGTCTATTTCTGAATCTTTGTTTATTTCTGTCATTGTTTGTTTATTTTATTTTATTAGTTCTGGCCTTCTTGGCCGCCCATATTAAAGTGCCAAAACAATTACCTATGATAAGAAATGCAACTCGATATCGGTGAAAATCTTCGAAAAAAGCGGCCATTTTGGATTTATGCAAATTAGGCACACTTCCACTACTTGGATTTTTTTGGACTTTTAGTATGTCATTTTGGGGACCTTACTGAAATGCATTCCGGTGAAAAAAATTCTATTGCAATTTGTTTGACGTTTACCTAAAAAATGACACAATATTCCTAGCCTAAAGGTCGACCACTTCTGAATTTGACAAATATCATGGAGTGTACGAGTTGCGCATGCATGGAGTTGCGTAATCTACGGAGATTTAAAGAGCGCCATCTATGTACTCTAACAAAAGATAAACAAGATTCTCTTTTGCGATTCGCAAGTATTTTACCAGTGAAGATCAAGCACCCGACGAGTACAACCGC
This sequence comes from Strongylocentrotus droebachiensis, assembly GCA_035222895.1. Classification (NCBI taxonomy): domain Eukaryota; kingdom Metazoa; phylum Echinodermata; class Echinoidea; order Camarodonta; family Strongylocentrotidae; genus Strongylocentrotus; species Strongylocentrotus droebachiensis. The sequence continues at coordinate 543,244 of JAVYIG010000408.1, read as the reverse complement.
GGAATCCGAAACTCTGTCTTTATAATAAGTTCAAACTGTCTCTGGTTTCGGGTCTACAAGAAGGCAGAATTACTGTAACTATGGCTCTTCGATTACTCTCAAGACAAATTCGAGTAAGTTTTAAACTAATGTTCAACGTCGAAAGGAGAGACTGATGAGAGTGAGAGAGTGAGACTGACTGATGGATGCTTCGTGAGCCATGTCATTGATAGCTGCACAAGCGTATCAGCGCAGCTCGGGTGACATAATGGATCGAGTGCCCTTGATAATGTCAATGACAAAGTTGATAAAGAGTTTACATTGGATTTTGTTTAACAGGGCAAGTTTAGCTCGTTCTCAATTTTAATTGAATAAATAGGGCAAAATCAAAAGAACTAAATGGTAAAATTTTCATCAACATTGGATGAAAAACAATGAATGATTGAAATTTAGAAGTTTTCATTGCAAAATAATTTTATGAATTTGAAATGGTCACTGATGCATGATGAAAGTGTTTTGTATGAGATAGACGAAAGGAGAGTCCACTTCTACTAGTGAACACAGAATCCAGTATGCAGTGTTCGTTGGGTGTGATTAATTGGCACCCAGTCCCATGCCCCTGTGTGAAGGGGCAGGTTATAACAAACCCTCCAATGATGTGTTCGTCAGTAAAAAATATCTTCCATTTCTTTCACTTTATATTTTGATATCTTCCATTTCGTTAATGTTTTGAGGATCTCATCATGTCTTTTTACTGTTAATCTATAGTATTTTGTATTGAGCTCGCTCTCTTCTCTAGACGAACTCTGTCTCATTATCTCGCTGTTAATTTATGTGCAGGGCATTGGTGTTTGCGGAACGCGAGCCCTTTCTACCGTCAGTCCTGCAGAAGCAGCAACAGAAGCAAAGTCATCAGGTCTATCTTTTGGTAAGTATCCATATACAGTCAAACATGCTTTAGCTTTAGTGACCACCTGTCTACAAAGACCACCTGTCTACAAAGGCCACATTTGTTGTTTCCCTTGAAAATGGTTTCTCATTGAATCATGTGCTAAAGGAACCTGTCTTCAAAGGCCACTTTTTGTGTTTCCCTTGGGCGGTCGCTATAGACAGGTTTGACTGTAGGCCTACATGTAACCAGAGTAGGCTACAGTGAAACCTGTCTATAAAGTGTAAAGACCACTCAAGGGGGACAAGAAAAGTGGTCTTTATACTTTATAGGCAGGTGGTCTTTGTGGACAGGTTCCTAATACATGCTTTAGTGAGAAACCATTTTAAAGGGAAATTTAAAAAAAATGGCTTTTATAGACAGGTCTGGTTTGACTGTAAATAGCTCTAAACCGAAACAAAGGTGTGGTTGGTTCACAGCTTGTCATGTGATATGGATTGCGAGGATCAGAATTAGCATATAAATATTTCACTCTCGTTTAAAAAACAAAAGTTTTTAATATAGTCACATTTCCTCCCTTGAAAGTGAAACTATAAATCATTAAGTCAGATCTTGCTGATCTTACCCTAAAATGTTACAATTAGTACCCTTTTTAAAGTACCCTGCAATAGGTACCCTTTCAATTATTAAAATGGTCGATAAATAAAAACTTGAACTTGCTCATGTGCCATGTAATGGAAATAGCTGCAGGTAGTCAGGGGCGGATCTAGCTTTTTGCTAAGGGGGGGGTTTGACCAAAATAATGACGATGCGGAGCATCGTCCACGAGCCGGGAAGCGGCGAGCCGATTTTTTTGGGGGGTGTTTATTTGAACCCCGTAAGTGATGTTTTCCTGGCATCTATTAACACAATGGAGACCATAAAAAGCAGTGCATGATAACGTCTTTTTAAATCAAGTAACAGTTTAATACATAGTTATATCCAGAGTTATCATGTGTTTGGTTAAGTTACCAGATGAGTTGAATATCTTCTTACAATATTTGCACTTGAAAGGGTTTCTCTCCAGCGTGCGTTCTTTTTTCTTTCTTTTTTTCTTTTTTTTTCCTTTTTTTTTTTGGGGGGGGGGGCCGCCCAAGGGGGGGGGGGTTGCAACCCCCCCAACCCCCCCTCTAGATCTGCTTCTGGTAGTTCAAGTTATATGATCTATTTAAGAAGACAGATAAAAAGCATAAGGCCATAAAGCTATAACAAATTGAATTTACAACTTAGGGGTTAAAAAAGAAGAAGACAAAAAAAAGAGTTTCATTGATAATATTGCATACCAGTACAATAATTTGTACATGAATGTATTTCCTGTACAAACTGAATCATACTTGGGTGAACATGCCCCATATTTCATTAGGAGTAGGGTATCATTCAGATAAGACAAAGTAAAGTAAAGTGTTGTGACTATTTTTTTTCTATATGCCTCACATTTCTGTATCTTACAGAGCTAAAGTGAATACTGGTAGGAACTTTGTTCACATTGTTAAAAAAAACCTTGCGATTTACCACTTTATACCCGAACGAGCCTCAACTGTACTTCACAGCTAAGCAACTCCTTATTTTGCACACAGTATGTGGAACACCACATTAATGTAAGGCCTAAAAAAAAAGATGTTGTATTGCCCTTTAAGTGCCAAAACATCGGTCGGTCGGTCAGAATTTAAAAAAAAAATGTTAAAACTTTTTTTTTGTCTCCCTTTTTGGGCTGATATTTCTCAGTTTTGAATGCTTTAAAACATTTTTGTCTAAAAGCGGTTTAATTTTTTTTTTTTACAAAGCCGACCGGAGATTTCAAGATTTTGGGGTCGGTTGCAAAGGGCAATACATCATCTTTGTTTTTTAGGCCTAATGAAACAGTTGCATTGTATCCATGGCTTATAATCTCTTTTGAACAGCTCTCTCTGAGGAGCAGCTGCAGTACCAGGACCTGACAAGAAAGTTTACTGCGGAAGAGATCATCCCAAAAGCTGCAGAGCTCGACAGATCTGGAGAGGTAATTTATTTATTGATACATTGTTATGTCATTATCTGGTCTGTTTTATGTCGAGCAGAAACAGGGATGAGTATGGAAAAGATAATTAAGTCATTTAGAAACGATGTGAATTTCAATAAAATTTGAACGGCAGGAATTCACTTAATTCTTTTAAATGTGTGTAAATATTAATATAAATTCCAAAATGTATCAAAACTTGACTTATCAAGTAGTACAGATAGTTGATGAGGCATATTTTGTGTTTACATGTAGGTTATCACTTCAAATCACACACTAGGTTCATATACAGTGTAGAGCTTTTACATGTACGTGCCAAGAAGTGAATTTTAACCACCAAATGTTCACGCTTCAAGATTATTATCTATATAATAAAATTACAACAATTGTTTGAGCTGAATCAGCTGAAAATCAATGTGATGGGATATATTTAGAACTGATAATTTCATATCATAAATTCATGAATAAGATAAGAGTCGACTTGACCCATATATATTATGAGAACAATTGTAGTGTGCTACAAGATATCATGGAAAGCAATGTGATGGGATATATTTAGAACTGACAATTTCATCATTTTGTGGATAAGATAAGAATTGACTTAACCCATATATCTAATAAGAACAGTTATATCTGCTACAAGATATCATAAAAATCAATGTGATGGGATATATTTAGAACTGACAATATCATCATTTTGTGGATAAGATAAGAATCAACTTAACCCATATACTTAACTAATAAGAACAGTTGCAGTCTGCTACAAGATATCATAAAAAATAATGTATGAGTGGCCATATTATGTAGTGGTTCTACTCTAAATCTATCATTTTTTTTTAAAGTACATATTTTTGTCAAAATCTTACACATTTCCAAACACACAATAGATCCTCTTCTCACTCTCAGCCTGGGGCACTTTACAAAAAGGGTCACAATTAAATAGTTGAGTCATGCCCTGGGAGACAATAATGCAACTCTTTTATCAGTAAGCAAACTTGGATAAGATGATATACATTGTGTACAGTGTACGTGCAGACACAAATTTGCTTATAAATCAATTAAGGATTCACACGTATACATTGTACGTGACATCACGAAATGACACCGCTCTTATGTTACCATTGTCTATGAAATTTGGAGTGGTTCAGACTCAAAGTTCTCTGTGCTCAGTCCCTGCCATTAGACCTCATTCAATTATCACGTCAGCTTAAATGTATTTTGGGCAGTATGTCATGTAGGCTGTACATACATAGACACATAAAAAATAGCTTCAAAGCGATACTGAACTGCTTCAGCTGACCCGAGATGGTCCAATAGGGGATTTGCGGTATTGGTAGGGGTTCGAGTACAGTGTGGCTTTAAAGATAAAACAAAATTAGAATAAATATAAATACATTAATTGTTAAACAGAAAATATTCTACATGTAAAGGGTTATATATGCTCCAGTTGTTTTAGGGCTGTTATTCGTCAGAGATGTAGGTTAAGAGTTAGGGAAGTATGAAGGCACATATGCTCTAATTTGACATTTTATCACTAATCCTAAAGCCTTGAGTAGAGCCTAACACTGTCAAGTCTCTGGCTGTGTACCCCCCCCCCCCCCTTGCTTAAAACTAATACCACTGATGCAAAATGTGCCATCACTATTCACTACCATTGCAACGTCACTTAACAGCCCATCAAATCAAGGTTTCCATGGCAGTTTAATACTATTAATGGCAAAGTTACAACCAATGGCAAGTTTTATGCAACAGAGCAGCTTAGGTATCCTATGGAGCAATGCTGCCAGCCTAGTCTCGTAGTTCAGACAATGTTACGCGCAGCGACTGACGAGGGCTTGTGCCCGCAAACTAGGGTAAGGGTTACATGTAGGTAGTGATGAAGTGTTTGCCTAGTGGTCCATGGCTGAAGTTCAGCATTCGGTTCGTGTTGGATTGTGTTCTTCAAGCAATTCGTCACTTTGATTGCACGTACAGCCATGTATGGTCAAAGAAATAGATGCATGGTCAGGACGCATATTTTTTCTTTACACGATAGCCTGTGATTTTACAGCTTCTAATTTCAATGAACGCGCTTGCGAAGAGTCCAGCTACATTGTAGCTAGCTTAACTTGTGCATGCTCACTTGGTAACCGTTAGGGTTAGTGATAGGGTTATAATAATCGTGCAAATCACTTAACATCGACCCATCGTTAGCCCAATCGGTAAGGACAGCGTAATACAGCGTTGGAGTTGTGGGTTCGATTCTCAGTATTTATTCAGTCCATTTTTTGCCTTTATAAACAGTGAGGCAAAGCAATAAATAATCAAAGTCTAATTGTTTGTTACTTCTTTCCAAGCTGCTATAATGAAGTAAAATGTATCAGCCAAGCTAGCTAGACTCTTGGCGAGCTTGTTTATTGCAATTAGAGCCATAAAATCACAGGCTGTCGTGTAAAGAAAAAATACGGGGCCAGGACATATATGGACCCAAGTTTTTAGTGATTTTTGCTCTTTCTGCTCAAGAAGGTACAATTATTCAGAGCTTTTTGAATCAATAGATAGAAATTAAAAAGGTGACACTACACTGCTACACGCGTACATTGGATATCTCACTACTGGGCATCAACATATTAAGAGTCTATCGTCATGTGTACATAATGATAATACGGACTTGTCTGTTCCACCCTGGTACGTGACATTGACCTCAACTGTCTACCGATTACGGCTAAGTACTTTAGATACAATGTCCGTCACTTGTAGCGTAGATAAGACCAAATCTGATATGAAACCCAAACATATTCATCCAATTCAGATTACATTGTAATTACAGTTATTAAATAGACATAAGCTTATCTCTATTTACAGATACACACCCAGATGATAATTAACCAATGACTTGTCCAAAATTTTGATTTGTTACAAGCTTTTTTCTGAAGTTATTACATGTACATGGTACATAGTTTTTTTTAAACTAATACCACCTAATAGCTTACAGAGTTTTTACACGTAGTCAAGATAACATGGTTATTAATATTTTGTCTATGAATAGTATTCATAGGAAGTTATCACATCACAACGTGCATTGAGACAGTTGCCTTGGAAAGAAAACAAAAAAATATACCGGTACTTGTATATGTATATATCATAGACCGCAAAAGGATATCAGAATCAGTAATGCACATTTCCTAGGATTTTAATGTAGTTCATTTAATGTTTGTGTGTTATATTTGTTCAATATGGCCTTCTAGTACAGGAAGGGGAAATGAAATACATGTATGCCAGAATGCTTTTGAATATAGGGAAATGGGAGGATAAAAGGAAAAAAGAGTACTGGTAAGATACATGTAGTGGGAGAGAGAGAGAGGGAGAGGAAGAGGAGAGGGAGAGAGAAGAGAAGAGATGACCAAGGGAGCGGATTGAGGAATGGAGGGAGAGAGATCGAGAGATCGAGAGAGAGAGAAGGAGGGGGGGAGGAAGAGGTGCAGGGGGGGGGGGGGGAAGTGGGGGAGGGGGGAGAGAGAGAGAAGAAAAAGGGGGAGAGAAGCCAGAGAGAAGCCAGAGAGGAAGAGGAAAGAGACGGTATAACTCCAAATGGAGCAAAATATCAAATACAGAAATCCATAATGTACACTTTTAGTAGTTCAAAGTAATAGGCAAAAAATGAATTGTCTTGAACCTCGCAAGATACGTCACAGTGTTGCCAATTTGTGATCGCAACCTTAACTTTCTTATTTTTAATAACACAGTGGAATTGTCCATTTAAGTACCGTATTTGCCGGATTTATTGATGATTTACTAATCATTCTTATTTTTTCTTCCATATTTCCACTTTTCCAGTACCCATGGGAAATCATCAAGAAAGCATGGGAGCTTGGACTGATGAACACTCCCCTAGTAGTTTTTTTGAGTGAGAAAATATATTTTTTCCCTATTTTTTTTCTATTTTTTGACTATTTTTGCAAAAGATGGACTATTTTTATACTATTTTTTCTAAAAAAATAGAGAAAAAATAGACTATTTTTATACTATTTTTCAAATGGTGGACTATTTTTTCTCTATTTTACAAACTTTCCTTTCTTGCGAGGCTATTTTTTTAATATTTTTTAGAAACTTAAAAAGTTTTTATATATTTTTATACTATTTTTCCTACTTCATCTCACATTGCCAGGCTATTTTTTTAATATTTTTTAGAAACTTAAAAAGTTTTTATATATTTTTATACTATTTTTCCTACTTCATCTCACATTGCCAGGCTATTTTTTTAATATTTTTTAGAAACTTAAAAAGTTTTTATATATTTTTATACTATTTTTCCTACTTCATCTCACATTGCCAGGCTATTTTTTTTATATTTTTTAAAAATTAAAAAGTTTTTATATATTTTAAAACTATTTTTCCTACTTCATCTCACATTGCCAGGCTATTTTTTTTATATTTTTTAAAAACTTAAACAGTTTTTATATATTTTAAAACTATTTTTCCTACTTCATCTCACATTGCCAGGCTATTTTTTAAATATTTTTTTAAAACTAGAGATTTTTGTATATATTTTTGAACTATTTTGTCTACTTCTTTTAACAGGCTATTTTTTATATATTTTTTTTCCTTTTTTCCAATTTTTTCTGAAGATTTCAATCTCATTTAACAAAACAAGGGCAATATAGTTTTCACCATAGTCAAGAGTCAGTACCAATATAATCATAGCATGCGTTACACTTTTCTTTTAACAACTGACCTCACGTATATATTTGGAACATGTTAATAATTAATGGTATTACATTTAGCAGTCATGATTTTTCTCTTGTAGAGAACATCATAAAAAATGTAAGTTAACAAATTTCAGTCCACTCCCATTAAAACGAGCACAGATACATCAAGATGTTTTAATGAGGCAATTCTCCCGGTCCTAATTTCAAATATGTGCAAACTAATGTGTTCTGTATAACGAGGTAATTAATTAGCTTGGTCCTGATGAGCACCTCCTTAAAACGTGAGTGGTACACTGCACATTTTTAAGGGAGCATAAATATATCGGTTAGGCCTGTGAACATTTAATCAAGAATTAAGAATGTTTTAATTTTATCTTTAAATTAAATGACCATCGATTTTGAATATTTCAAGTAAAAAAAAAAAAATTAGCAAAAGAATTAGCTTACTATTATAGTGTTATAGTAACTAGAACTTATCCAATTGGATGGAATTGTAACAATTTTCCCCATAATTAATACAATTAAAGGTGAAAGGGTGTATTAATTAATTCTTCACAAATGTTGAATCATAATGAAAGACAACTAAATATGTGCTGCCATCTAGTGGTAGAAAGCGAATAGGCCAACCGGTAGTTTATTTTCAAATTCAAATCTTCACTCAGACTCTGTGATGATCAGCTCAACGGCGCATATTTCAATCATTATTTTGCCATTTCGCCAGATTTGTCTTCCTGTAAAACCCACAGTATGGGGAATAAGGGGTAGATTACACCAGGAAAGGACAATTTCAAGAGTAATTCCAGAGCAAGAATTGAAAGAACAAAATGAAAGGATCGAATTTTATTACCAAGATTATGCCTATGTACAGTCCCACACAACCACTCTTGTGTTGGAGAATTACGATCAACTTGCTTTGCACTGCACTGCCACTGGACTTTGTCCAGAAGGTGAGTAATAAAATTACACATAGTCTAGACCCAATTCCATGAACAACAAATACAACAGCATACATCACTCAGTAACAAAAATAGAAGAAAAATAGATTTAGATTTCAAAAATACCTTTTTTTTTAAAAAATAGGGGAAAAATAGGTTTGTAACTAAAAAATAGAAAAAAAATGTATTTTGAGAAATATATTTTTTATATATTTTGCGAGGCTCCTCTATTTTTTTGCTATTTTTTACTTGTTCCAAAACATATAGGCCAAAAATATATTTTTTTTCTATTTTTTTCCTATTTCCAATATATTTTTTTACTATTTTTCGACTATTTTTAGGGAAAGAAAATAGATAAAAAATATATTTTTTTTATATTGTTTTTGTCTATTTTTGGTCTATTTTTTGACTATTTTTAAAACTATTTTTTTACTATTTTATTTTGACTAGGGTCATCTCCCGCAAGATATTGGTGAGTTTTAAATCAACATTCATTCTTTCAACCATTGCATCAATTGCCACTTAAAACTAAGCCCAACTGTGTACTTTAATTGGAGTTGTGATTATTTTGAATAAATCGCAACTCTTTATAAGACAGCGTCCTGTTTTTTTTTCAGTAGGTGTTTGAAAGTCCATTTAAAAGATAACAATATGATAAGAAGCAAAAAAGCACACATTTAACATAAATTTGCAATTTGAAATGTGCAACTATGATAGACAACATGTACATGTCCTCTCAGATATTATTTAACGATATGTACTATAAACCCAGGAGCCTGGACGACCTCCCACTCCACCCCCTCTCTCATAAATCCATCCCCCATATGACAATTACCCCCACCCCTCCTACAAACCACTGAAGGATAATTGCACAAACGACAACTACATATAATTGCTTTAAAAAAAAAGGCAAAACCATTGCTAATTATTAAACCTCAGACAAATGCCTAGAGATAAATGGATGAATTGAGAAATGCATTTGCAAATATGAGATCCATCTGTAATTGTCCAGGAGAATTAGGGGCGGGGGAGGGTGGTCTAGGGGTACCCTTTACTTTGTGTGTATGTGTGGGGGGGGGGGGGGGTGGGGGAATTGTCCAATGAGGGGTAGTAGAACAGTCCAAGGGGGAAAGTCCACAGGGTAATCCCTCACGTAGTTGGCATAGAGTTACCATAAAGGTATATTTATGTAATGTTTCTGTGAATACCACATCACAGTGGATTGATGCTCTGTGTCCCATGTATCCGTATCTGTGTTGGGTTTCTGTGATTGCCTAATAAATAATGATGCCCATGATTTGTACTAACAGGTGGACCTGGTCTAGGCATCCTTGACACGTGTATCATCACAGAGGAGCTGGCCTACGGCTGCTCAGGAGTTCAGACCGCCATTGAAGCATGCTCATTAGGGGTGAGTCATAGTTCAAAGGTCACGTCAGACCATACAACCTTAACATTGACGGGAGTTTGATCGAGATTCAATCGGGATTAGATAAGGAATTTCAGAGATGTGTATTCAGCTTGATTAAGGTCCTGAGTTGTCATATGAGTAGAAACAATAAATTGGCAGGGTTGAGAGCAAAGCTCAACGTTATTTTAATTTTTATGCAGATATCACGATTGACAATTTTAGGGTCTGTATAGGCACCGTGTTATTATGTTCAAAATAAGAGGTAGGGAGGGGGAGGGGGGTCTCTTTGTCAGCCACTGGGGGACCATGTGTACCAGGAAGTTATTTGTCAAGGGTTAATCTTTTAATTGGGAGCTTTTTGTGAAAAAGTTATATAATCAGGTCTCTCTACAAATAGAATGCATGCTACTAATATTTCACATGAATGAAATTAAAACTTTATTCTATGCATTCTCCTGAGTTTTACATCATAGTTTTTATCATTTCTTCCTCGATATAGTCGGCACCAGTGATCCTTTCAGGCACTCCGGAGCAACAGAAGAAATATCTTGGCTGGCTTGTGGATGAACCTATTGTTTGTGTAAGAATGATCTTTTACTTTCATTGAATGCGATGATTTTAACAAGCCATGCTGTACTAAGACCTGGTCCCTGTTTCACAAAACTCATTATCAATTACAAGTTGCAATCAGCTTTATAAGCTACTGAAATTGGGGCATTTGATTGGCTGAGAGCAAATTTGCCATACAAATTTAGCATTTGTTACTGATAAAAAGTTTTATGAAACAGGGGCCCTTATTAGAGCAGGTGGAGCTGTTGTGGTCTAGTGTTTCATTCACTTGACTCTCAATCCAAGGATCAAGGGTTTGAATCCCAGCCCAGTACTAATGTCCTTCATGTTTAGCAAGACATTAATTCACATTTGCCGCTCTCCACCCAGGTGTAGATGGTTACCTGGCAGTTGCTGGGGTAATACCAATTGCAGGGCCCTTATGAAGAACAGCATTGATGCTGATGAGGCTTCCCTTCTGTATACAAACTAGTTATTGTTATATTTTTTTTTATTGTTAATGATATTGTTATTACCATTATTTTTGTTGGTGTTGTTGCTATTTTTTTATTTTTTTTATAGTCTTTATGTAAAAAGTATTATTTCTCAATTTAGATTTCAATCACCTTAAAATAATTTTTGTATACCGTATTTGCCGGCGATAAGGTCGCAACGCCGCATAGGCCGCACCCCCAACTTTGACATTTCGTAGAGAAAAAAAAAAAAAAAAAAAAAAAAAAAACGGACCAAGAGAAAATAAAACAAGCTTTTGTATTGTTATTAGAGATCTACCGAGGTTAGTTTGTCACTTTAATTAATTAGATAGTCTCAATTATAATTCAGAATTATCTTAGAGTCTACTGAAAAGTTAAGAACACCGATGATTGCGCGCTGTGAATCTCCGAAGGTGCGTTGGATTTGTTAGCAACTCCCAGCCCTGTAGCTCCCCACCACAGAGTGTGTGAGTCTTTCTCACACACTCTGTGGTGGGGAGCTACGGGGCTTCACAGCGCGCAATCATCAGTGTTCTTAAGGACATTTTTACAACTTTACAAGTACGAGTTTCTGGTCAGTTTTCTTCTTATTTCTTTGGTTGCACAACGATTAAAAAGATAACTTCTTCAAATTTGCTGCTGACGTGGTTCAGACTAGATCTTGTCCGATGTGTTTTCAAGTCAATTTTGTTAATATATTTTGTTGTATGAAGTTGCCTACAAATAATGGACGTGCTGTTTTGACTTGCGATTTTTACTCTTTCGGCGTAAAGGCCGCACCCCGACTTTTTGATATTTTCTCTTCCAAAATACTGCTGCCTTTTCGCCGGCAAATACGGTAGTAAGAATGAGAGAGTATAACTGTTGTATAATAAGAATGCATAAAATCAACCAACTAGTCCAACTTCAAGTGCTTTTGTTAGGGCTAGCTGGTTGTACAAAAAACCAACATGTTAAAAGTTATAGCGTTTGATTGCACTATTTTAGGCATACTGTGTAACAGAACCAGGAGCTGGATCCGATGTCGCTGGAATCAAGACCAAGGCCGTCCGCAAGGGTGACGACTACATCCTGAACGGCTCAAAGATGTGGATCACCAACGGTGGCACAGCCAGCTGGTACTTTGTGCTCGCAAGGACCGACCCAGACCCCAAGGCGTCGGCTAGCTGCGCTTTCACAGGGTTCATCGTCGAAAGGGACACTGAAGGAGTCACTGTTGGAAAGAAGGTAAGCATCATGCTGAAAATCTGTCAAATTAATAGTAGATAATACGTTCCCTTTTTCCAGTCAGAGAAAAGTCTTGGAATGAGAGAAATGTGACTCAAATTAAGAACAAAATTGCTCAAATCGAGAAAAAAAACACCTTAAATCAAGAAAACTTAGGGAATTTCATTCACCCAAAAGGAAAGCAGTCTCTCTTCTTATATTTTGCCTCTTGTCCTAGTAGCATATCCACAGGATGAGGACATATTAAACTGGAAAGCAGTCTAAAAAAAAAAAACTTTTTTTAATGGATAAATTCACCTATAAATAGACGGATAATAAACCGATTCAATGACATGAAGTTAGATATGATTTATCAGTTATCCACATGAGGGAAACTTCCTTTGAACATAATTATTATTATCGAAGACTGCAGATTTGCTGAACAGTTTACCAAGGCCTCTCAGTCTTTTAGGCTAATGAGAAGAGACAGCGCCACATTTGTATATTTTGTCTTTCTTCTGTTCCTTTGTTTATAATACATATGGTTTGATGTGATCTCTTTTTTGCGTTTTTGTTTCACTAGTGCACCTTGATTTCAAGTGAAATTCGTGCCATATAAATCTCATATGTTATGGTTATTATTATTACTAATATTGTTATTATTTTTTCCAATTGTTCCTTCATTAAGTGATTCATTTATTCATTCATTCATACTTTCATTCCAATTCCAATTCCAATCCCAATCCCAATTCCAATTCTAATTCTAAATCCAGTTCCAATTCAAATTCAAATTCCGATTCCGATTCTGATTCCAATTCTAATTCTTATTCCAGTTCCAATTCAAATTCGAATTTCCGTTTCTCATTTCCCATATCCTGTTTCCCCATTTCCCAATTCCCAATCCTCATTTCCCATTTCCCATTTAACAATTCCAATTCCAATTGTTATTCCAAAATTTCAAGATTACACGATATATCAGCATGACAATAACTGCACATTTGATACGTTTTTAATCAACAAAAAGAGAGTTAATGCACTTTATCCCCCTCCCCCTCCCCCATCTTGCAGGAATGGAACATGGGCCAGAGAGCATCAGACACCCGAGCAGTCAACTTTGAAGACGTGGTCGTCCCCAAGGAGAACGTCTTGTTAGGAGAAGGCCAGGGGTTCAAGATCGCCATGGGAGCCTTCGACAAGACCAGACCTCCGGTAAGACGACCTTCAATTTGTTCAATCTTGACTTAAGATTTATTTCTTCTCATTTAAAAAGAAAAGTGATGGACAGATAGAGTTGGTGGATGTGTGGGTAGGTGCATGGTGGCTGCCTGGCTGGATGGGTGGATCTGATTAAAGTCGGTGGGTGGGTTGATTGATTGATTTATTGACTGTATTTTTTGCTGATTGTGTTTTTGTCCAGTAATGCTTACCGTATTTGCCGGCGTAAAGGCCGCACCGCCGTATAGGCCGCACCCCCAACTTTGACATTTCGTAGAGGAAAAAAAAAAAAACGGACCAAACAAAATGATCGTAATTTTCTTGTAGAACACTCTTTTTTTTTTACAAACTATACCAAATTCATCAATATTCTTATAAATCAACAAAAAGTTAACCTCAAAAGTGATCATAATTTAGCAGATCTTCATTGACTTTTAAGCTAGTACTGTATCGTACGCAGATTTGGTATCCTATAATACCCCTTCCTCGATGTGGGGTGTAATCCGAAATAGCATTTTTCGACCTGCGCAGTTGCGTTGCGCGGCAGCTAGCTCCGTAAGTAACGGCCTGTTCCTTTGTTTACTTTTTGGCGATGCAATGGTACAGACTTAGATCTAGATCTATCGGCAGATTTTATTAGAAAAATAAGTTTTTTCGTCTTCATGTCAACTATGCAACATAAAATTGTCGGTAAGTTGTGTGGAGTTATTCTAGAATTGTCCTGTACCGTTATCTAGTCATGCTACCGTTCCTATAGTCCCATACGTGCAAATGGACGTGATGTTTTGACCGCTGAATTTTGTTGTTGTTGCGTATACGCCGCACCCCGACTTTTTGATTTTTTCTCACCCGAAAATACTGCGGCCTTTACGCCGGAAAATACGGTATCTATTTTAATTGAAACAATAATGGGTTTTTTTTTTTTTTTTAAAGGTTTTAACTGTAGTATTCATTCAATATGACAGGGCTCCATACTTGTTTTCATAGGAGGTCTTGATTGAGGGTTTTAAGATTTGTATGCATGAGCTCCTTGTTTAAAAAAAATAAATAATAATGTCCTAAATTAAATTTTAGGTGCTCATGTGTCTCAAGCGTCTATAATTGTTGAAACCTGAGTATGTACATGTTTGATGTATATCATCCACATCCTGTAGTCTTTGATAAGGCAGGTTTAATTATTCATTAATGTCTATTGTTGACGATCTTATGACAGGTTGCTGCTGGAGCTACAGGCCTTGCAAAGAGAGCCTTGGATGAGGCTCTCAAGTACTCAATGGAGAGACAGACGTTTGGCACGACCATTGCGAATGTAAGTGATAAGTCCTGAAATTGATTGATGGCGCTGGTTATAGGTCTGGGAGATTTGTTGCTCAGAAGCAGTTTTTAATTCAGAATGTTTAACCCTACTTCGAGCAGGGTAACCTCGCTAGTCATAAGGATCCCTATTCATAACATGTAACTTCCTATACGTGAACGATCGCTATTTATAAAACATTAAGGGGTCACTACTCATAAAGGCATAAGAGATCTCACAACATATTTAGAACCCCCCCCCCCTCAAATGTTGAAATCTGGAGGATAATGCAATACAAGGTTCCTTACATGAGCTGCTATCAATGACTTACTCGCTAGCGCTGCATTGTGCTTCAATTATCACGGCCACTCCTTGTAAAGTGGAATGAGTATCAATGAACAAAGTGTGTAAGTCTTTAATTAGGCTGTCCCCCCAAAAAAATAATTGTGGACATGTCCAGAAACTATAGGTATTAGTACTGTTCTAGAACTATTAATTACAAAAAATAAATATCAAAGTTAAAGGCATGGATTATATAAATGTTCTCTGTGATCCTTTCATCATTTTTTCTTTTCTTATTAAAAGAGAAGAAATTATTTCTGATCAGATAGCTGATCTGACAGCTTCTTTTTTGCACTGCAAAAGTGCAAATATATTTTTTTTTCATGGTCAGCAATTCATAAAAATTTCATGCTTCAATAAAGGCTGTCAGCTCTAATTTGCTATGATTTCATTTATGCAAAAGTTTGGGAATTGACAGTATTCTTCTATTATCTTGACCTGTACAGCACCAGGCAGTGGCCTTCCTACTCGCTGACATGGCCGTAGGTGTGGAGGCAGCCCGTCTCCTGACCCACCGGTCAGCCTGGGAGATTGACCAGGGCCGGAGGAACACCTACTACGCCTCTCTGGCCAAGTGCTATGCGGCCGACGTGGCCAACAAGAATGCCTCGGACGCTGTCCAGGTGTTCGGAGGGAACGGATTCAACAGCGAGTACCCCGTCGAGAAGCTGATGCGAGACGCTAAAATCTTCCAGGTGAGATCGCAGATAGTAGCGCTCTTTCGCAAACATGACGGAAGGCAAGGCCGAGGGTAACGCGAGCGAAAAAACAATCTGCGCATACGCGAGCCAGGATTTTCTCCGTCCTGTTGATTTTCTTGACCGTACGCGGTTCCCTAAACACGACATAATTAGAGCTGTATCCCCGTAATTCTCCTGTCATCTTTGCTTCCGTTCTGTTTGCGAAAGCGCTCCAGTAATGATCATAGTACAGTCAAATGTGCTGTAGCAACCACCTGTGTAGTAAAGGCCACCTGTCTATAAAGACCACATTTCTTGGTTTCCCTTGAAAATCAGTTCTCATCAAAACTTGTACCAAAGGAACCTACCTATACATATAGACCACCTGTCTATGACGACCTCATTTTCTTTGGTTCCCTTGAAAATCAGCTCTCATTGAACCTGTACCAAAGGAACCTGTATATAACCTACCTATAAAGACCACTTTTACTGTCTTCCTTGAGTGGTCTTTATAAACAGGTTTCAATGTATTTGATTATTGACTGATTTGAGAGACATGGTTAAAACGACTCCCTTGACAGGGTTTTGAAACGGCTGTGCTGGTACGCTCTCTAGATCACTAAAAGGCTCTATAAAAAGCTGTGACCAGTAAAGTAAGCAGTCAATAATTGTATTGCAAGTGAATTTGTTGAATTTGGTATATTTTGATGAAAATAGGCCTGTCAAGTTGTTTTTTAATAATAATAATAATAGCTCACATTTATAATGCGCCTAATACTACGTTTCTAGGCGCGGAACATATTATTACCCCGGTCATCGGATTCAGGCTTACCCGCACACAAGGTATGCACATTCTCCACTCCCTGGGGAGCATTCCAGAATAACATGTAAATGAATGGCAACTGCATGCAACAAAGGACTTGCGTGGTTTCACCGAGCTCTGTATTATGAGATACAGAAATGTGTAGGTTATTATCATAGTGAACATTATCATTAAAAAACTGCTGCGGATCTGCTGCGTTGTATCTGAACAAGGCTTAACTCATGCTCTTTCGTCCTTTCCAGATTTACGAAGGTACGGCTCAGATCCAGAGGGTCATCATCTCCCGCGAACTGCTGGCCAGGGCCAGCCAGACCACAATGTGAAAGCAGCCAGTATCAGCCTATAGCCCCTTTCACACGTGAAGCAGTAAACCACGTTTTTAAAGACGCTGCAGGGCAATAAAAGACATTTTCAGTGTGAATGAATGGCTTGTGAGGATAACAAATGGTAGATGTGTTCAACAAAGTACCCTAAATGCACTACTCATCTCATCTCATTAAAAGATGCCGAAATCTGAAATTTACTATGTTTACATAAATTTATATTGTTGTGGCAGTTTTTTTCACTATTAAAGCAGTTTGTTGTATTTTGTTTGAACGAAGCTGAAAGGCAATTTATCCTTATTTGATGTAATGGAAGGCAGAAATAGAATAGAAAAGGATGTTTGAAAGTTTTCCACTAAGGGTATTTTGTGTTTCATAAAATATAACAAAAGAGGAAGACACAAAAAAAGTATTTAGGAGCCAAACTTATAGCAGAATATCTTCACAATTTGGCTGGTTTAGCCCCTCTTGTCTGGAAAGGATAAACATTAAAAAAAATGAACATAGAAGACATACTGAAAATTTAAAAAGGGGAATGCCAAACAAAACCATCTTCTTTTCGTTCCCTCAGCTGAAACATAGGCCTACATCTAAAAGAATATAAGCAACTATATTAGAGCATTTGTATATCCTTATATAACTTGGATTAGAAGAAGTCAGAAATTTAATGGTTGTGCGTTATGCAAGCGACATGTACATGAACATGTTAAATTGTTTCATTACTGAAGTAAATGGTGATATGGAACCAGCTAAAATATTTATGGGAAAACTGTTGATAATAAATTTATATTGTTGTGGCAGTTTTTTTCACTATTAAAGCAGTTTGTTGTATTTTGTTTGAACGAAGCTGAAAGGCAATTTATCCTTATTTGATGTAATGGAAGGCAGAAATAGAATAGAAAAGGATGTTTGAAAGTTTTCCACTAAGGGTATTTTGTGTTTCATAAAATATAACAAAAGAGGAAGACACAAAAAAAGTATTTAGGAGCCAAACTTATAGCAGAATATCTTCACAATTTGGCTGGTTTAGCCCCTCTTGTCTGGAAAGGATAAACATTAAAAAAAATGAACATAGAAGACATACTGAAAATTTAAAAAGGGGAATGCCAAACAAAACCATCTTCTTTTCGTTCCCTCAGCTGAAACATAGGCCTACATCTAAAAGAATATAAGCAACTATATTAGAGCATTTGTATATCCTTATATAACTTGGATTAGAAGAAGTCAGAAATTTAATGGTTGTGCGTTATGCAAGCGACATGTACATGAACATGTTAAATTGTTTCATTACTGAAGTAAATGGTGATATGGAACCAGCTAAAATATTTATGGGAAAACTGTTGATAATAAATTTATATTGTTGTGGCAGTTTTTTTTACTATTAAAGCAGTTTGTTGTATTTTGTTTGAACGAAGCTGAAAGGCAATTTATCCTTATTTGATGTAATGGAAGGCAGAAATAGAATAGAAAAGGATGTTTGAAAGTTTTCCACTAAGGGTATTTTGTGTTTCATAAAATATAACAAAAGAGGAAGACACAAAAAAAGTATTTAGGAGCCAAACTTATAGCAGAATATCTTCACAATTTGGCTGGTTTAGCCCCTCTTGTCTGGAAAGGATAAACATTAAAAAAAATGAACATAGAAGACATACTGAAAATTTAAAAAGGGGAATGCCAAACAAAACCATCTTCTTTTCGTTCCCTCAGCTGAAACATAGGCCTACATCTAAAAGAATATAAGCAACTATATTAGAGCATTTGTATATCCTTATATAACTTGGATTAGAAGAAGTCAGAAATTTAATGGTTGTGCGTTATGCAAGCGACATGTACATGAACATGTTAAATTGTTTCATTACTGAAGTAAATGGTGATATGGAACCAGCTAAAATATTTATGGGAAAACTGTTGATTAACATTTCAGATTACTATCCTGTATATGTGATTGCAATAACATTTCTGAGTTTGATACATTATGTAACATTTCCACTTCATATATTGGTGGTGAACAAAAGTAATAACGGAAAGTGACGACTGAGAGAAAAGGTTAACTTGCTAACATAGATGAAAGTGGCATTGTCTCAGGTTAAGGGGGTAGAGGGGATGTGCTCCACCCCCTCGCAAAAAATGTAATCTTGGCATATTTGTTTTGTTTTGTTTTGTGTTAGTATTTTTTACAATTTTTTTAGAGGGCGGAAGGTGGAATTTGTTTTGTTTTTACTTTTAGCAGATGTTTCTGCATTTATTGATAAATCAAATACAAAACATTCAAATAATAATCATAGTATATCATATAATTGATTTACATAAAGAGTGAAAACTGAAATACATATATATATATATATATATTATTGAAAACTTGAAAGTATGGAGTTAAGTCAAAGAATCAAGATAAATGCAGAGGCCAACTGTCATAAGCATGAATGCTTGATTTACAAATATTTTTGAGCTAACTTGTTAGCCAATGTATTCTGACATCCCCATTCAAAAGAGAAAGGGAATACCCCTCCTTGAGGGTGAGATTAAGGAAGATATACATGTATTTACACATATATTGCGCTTCATAAAGTGTTATTTGTATATGAATCTAATGGGAAATAGAGCTACCTTGCGGGTAAATGGGAGTGAATATAGTGGCCCGAATTCACAAAGGAAGTTTAAATTTAACCCATGGTTTAAACCCTCAGTTACATAATCCATAGTTTCAAATTAAGTGTACCTTGTCTTATAACAGACCTCTGACTGTGCCGCGCTTAATTTGCGCTAATTTTAGACCGTGGGTTATGTAAATAAAGATTTAAACCATGGGTTAAATTAAAACCTCTTTTGTGAATTCGGCAAGTGAGACTATAGTATATCCATATTTCCTCCTCTCATAGAATGCAATAAGACACTTAAACTGCCTCATCGTCTTGCAAAATTGTAAATATTATTGATTATATTTCTATAGCAAATCTATGATAGTATTTTTGTTAAGTATGTAAGTTTTAGAAATGTGGTGGGGGTTGTAGTCTTTTGTCGCTTTATGATATTTTGAGGTTATTGGGGCATGTGAAAAACTGAAAATGCATTATTTTATTCCCGAATTATTATAATCTGCTGTCACATGTGTAGTATTATTCAGACGACAAAAGGAGAATGGACACAAAAGGGTAGTACGATTTGGTTATGTTTTACTTTCACTTCGTGTCGTCCTTTCAACGTTCCAAAATCTAGTCTTGTATAAAGACGTTATTAGATATTCCCACATCTCCCCCCAAGCTTATTATCAACAGTTCAAGAGTTCTTATTGATTTCCAAATAGTTTCAAATCCAATAAAAATCCGAAATATAATCCTGTTTAAGAGTTCACGGATATTCTCCTTAACTGTGTTCTTCGAGTCCCGAGTCCATTCCAGTTTACTATTAAACCCAAATAAACACTGTCCAAACCTTTAAAGTCTTGTTCAGTTTCAGTTCCTGCAAAGTTAATCCCAATTTTGGTATTTAAGTTTAACCCATTACATGGACAGTCGCGTTGGTGGTTTCACGAGTCGTCCAGATCGCGTTCGCGTCTCTGTCGCAGCTGTTGGTGTAGAGGCTCCCTCAGGCTGCTTCCGGTTGATCTGCTGGTTACGTTGGGAACCGGTTGAGTCGCTTTCATCAGAATCGTCAGGTCTCTCTGGATCGTTGCTCATGGATGACTCCGGCACTCTGGTCTTGGTGGGTTGACCTTGGACAGCAATCAGTGCACGGCGATTACGACGTACTGTCCCATGTTCTGTCTGGACATGGTAGGACCGTGGTTGTTGCGCTTTCTGGGTGACTTTCCCGTAGCGAGACTGATCACGGATCCACACGGAATCTCCTGGTTGTAGCTCTGGAAGCTCACGTGAGTCATGACGTCTGTTGTAGGTCATCATTTGATCTGACCTGTACTTCTCCTCTTTTTCTCTCACAGTTTTCAGGTCCGGCTGTTGTACTCGTGGCAGCAGCATGTGCGGCAAAGTAGGAACCTGAGTCTGCAATCTCCTCCCCATGAGAAGTTCACAAGGAGCTAACCCGTTTTGGAGTGGTGACGCTCGATAGCTGAGAAGGGCTAACTGGATGTCGTCGTTCTTCTTCAGCAACGCTTTCACAGTGCGAACTCCTCTTTCAGCCTCACCATTAGCTTGTGGGTATCTTGGAGAGCTGGTTGTATGGACGAATCCATACTCTTCAGCAAGCTTTCTGAAGTTCTCGTTGGCGAACTGTGGACCATTGTCTGAAACCACAAGGTCTGGAATCCCATGGACTGCAAAGATCTCCTTCAGCGAAGAAATCACTGCCATTGTTGACTGACCTTGGAGTTGTTTGACCTCAATCCACCTCGAGTAGTAATCAACTACTATCAGGAACGATTTCCCTTTGAGTTCGAACAGGTCCATTCCAAGACGCTCCCATGGCCTTGAAGGAAAGGATGAGCTCATCAAAGGCTCGCGGACCTCTTGGCGATGGATAGCACAGGTCAAGCAGCTTGAAATCATTTCCTCCAATGATTTTGATAGACCTGGCCACCACACTGAATCTCTGGCTCTGGCTCTGCATTTGGTGATTCCCAGATGTCCTTGATGTAGCCTCTCAAGGATATCAAGTCGCAGAGCTCTCGGAATGACTATTCTCTCGTCGTAGATAAGCAAGTCCTCTACCACACTCAGGTGTCCTCTCTGCTCATAATAGTGTTTGAGGATCGGGTTATGTGGCATGTAGTCTGGCCATCCTTGAACGCAGTAGTCTCTGATTTTTGCACATACTTCATCTGCTTTTTGTGCATTTCTGATTTCCTCAAATCTCTGCATTGTCACTGGGAGGTTGATGGCTGATGTTGATGCATATGATTCAACCTCATCTACGAAGTTGACATCATCCATTCCTGGCCTCTCTACTGGCGCTCGTGACAAGGCGTCAGCGGATGTCTGCTGTTTTCCTGGAACATACAATGTCTCTGCATCAAATCTCATCATTCTCATTCTGAAGCGTTGGAGTCGTGGAGGCATTTTCACAAGTTCTTTCGAGTTTAGAAGTGTGACCAATGGCTTGTGGTCAGTTTCCACCTCGAAATGAAGACCAAGTACATACTCAGAGAACCTCTCGCACGCCCAAGTAGCTGCCAGTGCCTCTTTTTCAATCACTGCATACCTCTGCTCAGTCTCGGTAAGCGATCGAGATGCATAGCACACTGGTCTACGATTTCCATCAGTCTGCACTTGATACAGGATTGCACCCATTCCAGTCCCGGATGCATCTGCTGCAATGACTGTTGGCAGTTCTGGATCATAATGAGCTAAGACTGCTGTCGAGACCATCATCTCTTTGATCTGTGTGAAAGATCTCTGCTGCGCTTCTCCCCAACACCACACATTGTCTTTCTTCAGGAGTTGACGAAGGGGCTCGTTGATCTCAGCTAATCCTGGGAGAAACTTTCCCACCTGGTTCACCATTCCCATGAACCTCTGTAGCTCTTTCACGCTTCGAGGAACTGGAAAATCTCGAATAGCTCTTGTTTTGCTCGGATCGACCTTGACACCAGTGTCGTCGATGAAGTGCCCTAAGAACTTCACACTCTGTTTGGAGAATTCACACTTTCCCTGATTTAGTGTGATACCTGCTTCCTGCAGACGTTGTAGAACAGCTCGTACTCTGATGTCATGTTCTGTTTGTGTTGCACCATGGACTAGCACATCATCCATGTGACAAATCACGCCGTCAAGTCCTTCGAGGATAGTGGACATCGCTCTCTGGAAGACTTCTGGCGCTGACGTTATCCCGAACGGCAATCGGTTGAAGCAAAATCTCCCAAATGGAGTGACAAAGGTTGTCAGTAGCTTTGACTCATCCTCCAATGGAATTTGCCAAAATCCGCTGTTGGCGTCCAGTTTTGTGAAGATTGTGCTCTTTCCCAGTTTTGCTAGACTTTCATCGACTGAAGACATCGGATGAATCTCTCGTTCAACTGCCTTGTTGAGAGATGTAAGGTCTACACAAATTCTCACCGAACCACTGGGCTTCAACACTGGAACCATCCCCGAACACCACTTTGTCGGCTCAGTCACTTTTGAGATCACATTGTGCTCCAACATGGACTCTAGTTCTTTCTTCACCTTCGGTAGAAGCGGATGAGGAACTTTCCTGGCTGTATACAGGCACACCGGCTTGGCATCTGAAGTTAACGTGATGTGGTATGCTGTCTTCAGTTTCCCCAAACCAGTGAAAAGTTGAGGGAACTCAGCCTTGAAGTTTGCAGTTTCATCATCACAAGAATCGACTTCCTCCACTCTGCGGACTAGATTCAAGGTTCTACACGCTTTCCTACTCAGCAATGAAGACTCCTGATCTTTGACCACATAGAGAGTCTCCTTGATCTGTTTATCTCTATGCCTGAGAGTTGATGTCATTTGTCCTATCACAGTCAGGACCGTACTTCCTGGACCACGTAACCTCTTGGTTGTTGGTCTCATGATGTGTTTATTCAGCCATGGAGTGGAATCAGACAACACAGTAACGGCTGCTCCTGTGTCTAACTTGAAGTGTGTTTCATTCCCATCTACGAGGATCGATGAACTCCAGTACGTCTGATCGTTCTCGCTGACTTCACCAAGGAAGGGGACATCAATGTCATCGAAATCATCTACTTCGCTGACTCGAGCTTTCCATTTTTGCTTTGCTGCCTCTTGTTTTCCCTGTTCTGGTTGTTTGGCTTGACACACAGACTGGAAGTGGCCCATCTTTCCACATTGATGGCACTTTGCATCTTTTGCGGGACAGCTGGCACGTGCATGATTCTGCCTTCCACACCACTTACAGTTACCCTGCGGAGTTTGAGATGTTTTCTTCGAGTACGTTCCCTTGCTCTTAGGCCTTACGTAGTTTACGGCCGAGTTAGGGCTCTCACTCTCTGCACCTCCCCTCACAACAGACTTGTTTTGTTTCCGGGCTTCTGACTGTCTACTCAATTGAACTGCTTTTGAGAGAGTTAGGTCTTCTCTAGACTGTAGTTGATCAGATAGGGAGTCATCAAGCACCCCAACTACAATTCTGTCTCTTATCAAGCCCTCCTTAAGTCTATCGTAGTCACAGTCCTCTGCTAGCCTGTACAAATCATTGATAAATGTGTCCACACTTTCTCCCGGGCGTTGTGTTCGTTTGTTGAATTTTGCCCTTTCAACAATAATGTTTTTCCGTACATTGAAATACTTCTTCAATGTTGCGATCACGTCATCATACTTTGCTGTCTCCTCTTTCACATTGAGAGACACGATAATATCATCGGCACATTCCCCCATAGCATAGAGTAGCGTACTAACCTGCTCACTGTCTGGCTTGGATGCGAGGCCCGATGCGACGCGATATCTCTCGAACCGCCGTGACCATTTTGGCCATTGTTCTGCTTGATTTAAGCCTGCAACTTTATCAAAGCTTTCTGGCAATGGTAGACGAGAACTTTCCATGGTTCTTCACTTATACTGCTGCCACCATGTAGTATTATTCAGACGACAAAAGGAGAATGGACACAAAAGGGTAGTACGATTTGGTTATGTTTTACTTTCACTTCGTGTCGTCCTTTCAACGTTCCAAAATCTAGTCTTGTATAAAGACGTTATTAGATATTCCCACAACATGGACTATTCAGTTTGGTATAGTTCCTATGGATGCTCGATTCTGAATATTCAAAGTGGCCAATAGGGGGGGGGTGCCCCAGCCAGCTAACGGACAACCCACAAGGCCTGACAGAGAGCAGGATGGGGGGGAACTTCAATGATTTTTTGTTTTTACTACATCGCTCTTATCCATGAACGGCACAATCTACTGCAACAGGAATTGACTAGAATTTTCCAGCAACTTTTGCACTCTCTGCTCATGTACATGTATCATTTGTAGTTCAGATTAATACATTTTAAAAAATTGTTAAAAATCTAAAAATTCTCTCCCCACTAAACTGCTGTTGGTTAAATTAAATGTACTTTGACATGATTTGACTTGAATTTCCTGTTATTACATTCCTTATTATTCCTCTTTTTTTGTATTATTACAGCCGTAAAATTGAGGGAAAGGAAGGGAAAAGGTGGTAACTCATTTAAATATAGGCCCTATATCCAGTTTGAGTTTTTCAATGGCTGGGATCAGTAAAGCATGGGAATTGATTTACACATCGTGTATATTTTTGACTTTATTCTTTTGTTTATGGGTTAATTCTAGTTCCTTGGACAGAGCCATCTGGTATTTTGTGAACAATTTTAAATAAATATCTCACAAGAATATATAAAAAAATAATTGTCTAATTGTCTATGTTCTTTCTTTTTGTTATTGATTGACTTTGTTACTTAAATTGTTTTATGATATAGTTATTGATTTTTGATTGACTTGTTTTATGTTTCTTTTTGTAGGATAGGAATTAGGAAAGTTTTAAGGTTATACTTTTTTTTACAGAATAGCTGAAATGTTTTCACAAATAGCCTAATTTCATTGATTACTCCTAAAACAGATTTTGGCTAAATGACAGCTGAAATCTATACCCAACTAACCAGGTTTCATATTCTTAAAAAAGATTTTAGCCAGTTCGTAGCAGAAAAATATTCATGAATGTATTCAATGTATTTTTCCACATAACAATCATGCAATGATTTCAACTTATGAATGATGAGCTGAAATAGTAGCAAAAAGAGACAGATTTTAAGTGTTATTAATGAAAAGATTTCAGCTAAAGAATTTAAATTGTAGAAAAAAGAGTCTAATGTAGCACTTCATGAAAAGATTTCAGCAGATTTCATGTATCATTTATTTAAAAAAAATAGATTGGCAGAAGCTTGTTTATTGGATTGATTCATCCATCAAGTTTGTGAATAAATGAATGAATGAATGGGTGAATGATTGAATGGTTAGTTGATAATGGACCCCTATGAAAATAGCACTCTTGCTGATAAGGGTGTTCCATCCCACAATTAAGTGGTAAATAGATAGATAAATAAACTTGATTGACTTGTTGATTGATTGATTAACTGACTGGTTGATTGATTGATTGATTGGAAGGGTGGGTTTTTTCACGAGGTTCTTTACAGTGATATTTGAATGGCCAATGGGAAAAAAGACTGAAAATATATTCTTCATCATGTCAATAACGAATTGCATTTTAATTATTAGATCAAGAAATCATATGAAGTCATCACATGAATATTATAGTTCAGGTTTAGGGACATTTCTAATAAATGCGAATTAACCCCCCTGCCCGATTTCTAACCACGTTTAGGCTTGTATGTTTAGGATGAAATGGATTAATATCTAGAAAATGATTAGAATTACCTATGGATAATATATTGTAAAACCAAGTAATATTATTTTCGCACATTTGCATTCTGTTGCTGCGAATCACCACAGTCATTTACAGAAGTTGAAGAAGCAAGTCTTCTTCCATAGCCATATTTATTGCCCGATTCGAACTGGGTTGTCCAAACTCTCCTAATAAGCATGATAAATGGCTCTGTCTTCTTCTTGAACATAGCGCCCCCTTTGGTGAAGCTGTGCTTCCTCATACCACAAAAGCCACACAAACATTAAACTTTTTTTCTGCTTGGCATCTCTCTATTTTTTTCTGCACTTGCGTAGACTTTCATTTTGTACGGGGAGGGGGAGGTGACATATACAAATAACCTATAAACACTTAAAGTAGGGTAGGGTTAATGTTGTTAAAGTCTAGACCCCTAAACTTACAACCTAAAACCTAATTATGACTGCACTGACATTGTAATATACGTCTACATTATGTCATCAGAGATATACATGTATATTGCTTCACCGCGCACATTGATTGCTGTAATGTCTGGCAAGCCTCCCGCGAGCTTCCGGGTAGTCAAGAATGAATTTTGTTTAAGAATGTCACTCAACTTTGTTGAAAACATTGTTAAACAGATCATTTCGGTCACGACTTTTATTCCAGATTAATTGCGACATTGAAAACAGGTCGCTTCGGCACGTACTTTTATTCTAGATTAATTGCGACATAGCAGTTTAAAAAAAGAGGTGGGAATTCTTCATAAATCCAGGCCCAGTCCCTTCAATAAATAAGGTTTTGGTAATCTAATGTGTTTTTACACTTTTACGGACGCGTTTCCGTCTCATTTCTTTTTAAAGGAAGTTGCGGTATCGGTTTTTTAGTAGGTCTTGTTGTGGAAGCATAATTATAAGGATTGGCCAAATCATGTGACCCTATACCAAATCATTGACCTCGTATTGTGTGAGAGGCTGAGAGCGATGTACTAATGTAGAGTTTATTAACCTATAGCTGCTTTAAAGCCCGTCTGCACTAGTTTGGCCAGGGAATTAGACCTCCCTGCAAGGTCACTGACAGGTGGTTATCTCATCTGATCTTATCAGCTCTCTACTAACATAAGAAAAAGGGAATCATGGGAGACCAACAGGCACCGATTAGGCATTGTTTGCTATATAGAGGGCGCAAGTAGCTTTACGGTAGTGTAGTGGGGCTTTAAAGATGCATTATAATAATAGTAATGATAATAATAATAATAATAATAGGCCTAATAATAATAATAATAATGATAATGAATACATAAATTCATGGTAATAAATTCTCAAACTAAAAAAGTAGGAATTTAATGAATTATTTGTGGATAACTTTGGGCCAAGATCGTATTCTATATCGTATAATTTCACGAGGAACTCCTATTTTATGATAATAGTCTATTCCGCATAATCCGGATTTTGAGGATGAAATAATTTTCATTTTAGCGGGCCATTATCAGCCGTTATAATATATATGCCAAGCTTTAAATGCCATGCCACTCGAGATATTTCAAATTATTATTTTTGACGGTTTACAATCTTAAAGCATTTATGAGCTTGTGGTTTGCATGTTTATGTTTATACAAATTTGCATCATTTAACATAATTTTAGATAAAGTTAAAACCCTGCATACGTTTAAAAGCTCAAACAGACAGGCAGGACCCCACCCCCACCCCCCCCCCCGCCACCCCGCATTTCGAACATTCTAAGAAACCTGTCGTGTCGGGGTCTATACCTCGATAATGCCTGCGTGTCTGTATTATAATTATTAGGGTGTGAGCTGAACGCAGAGCTATAGGTCTTTAACGAATAAATATTGCACATCCTACCAGTGATTTGACAAAATTGGGACGGTAACAACACGCTCAAAAGGCATCCCGTGACCTAGCCCTCTTGCAGGAAATTTCACTTAGGCTATATGGCGCTTGAAAAAAAGAAGAAGTTAAAGGCACAATCGAGAAAAGTTCCCTTCCTCTCTCGAAGCTGGGTTATGCGCTCAATAACGATAACGTCTAGCCATGAAAAAAGGGTTTTTCATTGGGGGTTGGGGGCTGGGGGGGGGGGGGGGTTCGATCTAACTCGATGAAAAAAGGCAAAAGCTACTATGGTTTTGTTCTTATTAGCATTATCATTTATTATTATTAATAGGAGTAGTATTATTATTGTTATTATAAATATTATCATCATCATCATCATTATTATTATTATGACGATGATTATTAGCATTTTAACGGGGCCATCGATTGGAGGAATGTTGGGGCCCAATTATCTTCTTTTCACTGTCCGTCTGTCTCTCTCACTTCTCGTTTCTTCGTCTCTTTCTCTTGGTTTTGTCTCATTTTCTCTTCTCATGTTATCCTTTGCGTCATTCGATTGGGGGCGCACAACATCACGTGCCCTCTCCTTGTAGTTACACAATGTTGTTATGCCTACCGGTTGTTGCTAACATGGGGAGCATAATGATATAAGGGCCAAACTCTCCACTTCTGGATAAACTTTAAAGACTTTCTAAAGAAAAAGAAGTGCAAGCACATACAAATGTATTTAAACAAACTATGTTTAACACTTTTGAGCTACATGACTTTTTTGTGCTAATCAAATTTATTGATATTATCGATTAATGTTTTCTCACGTTAGATTAAGCTAAATCACTTTTCAGTTTAACAATTATTGGTTGAATTACGAAATGACATTGTATGATGATAATAACGATGTACCTAAGCGCTTTACATATATATAACAGAAACGGAATGATAATTTTCTTTCTATAGCATATCAATATCTTTCGAAATTAAAATAGTCTGGCGATCAAGACGATAGTCCCTGATGCGCCCGTCACACCAACAGGACCGACAACAAACCGACAGCAGACCACCCAGCATTACTCCGAATGACCAAGAATCGGTCGGTTTGGAGTAGGATCATTGGTGGTGTGACTGAGGGTGTCACTATAATATATCAATATTGATTAGTTATTATATACCCGCATTTTCAAAACGCTCAATGGGAATGGGGTAATAATTTCCAAAGCTCTTTGGAAGTGCATAGGGACGTTATTATGCGCTATGCAAGAACCGTATATATTACAGTTTGTCAAATCAAGTCTTCTGTGTTTCATCCTATAATATGTGACTTGAAGAAATCCGCCAAAGACAAGATGAAAATTTACATTTTGTCTTTCTCGTATAGACAGGAAATTCGAGGCCGAGTTCGATCACTATGCATGTGATTTATTTAAACTGAAAAGGAGTGACAACCGCTCAAAAGTTTGATTAAGTCATGAAAAGGTTGACCTTTTGCAGAATAAGATAAAAAGGGGGATTTTATCAAGAAACTGGGGGATATGGAAACGAAAAATCAAGAACGGCGACAAAGAAAACCTTAGAAAAATGAACAAAATGGGAAGAGAAATAAAATGGATCGGAAAAGTGCAATATGGAGCAAGGAATGGGACCTAGGGGGTAATCTATACATGCGTGGAATCTACTTTTAGGAGAGTCATCTTATAAATATGGGAACACTTCGCTTCGTTTTTAGGGGAATCCACGCACACAATATTGGAATCAATAATTCAACCACTGCTTTGGAGTGACGTCCGCTACAATTTGGAGTGGATTCAGCTCCCGTGAACGGAAGTGATCCTTGTTCCTAAAACCGAAGATTTTTATCGCTCTGCATAAATGTCACATAAATAATCTCACTGTGCAACAGGGTTGTCATGGAGTTAAGCAATACCGGAAATGGATAATTTCGTAAAGCCGTTGAGTTGCACAAAGCTATCCTGAAGTAACGTTCATTGGTGCCTATTGTTTTTGTGCAAAATTGCACGTTTGGCATACGAGCGATAGTGCAAACAGGTGAAGAAGGCAACTGAAGTATATACAAAAAAAAACATTCACCTTTTAGTTGGGAAAAATAACCTAAACAGGGACAGAGAAACCGAACAGGAGAGGAAATGGACCAGTTATTTCGCTAATTGATTTGCAATAATGTTCATTTTTGCAACTTTATATTAAGTTTTATATCTTAAGAAGACGATTAGTATAAGAACTATACTTTCCAAAGAACATAACATGATATAATCTAAACAAGGAGACAGTAATCCAAACAAATTATAAAGACAAATAAGAAAATAATTCAATATTTTCAGTATCACTCATTTTCTGTTTATTTAAGTTTGCAACTTTTTTCCTTCATATTACTGGTTTCTGGCAAAAATATAATTAATGTTAAACTTTTACGGTTATCGTTCATCAACAAAGCTAGAGTAAACCTAAAAATTGAGGCAAACCAAATTTACGACAAATTTCCGCGGAGTGCACCTTTAAGAAGAAACTTTTGGTAATGGCAGGCGCTCGTCTTTGGTCGGCTCAACGCCTTAAAAGTTTGTATCCGACCCGAGTTGCTTGCTAATTATAGTGAACTTGCGCTAGCTGTCCCTGGCTTTGAAAACCCGTGTCGTATATGCTGAAAAAACTCTCACTCAAGTCCACATAAACTATATACATTGAGAGCTGCAGCTAACTAAGAAGGGGGAACCATGAACCGTCGAGATCAGAGATTTTACATTGCCTTTTGTCGGCCTGCTCCAAGATATGGCCAGAGAGGACTTCCAACCCTTCGTAAGTTGACCTCTATTTTATTAAAGAGATAGCATTCTTTCCGTTTTTGTTATTCAAATCCTATCTCTATATATTAAGTTTTCATTTGCCCGACGATGAATGGAGTGCAACATTTTCGTATGGCTGATAATGATGTGCGTGCACACTTGCAGCTATATAGGCCGAGTGTTTTGGTGACGTATTATATTTATACTCTTTCCAGGAGGTATATGGAATTAACTAGTGGTGCATCTAGCAAAATACTCTGCTCTTTGCTCCGGTAAAAGCCTTGCATTTTCATTTTTTCTGCTTTACATTTCTCCCTGTTGTCTTCATCAGGGCTTTTCCTCCTCCCTTTCCTACTTTTAATTTGTTTGAAAAGCTCTTCTCATTTCATATTAAGTTCTTCCTTTCTTTCCACTTTCATCTCTCACCCCTTCTTCGCCCCTCCTCGATCTTTCCTTCTATTATTTATCTTTTTTCTTTGGCTTTCTCCTTCCTCATTATTTTATCTCGAATATGAATGCCTCCAGAGTCATTAATGTTGGGTGTACATTATTTCCTTTGGTAATTAATGATAAGTACATTTTACGTGCTTGGTGCAAAGTCAATTATTAAAGACAATAATTATAAAGTTAGACTTTGTGAAATAGAATTCCCTCCCTGGGGAGCATTCCAGCCATGCGCCATTTGACCATGATTTGACAGACGTTCACAATGCTGAGCTAGCTTCAATGAGTTACCGAGTATAGCCTACCCATTTAGCACCTGGGTGGAGAGTGGCATCAGTGAATCAATGTCTTGCCTTATAAGACGTAATTAGTAACGGGCTGGGATTTGAACCCTCTGCCCTTGGATTGAGAGTCAAATGAAATAGGAACAGCTAGACCGAGACAAACTTCCACTGCTGTACATTCAAGGGGGCGCTGGTGGTGTGAGCGGGGGGGGGGGGGGGATACCCTGGTCTTACATAATGCGAATTAATGTAACTTATCGAGACCATTGATTGGCGTGTATAAGGGTTTTGCGATTCACCCCTACCCCTTCTTCCTACCCTTTTCCCGTTTTCTATGCGCCATTCGATTAGAAGGAAGGGAGGGGGGGGGGGGGGCAGGTACATGACTCTTCGAAAGCCTTTCTATACCTCTGTTGTAAACTATAATTTATATGCCAATGGACATGAACCTTTACTGTTGCCAATATTATAAAGGTGGAATGAATTTTCTTCTCTTTTCATGAAAATGATTATATGATAATATTCTTAATAGATACAGTTTATACCCGCTCATTGATCAATCTAAAGAGTCTCATAATAGTCATATGATAATAATGATCTATAAGATACTGAGAAGATATAGGCCTATATTACATGTATATACAGAATGAAATCCTTTCGTCACTCATTCCGATTGGTCAAATAAATAATAATAATAATAATAATGATCAAAAGAGGTAGGAAAATATTTATGAGCAGCAGTATATCTATAGAGAGTTAAAAAGAGTCTGCGTCTGGCTGAATTTGATTTGTAGTGGCGTAGCCACACTAAAGCTAGAGGGGGGGGGGGAAAGCTGGACCAGGTTGACGCCCTCAAGGTGCGTCCAATAAAAGATGGATTATTATGGATAAAAGATGGATTATTACAAAGTTTTGGTATGGGGTCATGAATTCGGTTCAAATTAAAATATTGGAAGCATATGCGTTCCTACAATATTCATTGATCGTTGTCGCGGTTGAAATCGAGTCTGAAATTATGAAATTATAAATAATAAACTCTTTATGCTGTATAGCTCCCTCTCAAGGTCAAGATATTAATTTAGCTTTAAAACAATGTTTCTTGACTAAAATCGACCGATTAGCTATTCCCGTTTGAAAATTATATATCACAACTAAATATTCTGAGATTTTCATGGTCGCAGCTACTATTGTACGGTCATAGGCGCTATTTGAAATTTATCAAAATTTACCGGGAGCACCGGTAAATTGTTATATTCAATTTTTCTCGAAAACAGAAGTGTTTTAGGGGCTAATTTTTTTAGTGCTTATAATACATTCACAGGGGCATCCAAATTTATCAAAATTGTAAAGATTCACTATCCACCCAATTTTCAAAATTTCCCAAAACTTTGTATTACCTTTAAGAGCAAAAAAATGAAATTTGATATTTGATATACACTATGATCAGTAACACTGTAGATATGAACCAATAGTTTCAGGGATTCAGAATGTGTTATGTGTTTCTTCTTGCATGCATGGTGTGCATGGTGACCATGATCCCTCGCATAATATTTAGCCCTTACATTACAATTTAGACGATTCGATGATCCACCTTTATTTTCCCCTAGCTGATGATGCACAGGATATTTTCATTATTTGCTTATAGAGTATATTCAGCAATTTCAACTTTTTATATACTCCCCGATTTGCTGAAGAAAATAAAAAATAGACAGTAATATATACAAACATATACCATTTGTACGAAATTTTTCTACTTTTCAAACATCACTTCATCAGTTTATTTAAACAAAGAGTTTCATGCTTGACGTCCTCCTGTCGATGTGAGCATATACAATAGCAAATATGGCCGTAAAGGTATAGATTCTCTCTCGTTTACAGAATTTCAATTCGATATGATATGCTGCTGTCTATTACCGTATGTAAATGAGTACCAAAATATTTGTGCGCATGCGTCACAATTTCCAAGATGTCTTCTTCCTTGGACCTACGACAAAAACTGAATCAACTACAAATTAGCATTCAAGATGAAAACAGAGCGAGGAAAGAGAGGCCTTCTATTGATTTTAATTTAGAATCACCTAAAATGCCTCGGCAGAGGCCAGGTAAGAACAAATCTTCCACCTTGGTAGTCTCTCAATGATTTTTAGAGCGCTTATGCAAGCGAATGAGAAGATGGAAGACATCAACATTCATTTTATACACTGTCACTGCACTCTGCAGTGTCATAAGGAATAATGCACACAGCGGAGCGCTGTGCCAGTGCAGTGGACATGGGGTATTTTTGGTGGAGTCTGGCTGAAAAATCCCCGTCTCGCCTCTCGATCGCGATCTCGCTTTAGGCGACAGTATTATTAGTGAAAATGGTGGCATATTCACCTTTTTTTTCATCCCAAAGATTACTATGAAATTGACCATGATCCATGTATTGTTTGTAATGATTGAAGTCTGGTGATAGATTAAATGACATAACAAATCGTAGACTGACGTTGACAAGTTTGTGCATGTTCAGTAGCCAGGCGCTGGTCCGAGAATGAGGATCGTCCGTATAAACGAGGATATCCTCGTGCACGTTTACAAAACGCGTCCTAAAAATAAGGATCGTCGCAGACTTTTTGTTTGTTTGCGCTCTGCGAGTTTTGTGTTTCCGATCTGCGCTGGCACTGCGAAAAAGGGATTCTGCGTAATAAATACCCCCAGTTCACCGTCTTTCTTTATGAGTTGTCCGTCTTCCCGAGGATTTTTCCGCTCATAACTTGAAAGTCTCTGTATGAAGTCGATGTGAAATGCATCATGTAAATCATCAAGGAATCCGTTTTTCGTATCGCCAACGCGCGGATATTATTGGATTGGATATCGGAATCGTCAGCGATAAATGCAGACGATCCTTATTTTTGCGGACGCGTCTGTCCATGTTTACGAAGACGATTCTCGTTTATGCGGACGATCCTCGTTTATGCGGCGATCCTTATTCTAGGACCAGCACCCCTACTGATGTTGCGCGCTCCCATTGGTTGATCCGCTCGAACAACTTCAAATTTAAGTAGGAGAGAGGGCCTGCTTAAGCAGAGAGCGCTATGGCAATGCAAATACGTAATGTTACATTATAACGCACTGACAATTCATGCTTTAAACAGATGACGCACTTTAAACATAACTGACATACACTAAGTATAGGTATACACATAAAATAGAAAAATCAACAAACATTTTGGTAAAACTTGCAAGTTTGTACCTTAAATATGACAAAATTGAAAAATTATAATTTTTAAGCTTAAGTAAGACTTAAACTTAAGTAAAATAACTTACCTTTTAAGGATGCTGAAAAAATTGTACATAATAGAAGATTTGACTGGAATATCATGATTTTGGTGTCGGATCAAACGAAAAATCGCAAGCTTTCTCCTCACACAAGTATCTTATAATGTTGGAACATTGGAACAGTCTAACATGCCCGAGGCGATAGCCAAGGGTGTTTCAACTGTTTTGAAGGTACCGAGTGTGGGTAATTTTTCTATTGCCCGAACAAAATGCTGTGTATTATCTGTTTTATAAAATTATGTTTTATAACATGATTTTGATAATGATTGGTCATTACCATTGGATAATGACCGACCATTATCCAAATTACGCGTTAGGCAAAATAAATGCCTGGTCACGTGTAAACTTTCAACCAATTATTTTATTAGGATCATCTCATAATTCTTACTAATGCCCTCACTGATGTGTATTATTTGTATGTAAGTCTACTCTATAGCCATATGGGAGCTTAGAGGAGACAAAATATGAAGTTAAATAACAAATTTGATGTTAGTTTATCCTACATGTAACTCAACAAATCTAGTAATATAAAGGACCCAAACGCCAAATGACCAAATATATACTGTACATGTGTTTAGCATGGACTTTTCCTTTTACCTACCTTATTTATATTTTGAAAATAAAAATATGAACATGTCCTCTCTTTAAATACTCCATCATGTCCTTTGTTCTAAATAGCTCTTCAACTGAATCACAATGGAGGCTTATCACCGCACGCAAGGAGGGACAAGAAACAAGTACAAATGCCGCTAACATGTGGACCTATCAACAGAAGTACAATAGATGGGTAAGTAGAGTTGGGTTCACACGAAAGTCTACTTGTATTAACTTTAAGTTTAGGTCATGACTTTGAACGTCAACGCTATCTTGTAGGTACATGTATGTACATGGTTAGTACAGTTAGGTTCACACGGCAGTCTACATGTATTAACTTTAAGTTTAGGTCATGATTTTGAACGTCAACGCTATCTTGTAGGTACATGTATGTACATGGTTAGTACAGTTAGGTTCACACAGCAGTCTACATGTATTAACTTTAAGTTTAGGTCATGATTTTGAACGTCAACGCTATCTTGTAGGTACATGTGTGGAAACTGGAAAGTGTCGATGCACTTATGGTTACAAAACTAAGTTAACTCGGAAGTTATAAACCACAAGTAATCTTAAGGTTAGCAAGATAACTATGATCAGCAAGGATCCTAACTTAACTTGAGGTTCTGTGCTGTGCGGATGCAATTAATTTTGAGGTTACGCCAGCTTGTAGTAGAATGAATGTTTTCAAAGCTTGTAGTTTAAGATTGTAAATACTTATCGTATTGTGAAATCATTGTCGTTGTTAGTGGATCGTTACTTATATCTTTGAGGTTTAGCAAGTTTTAAGGTTAAAACGATATCAATAACAAATGTTACATTTCTATGACAAATCTGCTGTCAGTCATTCAAATGCCACTATATCAGTAGCTTGTATCAGTTCTTGTACCAGTAACTTGTTATCATGACATGTTTGAAAAAACAAGAGTCTGAGCGTATTGTACATGTAGTTTGGGAGATTGCTTGAGGCATGCAATTTTAAAAAGTTGCATGGAAATAATGCTGTACAATGTGAATTATTGATGTGATATACATGTACATGCAGTTTTTTGCAGACCATTAGATACAATCTTCATGTACTTCTGTTTTGAAGTTCTGTAATGATTAACAAATTATGTTTGTAATATTTTTGTTTCATTGAACATTAATCTTATTGAATGTAGGCATGTGTACATTACATGTACACATTACATGTACATGTTAATGTAGATAATACAAATAAAATGATTTGTAGACATCCTAAAACACAGATTTTGATAGTTACACAATGTTCCTTAAACTCATGTCATGTGAGTAAATCCTAACATATATTGATGTAACTTGTTTCTATAGAATAGAATTGTGTGAATAATACTGATTGTGTTCAAAAGGTTAAGTCTCCAGGAAGTTCTTGTTTGGCGTCCTGTTGAAGGGAATGTAAACAGACTTTCAAAATAACGGAAATGTACAGCTTTACTTTTGAATGACTTTGAAATCCACATTTAATTGCATGAACTCATTTGTAAGATATGTTTTACATGTATGTAATACATGCCTGCTTGTTCCTACACTGTACATGTAGCATTGCTAGCTGGGATTAAATATATCAATGAATATTTATCAACAAATATTTGTAATTGAAAATTTCACCCAAGTTCATTTTATTTTCCACAACAATAAAAGTGAAAAATTGTACAATTTTAATAAAGAGCATACATGTAGATACATGTAGGTGAACAACTGAGTCAAATGACAATACAATCAAATACAAAAAGAAAAGTCATCACCCAAATGAAAATTGATCAAAGTGTTGAAAAGTGATTGACCCATTTTTCTTAAAGTTCACTAATCGTTTTATGTCACATTTGTACTACAGGCCTGAAATTGACAGGAAGTTACAGGAAATAATGAAACAGACTGGACTTCTGACAACGGAGGGCAAGGTAAGAACAATATTATTTTCTAATTTTATAAAAAGGAGTGTTACCAGGTACTTAATATCCCAAGGGATATATTGTACAGCAACTATTTAAGTTAACATGTACTACAGTAAGTACCTGATCTGGGCTTAAATTGTTTCAGTTCATAAACCATACCTACATGTATTCGGGTGCAGCTTTCATTTCCCTTTAAGTGTACCATGTACCAACAAATATTTGTCTGTTTAAGTTGGGGGTTCCATGTTGCTCTGAATATTACATTTTAGAAAAATGAGGTCAAAATATTACTTCTGGTACAAAATATTGCAAGTTTATTTTACACTCTCAATCACCATAAGATGAGTTAGCTACATGTATGTATATTAAAATCTATGTGATATGGATCTCGTTAGGATTTATTGAAATAATTTGAGGTGAACTTTGAAAAAATCATATGCAATAAATGGGACAAATATGTTTGTTGTGAACATAAACATTTAGATTTTTGCCTGCCCTGACAGTCAAGTCCTAGAAAGATCCCCCCTACTTTTAGTGGAAGTGCAGGTCATGGAGCTACATGCGAGAGCCTGCAAGTCCCTCTTCAGGAAATTGAGCATTAATTTCAATTACCTGAATTGCCAACACAGAGAAGCACAACACTTCCTGTCCCCAAGGGGGCCTGGTTTGGTTGCCATGCCGATGTCAGCGATCGGACATGTCAAAACTCTCTCTCCTCCGGTAGGGTGCTAACTTTAGCCAGCCAGCGCCTGCCTGAGCCCTGCCTGAGAGTGGCTCTTGCCGGAGACCGGCCTATAATTTGGGCTCGGCGGCACTCGAGTCGGAGTCGGGTGGGTCTTGGGAATCGTACCTTACATGTATCTTCACACTTTCGTGCTTGAATTGGGAAGGATATGTTCAATAAACTTAGGGAGCAAGGGAGACAAAATGTATTGCATGTCAGACCAGAGCTCCTCTCCTCACTCAGTCTACTGCATGTGCAGTAGAAGCGTTTGCTAGGGTCTACATGACTTTACATGTTATGTACATGTAATTTTCACTGTACATGTTTAATATTTAGTAGCAAATATGATGTGAACAAAGGCTTGACACTTACAATATGTACAGGCATCCTAGACGCACGGGCACCCCAAATCTAGGTGTGGACCCCCAACATTTCAAAAGTTTCAACATAGTGCTCAATGCATGTAGACAGATTTTTTTTAAATCAGGGGAGTGTTTCACAAAGACTAAGATCAACTTTAAGTTTGCTCTCACCATTTACTGGCATTTGTCTCTCAAGGGATGTACAAATCATGGTCACAAATCTATAGAATTTGCATTTTTTATAGTTTATTATTGAAGGAAAAAATATTATCTACGGCCTTCCATAGCTAATTCCAACTTAAAGTCAATCTTAGTCTTAGTGAAACACTACAAAAAAGTTAGTGTGGAACCCTGAAAGGGGCTGTGCACAACATGTTAAGTTGTGGGTACTTCACATGTTTGGCAGTGGAAAGATATGCACGAAAAAATTTGATAGTATCAGATCAGATCTGATCAAGGACACGTTACTGGAAACTTCTCAGGTGTTGAAGTTTTGAAGGTACGTGAAGAAACTCTTGCGTCACGGCTTCCGTGGAGCAATTCCTGAAGCGATTCCTGAAGTGATTCCTCCAAAGAGCTAGGGAATTCACCCTAATCCATTATTGTTGTGTGGAGGGGAAAGCTTTAATCCGCTACATGTGTAGATTCTTTCGAGCGTACAGTACCGGTCTCGTGCCACACACAAACACAACTAGGCCGTGTCATTGCACTTGCTCGTGATGCCAAGTTGAGCTTTCAGAATCTTTAGCCCACCTTTGAGACTGAACTCCCTCCCAAAGAAGGAGAAGGAAAGATGGAGAAAAATCTGTCTTCTAATGTTAGGAAAAATAGACAATTACACATACAGGTACATGTATTCCATAACAATGTCCATGTTCATTGAAGAAGACTGCATTACATGTACAATTGTATATGTACATGTAGATTTCAAAGATCACTGTATGTACATGTATATGTTGATTTAAAAATTCACTGGAAACATTTTAAAGGGAAGGGGCGCACCATTAAAGTTTGATAAGATTTTATAAATACTTAAAAGATTGTTCATATTTTATCTGTAGCCACGGAAGTAAAATGCAGTAAAATAACAATACTGACTGCTTTGAGGTGCAGTAGGGAATACATTTTGAATAATATGATCTCAAAAATAAGTTCCCATTTTCTATGCTAGAACCCATATCAGGCTGAGGACCCTATTGCAGGCTTAGGACCCTTTTGCAGGTTTTCATGTTATCCTTACATTTTTTCTAGTTGGTGGTTCACATGCACGTGCTAGGTGTACACAAATTATAAACTTTTTAAAGCTGACCGGTCTGCTACTAACTGACATTTGAGATGTCTTTTCAGTGGTTATGAAGGCAAAGGAATCGTATTGAATTTATGTACTGATTATTGCACTGACATTTGTGTTTGCATGGTCTTTTCTTGCAGCGTTATCACATCAATGTGGAGAGTCTCGAGTCAATAGGGGAACTTGGTTTTGGAAGCTGTGGCCATGTGATTCGTATGAGGCACAAGGAGAGCGGTACAATACTAGCAGTCAAGGTAAGTTGTGGGCCTTCACAGACTTAACCCCTATGTAGCAGGTCAGAGTTTTCTAAAGTTTGAAATGAATCCTCAAATTGGCTTTCCAGTATTTCATAGTAAAGAAATATGAAAATGTACGTTAATTGAACCAATGTGCATGAAAATGAAAAATGTATTTTAATTGAACCAATGCGCATGAAAATGGGAAATAATCAACAAGAAATTGCCACTTTATACACAAAAATAGTGATGATTAATATCTCTCTCCATTGTCAATTTAGAGATTTCAGTGATTACTTTTGATTACATCGTTCTCATTCATGAGCGCTATAATGAACCACAACAGAAATTGACTCAACTTAACTTGAGATATTCAACTGGTTAAATTGTAGATCTTAAAGTAATACTTCTGAAAAATGCTTTCTGAGATACATGTTCCATTAGAAGTGAAAATAGGCATGGTATTTTTCTTTTAACCTCAAAATCTTTATGAAAATCCATGCAATTTTTATAACATGTTCAAGCCTTAAAGGTGTTAATGTTTCAAGTAAAAAGTATTACATTACGTCAAATTTTAAAGGAAATAAAAAACAAAATCTATGTTTATTTATCCTTTTTTCTTGCAGCAAATGCGGAGGTCTGGAAACAAAGAGGAGAACAAGAGAATTCTAATGGACTTGGATGTTGTACTCAAAAGTCATAATTGCCCTTTCATTGTGCAATGCTTAGGGGCCATAGTAACGCCTGTAAGTATACACCAAGGTCATAGGTCATTTGTCTTTTATTAATCCGATGTGTCTGCCATGGCTTGGGTGTCTGGGATGCTGAAATTGTTATAGTTATCATCAAGCCTGTCTTCATCAGCTCG
The DNA here is from genome assembly GCA_035222895.1 of Strongylocentrotus droebachiensis. Classification (NCBI taxonomy): domain Eukaryota; kingdom Metazoa; phylum Echinodermata; class Echinoidea; order Camarodonta; family Strongylocentrotidae; genus Strongylocentrotus; species Strongylocentrotus droebachiensis. Next base: position 502,425 of record JAVYIG010000408.1, on the reverse strand, counting down.
AGTTTGCCAAATACCCCGATATTTTCGGACTCGGGATATTATCCCGAATTTGCGTCTTCACCAGACCGATAGGCTCGCCACAAACTTGCTTGGATGGGCGCAAATTAGCCTGCTATTTCCCAAATAGCGGGATATTTTGGAAACAAGACCAATATTTCTTGGTATATTTTCTTGACCAAATATCCCGCTAATTGCAACTGTGGGCTGATGAAGACGCAAATTAACTGGTTAATTTGCTATCAGGATAGTTAAATAGCAGGTTATTTGACAAACTCAAGCTGATGAAGACAGGCCTGTTATTATTTTTGAATTCACCAAAGTCAAAGTCAAGAAAACAGTGAATACAAAGCAACAGTAAGGTTTGAAGTAAATGTAAGTCACATGGATGCCAGGAAAAGATAAGGATTAACTAGATGACTATAACCGGAAGGTCTTCTCTTCCAATCCATTTGAATTTACATAAATAAATACCACAGAATAGCAAGATACAACAAATAATGTATTGCAAGTGTAAGCAAGCATGACAGGATCATAAAAGTGTTAAAAGCTACCATAGAATACAAATAGAAAGAGTATTGGTTTGTGAGGTCAGATGTTAAAGGTCACATGATCATCATTTAGTGAACATACATATTTAGCATAGCCATATTAGAGATACAGTCACATTCTTTTTGATTAAAAATGGTTTAGTGCGTGATGTAAGGACAGGGCTTTATTACAACGTCCCATAAAGACCCTGCAAACAGACACAGCAATCACCATTGCCCTATCTGCTAAGATCTATTAACCCATTTAGGACAGGATTTATATTTAGGGCTAAATTGACCACAATGTTCTTCAAATTGGCAACAATAATAATTTTCTTTTATTGCTACATTGCTGAAATGAATTGCAATGTCTCTGAAAACAATATACATGTACATGGTCAAGAATGTTGTCAAATAAGTTGAAAGAATGCCAATTTTGATCGAAAAATTGTTGCCAATTTAAAGATTTGAGAGCTTACATGTATTTTAATTTTAAAATTCCTAGCATCAAAAGCAATATAGTCATGAAACAAAAATAGATTTAGTGTGTGCTAATTTTGTTTGCCCTTTGTGAATGTGTACATATATATCTTGCCTATTTTTTAGGGCTCTTAATAAAAACAATTATTGAGCCAAACCACAAATTGGAAAGGAGACAATTGGTTATTAAATACACCCTGTAGCTTCCCTTATGAAAGGAAGCTGCCCATTCCCTTTGTTCAGTCTAGTGTCCGGGGGGTGTTTCACAAAGACTAAGATTAACTTTAAGCTGGACTTAAAGAGAAGGTTGAGTTCTGGGAAGAGGTGAAAAATAATTTGTGAGTATTATTGTTATTATGCAAGTGTGGAAGGACAATTAGGATATCAGATAAAATATGTTCCGTGAAAATCATGGCTCTTCAAATGCCTTCATATTCTAAATATGGCATGTAACATTGTAAAAATCGGGACGGATTTTAACGCAACGTGTTCGTGTAGTCCCATATACATCCTTCTGCTTGTAACTTTACCAAGACTTGGCCAAATTTCTTATCATTTTAAAGATTCCAGAACCTTCCAATACACACAAATACTTATATGCTAGACAATCAACATTTTCTGATCGATTCCACACCGTTTCTTTCACAATGCAATCGCATGACCAGAACCCAACTTTAGTCGATCTTAGTCTTTGTGAAACACTCCCCTGACCATTCTAGAGGCAAGGTATATACCTGAACCTCTGTTTGACAGTGTGGGTGTATTCTAGAAATATCCACTGTGCATTTTTTGGCAGAGAGCGGAGGGAACAGCACGTGAAGCAAAAGGTTAAAAGTTCGATCCAGCCAGGCCTTTTTGTTGCAAAGGATATCCTCTGAATGAGAGACCTTGGCCAACGCTCGACATGTCAAAACCTTGTGAATTTGGAAAAATATGGAGCTTTTAATAGCAAAATGATTGCTTATGACCGCCCTGTATTAATTTGAAGCATTGGACGGAGGGTCAGCTAAAGGAATCGGTATCCATTTGAATCATTGATTGAAATAATGATTTATTCTATTTTAAAATCAAGGATTAAAGTTGCATTTGTCTTTCATTTAGATTCCAATCATGATTTAAAATATGAAGCAATGCACCAACCTTGGTTAGAAGCTTAATGATTTTATTGAAATTAAGAACTAATAACTCTGTCTTAATGCCAAATTTACTTTCTTCTTTCTGTTCAAAATTTTATCAGAAACCCTTATAAGCAGGAAAGTAAAACAAAAATAGTATTAAATAACAAATTATTAGCTTATTAATCAAATTTATTTAGAGAGGAAAGAGTGGGGGGGGGGGGGTGTATGCTGAAAGTATATTGTAAAGTTGTATGTTGGTACCTGGGCCCCGTCTTACAAAGACTTCAGATTGATCCAAATCAATCGCAAGTCCTCCAAGGCTCCAATCAATCCCAAATTTGCAGTCTCTTATCTCTTATGTATATAGTTTGTAAGACGGGGCCCTGCTATTTCTAAGTTAACATTTTATACAACTTTCAATTTTGACAGAGTGAAGTGTGGATTTGCATGGAGCAGATGGCCACATGCCTGGACAAACTCATCAAGAAACTCAGAGAACCCGTTCCAGAGCAAATCATCGGCAAAATGGTTGTGGCAGTAAGTAACAGATATTGTACACTCTTCAATCTTTGGGAGATTGAGAGACAATTTTGATATTTTACAGCTAGGATTGGCCGAACTTCTCTCACATCTTAGACATGGAGTAATAACAGATTACGAAATAGAAAATAATACAACTTGATATGAATTTGTAGTATTCCCAATTTGTCCATTTCTGGAGCTCTTGCTATCCTGCCCGTTTTAGGGGCACTCTAATTTTGTGTTGTACTGTGCCAAAGATTTGTTCAATATGTACAACTTATGTCAAGATAGAACAAAGGAACTAACATGTGTTAGAGCAGCAGTAGCGGACCACAAGAACACCAAGTGAAAAACAAACAAATTCATGTGAACAAGATATTATTTTTTAGTGTGTAGAACCCATGCCTCAGTTGTTGGATTACTAGAAAGGTTTGTTGTATTGTTTATGATAATGGTATTGTCAACGTTTGTATGTTGATGTCAGAAAAGCATGCATAATGTTGTTCATGGTGTGTTCTTAAAGGGACTTGGTAACATTGTTCAGATGAGAGATAATGGTGCTAAGGTAGTGACTTCAATGCTAGATGTACAATTAAAGATAATCTAAAAAATTTGAGTGAAAACGGACCATTATTCATGGTACAAATTGGGAAAAACTGATCCGATCGATTCCTTAATTCTCCCAACTATATTACAAAGCAAAGCAATAAAATGGCTCTACATTCCATTCCAGACATTTAAGTGTAGGCAGATTTTTTTATAGCCTGTTTTATGTCTTTTTTCATGGAAAAACGGTTGGGAAAAATCAAAAATGGTTGGGAAAATTTACTGTAAATCACTGTTAGAGGGTGTCATACATTGACGCCTTCAAAGAAAACCATATATATCTTCGTGATTTGAGAATTTTGTCAGTATTTTTTGCATGTCAGAGGGTTAGTACAGTAGAAAGAATATAGTACCGGTAAGTAACATTTAATACAAAAATAAAGCAATTTTTTCATCAACCTTCAACAATGTTACTGAGTCACTTTAAAATTCAAAGTGTTTTTAATCAGATCAGTCGTATCAGGATGTTATTTTTTTTGCTGTATTCTCCTTCAATCGCAGATTGTGAATGCGCTGAACTACCTGAAAGAGAAACATGGTGTAATGCACAGAGGTGAGTTGAATGGACCTCATAGTCCATTGGTTTGTTTGTCATGTTCAAAGTGTTGCAAGTTCTAGGTTCAAATTTTTCCCCTGTACATGGGATGCTTTAAGGTTTGCTGTTAAAGCTCATGTACAGTTTCAGTATCATAAAGGAAATTGGAAAGATAGGTGTATAGTCTCATTACTCTCGGGTTGTTTTCCTTGTATAAAAATCAATTGTATGAGATCGATCAGTATTCTGTACATGATTTCTGGTGAAATGTAGTATAAATACCTGCAAGGAACACCAAATAACGGCTATATGTAATGTATACACTCCCCCTACGCTAGGATCCTTCCACCCCAATGGCTCCCGGCACATTACTCTCAGTGCTCCGCTTTGAGACAGTGTGTGTGAAATTTGTGGTTTTTCTTTTTCAGTTAAGATGAGGAAGATCATCTTTTAAAGGTAAAGACCAGTTTTGGAAACGCCCCCCCCCCCCTCTCAAAAAATGAAATGAAAGCTCTTATTACCAATCATGTGAAAGAATATGTTTTGAATAATATGTGATGATACAACTTTTGCCAGGAAACCGCCTACTAATTGATATATTTGGTAAAATTATTATATCTATCAGGACCGGATAGATATCGTGCAAGTGTCACATAGTCCCTTATACATCTTTCTGTGTACAGTGCTTGTAACTTTTCTCTATTTCCAATTGCATCGAGTATTTCTGTCCTATTCCTATAATTATTTCTTTGCATCTTTCTTTCTCTTCCGCTACTTATTATTGCTATCCCTTCTCACTCTTTGCCTTTTGTCACCCTCTCTCAATCTCAATATGTAAAATGTGGAATAAATAAACTTCAAACTTCAAACTTCAAACCTATCTTTGCTTGCTTGTTTCCCTGTTTGTCCACACAGACGTGAAGCCGTCAAACATGCTCTTGGATGAGAAGGGCGTGGTCAAGCTATGTGACTTTGGTGTCAGCGGCCTTCCACCATCCTCTCTCTCTCTCATTCCATATTAACCCATTTTTGCTTGCTTGTTTCCTTGTTTGTCCGCACAGACGTGAAGCCGTCAAACATGCTCCTGGATGAGAAGGGCGTGGTCAAGCTGTGTGACTTTGGTATCAATGGCCTTCCGCCATCCTCTTTCTCTCCCATTCCATTTTAACCCATTTTTGCTTGCTTGTTTCCCTGTTTGTCCGCACAGACGTGAAGCCGTCAAACATGCTCCTGGATGAGAAGGGCGTGGTCAAGCTATGTGACTTTGGTGTCAGCGGCCTTCCACCATCCTCTCTCTCTCTCATTCCATATTAACCTTTCTTTGCTGCTTGTTTCCCTGTTTGTCCGCACAGACGTGAAGCCGTCAAACATGCTCCTGGATGAGAAGGGCGTGGTCAAGCTATGTGACTTTGGTATCAATGGCCTTCCGCCATCCTCTTTCTCTCCCATTCCATATTAACCTTTCTTTGCTGCTTGTTTTTCTGTTTGTCCGCACAGACGTGAAGCCGTCAAACATGCTCCTGGATGAGAAGGGCGTGGTCAAGCTATGTGACTTTGGTATCAATGGCCTTCCGCCATCCTCTTTCTCTCCCATTCCATATTAACCTTTCTTTGCTGCTTGTTTTTCTGTTTGTCCGCACAGACGTGAAGCCGTCAAACATGCTCTTGGATGAGAAGGGCGTGGTCAAGCTATGTGACTTTGGTATCAGCGGCAGACTAGTCGACAGCAAGGCTAGGACGAGGAGTGCTGGATGTGCAGCGTACATGGCGGTGAGTATCCATAAGGCCTGCAAAGCCTCACCATTAGACCTAATAAATAAAAGATCTTGTATTACCCTTTAGGTGCCATAACATGGGCCGGTCGGTCAGAAATCTTTTTAATTTTTTGTTCAACTCCCTCTTTGGGCTGATATTCCTCAGTTTTGAATGATTTAATACATTTTTTTTTTTTTACGGTAAAAGAAAAAACTTTAAAAAAAAGCTGACCGTAAATTTCAATTTTTTTGGGTCGGTCCCAAAGGGCAATACAACATCTTTTTTTGTTCGGCCTTACTGTAAAAGCTGATATTATTCCCTTCACAGAGTGTTTGCCGATGGCAGAGACACAGACTCTTTGTTGTTTTGATGGTTATTAACCTAGGGTTCTTAGAAGAAACTCTGCTTTGATGTGTCCTCATTTATCACCCCCTCCCCCCAAAAAGGAGTGTTGAGTGCGACAGGCCTGAACACTGCACAAGAACCAGCTTTCAGTATTATAGAGAAACATGCTTTAGTGACCACCTGTATAGAAAGGCCACCTGTCTGTCATGACCGCCTGTTTGTCATGACCGCATTTTGTGTTTTCCATTGAATAGTGTTTGTCATTGAAAGGTGTTCTAAAGGAACCTGTACTTAAAGACCACCTGCCTATAAAGACGACCTTTCTTACCTCTCTGAGCGGTCTTTGTATACAGCTTCCTCTGTATTACTTCTTTTGTTCCTCTTTCTTTTACAGCCGGAGCGAATAGACCCACCAGACCCAAATAATCCTGACTATGATGTCAGAGCTGATGTCTGGAGTCTAGGAATTTCACTGGTAACTATTTCATTTGCATTATATATTATGATTAGAGAAGCCTATAGATTATTGCTATGGCAATGATGATACATTGTAATTGGTGTTCAGATATTTGAAACTTTGAACAAACAGCAATAATCTGGTAAGCCACTGCAGACCATTGTACAGATTGCGAGCCTTAAAAGAACCAAGTAATAGAGGACCGATGTATTTCTTTGACTCTACATACTTTTCTTAGAATTTTCCTGGAAAAGTTCTAAGAAAATGAAGAAGAGGATAGTATGAAAGTTTTAAATAAAGATTAATGGGTGAATTCAATGGTAAGAAACTTTTATGGGTTTACACCACCTTGACTAATTTCAGTGTCTCCCACCCCTCCATTATAATATCTAAGCAGAAAGCCATGAACCAGTTTACCTTTCTTAGGAATCCTGGGTAAATCATGAACAAAAACGAAAACAAAACACCACCAATAAAGTGAACTGCTGTTGTGATTCATGTGTAATCCATCCTTTTTTTAACAGTTATCATTTAATGAACCTGTGACAGACTTAAGTTCAAATTATTCTTAGTGGTGTATTTCAAACCACAAATACATGTAAGGTTCATTTAATAGATCTTTAAAGTAAACTTAATAAAAAAAAATGAGGCATTTAACTTTATCCCATCCATCGTTGCTTCAATTGTATATTTGAAGACCACAAAAACCTTGGATCTTTAGTAAACTTAATAAAAAATGATTGATGTAACTGTACACCAGATTTTCGACACATTGACCATTCAATTGCTTATTTCAAAACCACAAAAACCTTGGATCTTTAGTAAACTTAATAAAAAAGTGATTCATGTAACTGTATACCAGATTTTCCACGCATTAACTGTGTTATCATTGATTCGTAGGTGGAATTAGCTACTGGGGAATTTCCCTACAAGAATTGTACAAATGACTTTGAGGTACTAGCCAGAGTGTTGTCAGAGGATCCCCCAAGGCTTCCGCTCAAGAGAGGCTTCTCGGTGGACTTTCACTCTTTCATTCAGTGCTGGTGAGTATATCTTTGAGTTATACAGTTAAAGGTATAGACCAGTTTTGGAAACGCCCCCCTCTCAAAAAATTAAATGGAAGCTCTTATTATCAATCACGTAATGATACAAATTTTGCCGTGAAACAGCCTACTAATTGTTATAATTGGTAAATTATCATATTAATCCGGCCTGGATAGATATCGCGTAGTCCCATATACATCATTCTGTGTACAGTGCTTGTAACTTTACCAAGACTGGGCCAAATTTCTTATCATTATGATGATTCCAGAACCTTGCAGTACACATACCAATACTTATATGTTAGATGATCAACCTTTTCTGATCGATTCCACAACATTTCTTTCACAATGCCATGACATGACCAGAACTGGTCTATACCTACAGAATTATTCATACCCTTATGAAGTGTTGTAATTTTGTTAAGTATGTGAAAAATTGATTTGTCCCAATTCATGTTTCTTGAGAATGTGACATTTCAAAGCTTACGTCTAAAAGTATTCAACAAAGATCCTAAATGAACCAGTCCACCTTTCATTCTTGACTTCCGAACACACCAAAAAACATCAAATTCACAAGGGGTATGAATAATTCAGTTGAACTGTACGTAGGGACGGAGCAGCGTCATAAATACTTTTCTCAGCGCTGGGGGTGACTGTTTAGCAATTTTGTTACCGCAGCTCCTAGTTCACCAAACCTTTTTTAAAATATCTTTTTGAGAGCTGAATCACTCACCACTTTCATCTATTTTTAATGCTGGTAGGGAAGGCATCGAAATGATCTAGCAAGTGTTCCGGTGACATTTGCTCCAGGCTTTATTTCATCTAAGATGGCAGTGTAGGACTTGTTCTGAGAGTTAGGGTTAAGGTTAGGGTTAGGGTTAGGTATGAAATTGGTTCCAGGATAATGGAAGTTGGAAAAAACAGGCACTGTAGTCTGCATCCTATAATGGCAGTGGGAAGATGAGGAGAGAGAGAGAGAGAGGTAGATAAAGCAGGCATAGGAGCACTTTTATTTAAAGCCACACTGTACTACTTGTAGCTACTTGCTCCCTCTATAAATAAAACTTTCCTAGTCGGTGCCTGTTGGTCCCCCATGATCCTCTTTTTCTTATGTTAATTGAGAGCTGAGTTAATGAGATAGCCACCTGTCAGTGACCTCGCTGTGTAGTCTTATCCCTTCTGGCTGAACTAGTACAGCCTTTAAAGCACTATTAGTACATTTCAATTGTAGAAATCATTATGAATATGCCAAAATATGAACAACCAAGAGAATTAACAAAAAAGAAGGCAGGAGTTACAAAGGAAATGGCTGAGGATGAAAATAATGTTGTGAGTCATTATTGAGGTGTTGATATTGATCTTTACTGCATTCAACACCTGTTTTGTCAGGGAGATCATTTTATAGATAACATTATGCAAGTCATTCTTCTTCCCCCCCCCCATTGTTTCTTTCTACAGTTTGACAAAAGACTACAATAAAAGACCTAAATACAAGCAACTCATGGTAAGTATACTTGAACCCCCAAGTGGAGATATTAAAGTTATGCCATCACTTATCCCCCCTAAAAGGAAAGAGGAGATTTTTTTTTTTTTTTTTATAGTTTTGTTTTGTCTTTTGTTTGTTCATTCCCCCCCAAAAAAAGGAAAAAATGATAAGAGTTCTTGGAGATATTAAGTTTGAGCATTGAAATAACATCAGGGGCTCTCTTTTTGTTTCAGCCCCCTCCCCCCTTCTTTAACTTATTTCATATTTGGTATGATAAAAGCTCTAGTACAGTCAAACCTGCTTTAGTGACCACCTGTCTACAAAGACCACATTTTTTGTTTCCCTTGAAAAAGGTTTCTCATTGAAACATGTACTAAAGGAACCTGTCTACAAAGACCACCTTTTGTGTTTCCCTTGGGCAGTTGCTATAGACAGGTTTGACTGTAATACAATCATCAGATGTATAGCAAAATCTTAGATGTGGTTTGTGACGTATGGGACAATAGCTTGGATATATCTCAAAATTAAATGAACTTGAAAACACTAATGAAGAAAGAAGACAAATTTTAGTACTTAACCCCCCCCCCCTAAATTAAATAAGACTTTACCATTGCTTCTTACAAACAGTACATATTATTATGATTATATACCAAGTGATTACAATTTTCAATGATTAAAAATAAAACGTGTTCTCCAAAATTAATCTCTCACCAGAAGTACTTAAAGTACTGATAATTATGGACAAATAAATTATGGATGGAAAGATGTTCTCTTTAAAAACATGAATAATTTGCTGAAAAATCATATAGATATCATGGAAAGGTGTAAAATGCAAGTTTGTGGCTAGGTGTGTCTCGTATGCGACTTCACAAATCTTGGCGCTCTACGGAGGACCGCTGAAGGCAGAAAATCTGGATCTCAAAATTAATAGTTTTTGGGAGATGATTATTGCGGGCCTCAAACATATTTTGAAGAGGGAAGTTGTTATATTTGATCAGTAAGGCTTCCCCTTTGCAATGATATGAATTTTGCATCAATTCAAAACACTTTTGATTCTTCTAGTGACTACTTTAAACTCATCTTCACTCCATCTCCCTACAGGAGCACAGCTTCTTCAAGAGGTACCTGGTCGCCAGGGTGGACGTTGCGTCCTGGTTCGCATTGGTCATGTACAAGGTCAGGACGCAATCGACCCGGCAGGACAGGCACACCCCCTAATCGGGACGGTCAAGCTCCGCGGGCGTCCATCACACCTCTGTGACAACAGTGCAACATACCTTGCGCTCTCTTTGAACATTTTAAACCAGCGTCCAATCACCGGGCGTCGTCGTGTTGCACCATTTCAGGAAACGTTTTCTTCAGGATCCGTTCTGGAGGTACATTGAGTGATTTGCCGACAGAACGCTGGAGTGAGGCATCCATTTCGCAGTGCAGGTGCACGCAACCAGTTATATTTTACTATGAGTATACTTTTTTTGACAGCCTCCTCTACTCATGCACATGGGCTCAGTTTCATGATGCAGAGGCGGAGAAGGACAATTCCATGATGTTATAACTTAATGTTTGTGTGTTTAGAGTTGTCACTGAGACCACTATACTGGTTATATGACTGACAAATCTCGTCGATGAATAAATAATTAGGTAGCAGTCTAGCCATAAACCCTCATTGTACAAAAGAAGAGGAATATTACAGAAGAAAAGAAAAAAATCATGATTTGTAAAACATGTGGATGCAGAACTAGAGATTATGTTTTATATCTTTGCATCATGTTGTTCTCTACTCCTTATCCAACTCCTTTCAATTAATCATTGTGTTTGTAATTTATATTCTTAAACTAAGCATGTACTACGTTCGTAATAACAAACATTGTGTAATCTTGATATTACGCATTACTGCATTTCAATTCAAGGAATCCCTTGCGAGAACAGATTTAATCGTGTTTTTCATTGAACTTTTCTCCTGTTTGCAAGGGCATCTCTTTAAAGTTAACAAACGGTACTTGCTTTTCCATTCAATTATGTTCTCTTTAACAGGCCATGTAAAGCTCTTGTGTGCATGATATTTGAGAGTATACACAACTATCACAAAGACAATTACATACTTATATCCAAGTCCTCATCCACCTATGAGAGCCTACATCCAAACGTAGGAAAAATAAACATTCTTGTCGCTCCCTCAAACATTTGGGCAACATCAAGGGGTCACGGGGCATACATAGCCTCAATTATCCCATTTTTCCCAGCTAGAGATGCCTTGAGGCTCTATTATTGTATTTTAATCGTTTATTGAGATAAAAATCATCTATGATGTTTGAAGGTTTGCATGGTGGTATGAATAATCACGGAAGAGGTTTACGTGTAAACCTCTTCCGTGATTAAAAATCATCTAACATGCAGCTGATAGCTGAAATTGTTCAATTTACAGCGTAAAATAACATTGCATAAAAACACATTGATAACACATCAAAAGATAAAGAAAACTAAACAAGTAATGTGTATATTCATATACGATTTACAAGTTTTAAAGTTGTTATTTGTTTTGAGTCAAATATAAATTTGATAATTAAAAATATACAGGTTTATTAGAACAACGACGAAGTAGGTAGCCCACGAAGACTGATAGAGATGGCTTAACTATCCCCACATTCTTGGTATGTACTATCAACATTAGACTCCAGCTACAGACAATGTGATCTCCCCCCTGGTGGCGAACATTGTACATTGCTTGTTCTTTTTTGCTGCTCGACTCAAGTTCCTTTTAGTTTCCTTGAGAAGTGGATGGATCCATCAGAGAAATAGCAAATCGGATTATGTCCCCCGATTTTTTTTCTTTCCAGCGCGGTTTTGAAGTATTATATCAAATGAACAATGCGCTGATATATTATGGGGGAGGGGTGTAATGTTACCACTCATGGGAGATTGGTTTTGCCTTGGGCGCTGTTCTGAGCATCACGTGACATTTAATGGAGAGGCATGTATGTGATTTTTAAAACAGGATCATGACTTTCTACATTGTCTCGCTTTGTGATGTATTAGGCCCCGTTAACACTTGCAAGTATTTGCGTTTCCCTTTAGGAGTGTCTCAGAATAATGTCCACCATGTACTTGTATGTGGTTATTTAAATGAGATCACATTTGGTTACATCGTCTCGTATGAGATGTATTAGGCCCCGTTTACACTTGCAAGTATTTGCGTTCCCTTTTAGGAGTACCTCTGAAGAACGTTTCACCACGTGTGTGATTTCTTGAAATGGGATCATAACTTACAGCATTGTCTCGTCTTTGATGTATTAGGCACCATTCACACTCACAAATAACTTAATAAGTGCCCTCTTTTCCAGAGCATCTCAGAAAAACGATTCCATGGACAAAATTACATTTATCATAATTTTTCTATTCCCATGTTCATTTCCTTTCATAATTTTCAGAAGTTAACTCTTTTAAGGGTGTCTCAGAAATCACACTTTGCACGCCTTTTGTGTGCTTGCGTTCGTTACTCTTTCTTTTAAGCTAACAGTTGTTTGTTTTAAAGCTTATATGACTGTAACAAACCACTATCCTCCAGCAACATGTGCGGGCTCCTTTATCAAGTTTCCTGGCAAAAATTGAGCATTCATTCTTAAACAAGGGCACTCTTTCGTAGTTCAAACCCATCAAGAGCCCTCTCATTTCAAGAGTTGGAATAGAACTTGTGGCAAACAATGGATCAAAATGGATAAAACGCACCGCATTGAGATGACCTTGAGGAATGGGGATTCTTTAAAAATTAAAGTCTCTCTAACTTGCTCATAAAGGCAACAAGATATTTGCATCCCCAACTAATCTGGCTCCTTGCCCAGAATTTCAAAGTAAAACGGCTTTGATTTCCTTACGAGGCATTTTGGGGTTTTCCCCTCATTTTTTTTTTTTTTACGAATATCTTTCTTTAGAACTGATTTCAAACTAATGCAAGTCCATTTTGTGATAAATGATAATTTCTCATAAGAAAGAAAAACACAGTAAAATTTCAACTCTCAGCAAAGTGAATAACCTGAAATGAGACAAGAAAGTTTTCTTTTTAAAAGTGTTTAAAAGGCGAGGTAGTCAGTTCAGTGTGCTCAATGAATTTCAGTCCGAAGAAAAGCTTATGTGCAGTTCAGAGGGATTTGTCGACTTTTGAACGCAGATATGTAGAAAGAAAAGTAAGCGATTGATATACAGATTGAATAGAATTAATAAGAGAAAATGAATACTATGCTCTGACGCACTGTTCCATGCAAGTGACTTTTTAATATATAACTAGAGTTTCAAGTTTATTTATTTTCCACTTCATCAAAGGTAACATAATTGAACATAATGAACATGGTAATAATTATAACTAAACATACAATATAGAAACATAATGTACATGGTAATAGTTATAACAAAACAAAAGTATGATAAATACACTGCAAAAAGCTAAACAAAGTAAAGTGGGATATCTACTAGAAAGCAAAGCTTGTATTATGTAGGTCCAAGTTAATAGGTGTGTATATAAATTAGGGTATCTGAATGAACTCGCCTTTGCAATTCCTAGGTTGAGATGCTTGTGACGTAAGTCCCTCCACCTGTCCGCTGGTAACAAGTAGCGCTGCAATTGCTGCGACTGGGTATGTTCTGATGCACTGTTCCATGCAAATGACTTGCTTGATATACAACCCACTTTTGCAATTCCTAGGTTGAGATGCTTGTGACATAAGTCCCTCCACCTGTCCTCTGGTAACAAGTAACGCAGCGGTTGCTGCGACTGACTGGGTGGGCTTTGGGGATCAGAAGAGGCTTAGGGGCATTGAGAGGTGTCCCAGTGATGCAGGGGAAGCGGCATCGGGTTTCGCCCAGGTGCATCAGCTCGGGTGTTCAACGTCAGAGGAGACCTCATTACTAGTTATCTACCTTAGGCCTGTCGTCATCAGCTCAAATTTGCCAAATAACCCGCTATTTTAACTACCCCGATCTCAAATTAGCCAGTTAATTTGCATCTTCATCAGACCGCAGTTGCACAAAGCAGGATATTTGGTCGAGAAATTATCCAGAGAAATCTTGGTCTTGTTTCCAAAATATCCTGCTATTTGGGAAATTTTGGGTTAATTCGCGCCCGTCCAAGCTAGTTTGTGATGAGCGTATCGTTCTGGTGAAGACGCAATTTCTAGCTTCAGGATAATATCCTGAGTCTGGAAATAGCAGGTTATTTAGCAAACTTGAGCTTTTAAAGACAGGCCTCTTGTTACCCTAAACTGTTAAAGAGAAGGTTGAGTTCTGGGAAGAGGTGAAAAATAATTTGTGAGCGTTACTCATTCTTATTATGCAAGTGTGGAAGAACATCAGATAAGACATGTTCCCTGAAAAGCATGGCTCTTCAAATGCCTTCATATTCTAAATATGCATGTAACATCGTAAAAATCGGGGGGCCGGCTTTTTACGCCACGTGTTCGTGTAGTCCCATATACATCTTTCTGTGTACAGTGTTTGTAACTTTACCAAGACTTGGCCAAATTTCTTATCATTTTGATGATTCCAGAACCTTGCAATACACACAAATTCTTATATGCTAGATGATCAACCTTTTCTGGTCGGTTCCACACCGTTTCTTTCACAATGCAATCGCATGACCAGAACTCAACTTCATCTTTAAGCCTCATTTCAGACAAGCCTCTGCAAACTACTGCGTTTTTATTATGATAATGTAAAGTGTAATAGACTTCACATCTCTGTATCTGATAACACACAGCTCATTGAATACACGCAATTCATTTGTTGCGCATAGTTGCCATTTATTTACATGAGAGCAAAAAGAATCTTCCGGCGGCTTTTTTGCGGCTGTTCACCGCGCCATATCGAAATAGGCCTTAAATGTGTTGTCAAATATTGGTCACGAGAATTTAAACGAAATACCCGTTTGTTGAGCTGTAATAAGAACATGCTGTTATATCGTAGCATTTGGAATGAGCAGATCTGTTAGCAATGACCCCATTTTAGTCTTGATCTAGAAGCAAGCCGTGATACCTTGATACTAAGCCAGGCAATCAGAAGTGGGAAATCCTGAAGTCTTGTCTGAAACACAACCTTACAGGTACACCTGTCGTAGTGTCGATTCAGCCTCGTCATACCGTGGATTTTTGGGATAGAGAGATGGGGGGGGGGGGGGGGGGGTGGCTTGAAGGATTTAGCATGGACTCTGGTGATGTTTCTGGTACACCTTTCCAGGTCGTATCTCTTATGGTTGGGCATGGTTTAAAGCCCCACTGTCCTACTTGTAGCTACTTGCTCCCTCTATATAGAAAACTTCCCCAATCGGTGCCTGTTGGTCCCCCATGATCCTCTTTTTCGTATGTTAGTTGAGAGCTGAGTTAATGAGATAGCCACCTGTCAGTGACCTTGCTTTGTGGTCTAATCCCTTCTGGCCCAGTAGTTATTGACTGTCTTTAAAGCGGTACCTTTTCATATCATATAGAGTCAAGTATCTAGATGAACTCCCTTTTTCCAAATGTTATCTTTTCTGAAAAAGAGAGAATGAGAATGATTGAGCCATTAGTTTGGAAATATTAGAGGCAGTATATTTGACATTAAAACAGCCGATATGTTCATACTTGAATTTCAATATTTTAATAGCTGTATGAAAACGATGCATTATGATCTCATCTCGAGGCAGAGGCAGGTGATGTACTCGGTTTCATCGTGTATTTTATAAGATGGTAATATATTCTTGCATTTCAATGAGGAGTTGCAAGCCACAATGTCATATTAGCACAAGTATATATGTATAAAAAGATATGTTTTTTAAATAGTAGATGTGATACAGACGATAATTTCTGTCCCTGTTTGTAAATTAATTAACCCATCGTCTCCCAGTACATTTGAATTTCAAAATCAATTCTGTAGGCGCTTTTCAAGCAAGAGATGAGTGTCATAAAGTCATAAGTACCGTTTTGATATATTTCCAGTTACATCTATTTAAAGATTCTGCCGTTCGTCATTACAACAGATTTAATGAAACGTGCGGCAGAGATATATTATTCTACTTAGAATTTACCAACTTGTATATAAGATATTTTTTTGTTTTGTACATGTTTTGTACATGGTTACCAAATTGTATCGTTTTAACTATTCACCCAAGGGCGACTCATTTACTTTTGTCAGTTTTTTTTTTCTCGAAAATTTATTTCCTACTTCTTCTTTCCTTGTGTCGAATGTTTAGCTTTAGCCTGTTAAACAACAGAGTATACATGATGTCTGTGAGTAGTTGATGATTGGTGGTAAACTAGGGGTGGAGAGAGTTTGTGTTTAGAGTATTATGTAATCATTTTATGTTATGTCTTGGAGAGCAGGCCTCTATTAAAAGAGAGAAGAAAAAAAATTATGGATAAAAAAAAAATTAACATTGTGTTTCATTTCATTACAGCCAGCAGTGTTGAATATTGCATGGATAGGAAAGGCATTTTTTTGCCTGCTATGAAATATATGGTATATATATATACATCTACCGGTGTATACAGAGGTTTAAAAGCCTCTTGACATTTTCTAAGAGTACACGTTATGTTTAGGTAGAAGCCCTTTTTGTGGTTATAATGCCTGGCTATTTACTAAAGATAAAGACATGTGTTAAAGATGTATTGTTTATTCCTCACGCATTGGAATGTTGATTGAAGAGTTCATTTCTGCACCAGAAGGGGATTAAAAAAAACATGGCAAACAGTCATATACTCCATGCTTTTAATAGGCCATTTTTGTAATGCATTCAAGTTAAATGTATATTTGAGTCATGGCAAACTATTGCATTCACATCTTATTATACATGAGTAGTCAGAATGCTAGTTTTGTGCTGTTGCCAGGTCAGGCAAGCCATTAAGGTTTGTCTAACCTATTAGCACACCTATCGTGCATGAATATACTCAATCTGTATTTTGAGTTTTCGGCTTTGAATGGCTTAAACAGGTGAATGTAGTTTATCACGAGAAAAACATGCATAGATTTGAATGCGTTAAAAGAATGGCCCACAAATTGTACATTTAAGTTCAACAAAAGAGTTATAAAACATGTATATGCTGTGAACGCGGTATTAATAAAAAAATACTCTTATGAAAAACATGTACTCCAGGAATTAATCAATTTATGGGATGAAAGTTTGATATACAGTACAAGGGTAAAATGGTAAGCATATAAGTTATTCTAAAATGTTTATACATGTATTTATCCTTTCAAAGAAGAAAAACAGGCAATCAGGAATGGATGCTTTTTAATCTATCATGTTTTGTAACTCGATAGTGAGAATATTAAAGCATACATATGTACCTATCCATGCAATATTCAGTTTTTAACATGTCTAAGCCATAGTGAGAATGGATTGATTAAGAAAAGCAGCAAATTGTCTGTAACTCGTAACTTTTCATACTTGGGCCATATCATATATGAAGTATTTATTGAAACACCTGTATGTTTTATACCTCATAACAAGGCATGGAAATTCATAAGTATTGACCTTATCTAAACTGATTTTATAAGTCTGATTAAAAACTTTTTCACAGGTGTATTCAAAGTCTTGTAGTAACCAATGATGACCCTAAGCTGAAAAGAGGCTTGCCCTGCATAGCAACGGATATTATATGCTACTTTGATTCTAACAGTGGAAAGTTATCTTACAGACTAGTTCGAAGGGTTGCCACTAGTTTGTATGGTTTGAACTCTGAACGCTTCAGAAATGAGAAAATCTGAGACGTAATCTAATCATTTGTATATTGGTCGGCAAACTTAAACAGGCCGGATGTTGAGGTTTCTCAGCATTGAGCAGGAAAGAAAGTTTAAAGATATTAGAACATGATGTATTTGCACAGTGCAATCTGATCCTTTTTTCAGGCCAAAATCGGGTTCTGTTTCAAATTGAGCAAAAATGATAGATTGTGGTCGTTAAGAGTATTTTTGTCAAAGATAGGCTGTTCTTAAATTTCCATGATCCATTCTCACACATGCTTAAGCTTTGTTCTAACTTAAGTATCAACTTGCGTTTTGTAGAGGGTGTGAAAAAACTTCTCACCATGTTTAGAGGTATGTGCCCTGTTCTCATTTCAAATATTATCAGGGCACTTTTGACATATACATAATTATGTGAGGATTTTAATGTACACCTCCCTGTGCTGTACAAAGCTTGAGGAGATATTGGCATGTTCACACAAGGGTCTAACCTAGATTAAGTTTAGGGCCCATGTCAAACCAGACGAGTAGTGGAAACACATCTCATGCTCCCTTATCTTGTACGTGTATAATCACATTGGTGATGTTGGTAGACAGTGTTACTCATCACTGCTGGCTGATACTTGCTAAAGTTTATTTACCTTAGCGCAGTTTACTTTTCTGAATATCTTCAAATTGATTTTGTGAAAATTCTACCCTATTCATATATAATACGGAGAGGAGATTCCATTTGAACAATAAATTGAATATGACAGTTATGTGGTCAATAATCATGGTCTTTTTATGTTTGTTTATTTCTTCTATTGTCTCCAAAATTGATTGATGAATAGAGTATAATCCGTTTTCTTGGACAGAGCCTCTTTATTACCAATTTTCTGTTAAAGGCAAATTTACAGCAATGTGTTGTTCAATCCACTATGAATTCTATAAGAATGTAAACTTTATGTTCTTCTTCTCCTTCTTTTTCTTGTTCTTCTTCTATCTTCTCCTTCTACTCCTCTTCTTTTTTTCTTTTCCCCTTCTTCTTCCTCTACTTCTTCTTCCTCTTCTTCTTCTCCTTCCTTCTCCTTTCTCGCTTTGTCTTCTTCTTCACCCTCTTTTTCTTCTTCTCCCTCTTCTTCTTCTTCCTCCTATTCTTCTTCCTCTTCTTCTTCTTCTTCTCCTTCCTCCTTTTCTCCCTTTTCCCCTTTGTCTTCTTCTCCTTCCTTTTCTTCTGTAATGAGGAAATTGTTTAAAATCAAGACCGGCAATCGCCTCACCCTCCTGTAACGCCCCCTGTAACGCCGCCCCCCCGTAACGCCGCCCCCAAACAAACCTTGACATTTTATACAGATATCTAAAATAAGATCATGGATACAATATTAGATAGGCTTTCTGAAACGGAAGAGTCTCTACATGTATGTTTAGCAATGCCAATAATGACGTCTAATCGAGGGAGGAAGATGGGGGCTGCAGCCTTCTTGGTCCTCACGTATATGGTCAAGGTTGATCAGGCGTTCATTTATTAAAATACATCCTCATTTACTTTACTTTACTTACTTTACTTTAATACACGATGTTGTAGGTCTAAGCCTGTTCATCGATCCAGGATTCTTCCATGATTACTGCTACATTTACAATCCTAATTATTATATTTATCGTATTCCAAACAACTGGAATAGGGAAATACATGGGAAAAGACAAGATAACGGTTTATTATGGAACAATAACAACTTCAACATCAACATGAAGAAAAGAAAACCACTTAAGCCGCCCCCTCCTCTTCCCTCCCTCCCCCGATACTTCACATGCCTCATTCGCGTAGTCACAAATACATGCTGGACAAAAAGGAGGCTATGCATACCCCTAATGATAAACCAACCGTGTTCCATTCCTCAGTCGCTATACATGGACCCACCGACGACGTCCTAGTCGTGGGCGCGAATGAACACGTCAATGATAGGGTCGGCCAGTCAAGAGCGTTAAAGTAGCGTGACGGCCGGCGACATTAAACGAGGTCGCTATGTCCTACGACAGTAACATGTGACCTAGTATGTCTATTTTTACCATGTTGTCACATGATTCAAACTTCGACTTTCTCGTGAACTACCGTTAGCTTTTTATCCTAGTCCAGAGCGTTTTAAAAGGTTTTTTTTTTAAAGGGAAATTTAGCGATTCCAATGTAGTTAATTGCTCAATAAATTCTTTACCACACCCATCTAAATAAGTACCCGTTATCATAGTTAGTTAAGTAAATCATTGATTGCTCCACTAGATTCTGGATCGGACTGAATGTCAAGGAAATGATACATGAAATTTCGACATTAAAATTCCTAGGAATATAGAATCAAGCTATATTTCGATTCAAAACGGATGAATACACGTTTGCTTTGAATAAACTTTTTCCTGGCATCCTATCAACTTATTTTATGATTAATTTGATGATGTATGATCATCTTAAAGGCTCATTCACCTAATTGATGTTGGGTGCCATCAATATGTAGTGGAAATATGTATCTTCAATAAAAACCCTAGAGATGTGTGTTTTTGTAATAAAATCATATATTTCCCAAATGTACGTTACAAAAATACCGATTGCAAACGCTTACGACTGTTTTGCAAACGCTTGCAACTGTTTGCGGAAAAATAAATTCGCAAAGAAATTTTGAACAATTTTTTCGCGACAAAAAAAACTGTTTGCGACAATGAAAACTGTTTGCGAACTTTCTTGCAACCTTTTACAAACCTTTTGCAACCTTTTACGAACCCTGGCGGAACCCACAACTGGCTACGATTGCAAGCATTTGCTGCTCAGTGAGATACTCCATTTAGAAAAAAATAAAAAGAGACAGGCAAATGAAGAAAAATCGGGGAGGGGGTGTGAATACAATAAGATATTGGAAAGCCCATAGGTTGGTTTCTCAAAAGCTATTACGATCGTGTTTCCACTAGAGAAGATATAAAGAAATTAGATATCTGCGATAAATATGGGTCAGAGAAATTGATCGCAAAGTCAAGAAAACACACAAACAAAATCTAGCATGACGTGTGAACTACTTGTAATGTTCGCTGGGGAGTGGGGGAGGGCCCGATAAAGGAACTTATAAAACCCCAACCAGATATATGGGAGAAAAAGGGGATTTCAAGTTTCTTTACCTTTATAGTTTTTTTTTGTAACACCGCCATTTTCCCTCAAACTCTCGCTGGAAACCAAAATAAACATTCATGATGCTTTCACGGTTACAGTGACATTTTTGGGGTGGTTGATAGTTGATACTATGTCACGTGTTCGTCAAAAAAAGCAGTGAAAACACGTTTACATCCCTGTCTCTGGACGATACCTTCAATTAAATATCGTCAAATAGTGAAAGCTCTGTCTAAATAAATAAGATTTACGGCGCTTGCGGAGACGAATCAATTACGACGATTGGTTAGGAAGGAAGGGCAAAACCACACATGGAACTTATATCAAGGGTGTACGTTAAGAGGTGTTACAGTTGAATGGAAGAGTCAAATATACATATATATATATTTATAGTCCTGAGGCAATCGACGAAAACAATAAACGAGTGAAGAAGAAATAATGAATCAACCGTATAGGAGATACAAAACTGATATTATTCGTATATTTTGAATCTTCTACGGTTGTTTCATTAGACTTAGCACAATGTTTCAATCAGTTTAAATGCACATTTTCTTGTATTTGTGATAAGCTGCTTATTATCACCTTTCTTACTAATAAATTGTAGACTATTGTTTTTCATTAATTAGTTTATCTGTATTCTGTTTATCTTTTTCCAAAAGGCCCAAACCACATTTTCGTATAATGGCAGGGGCGGATCTAGCTTTTTGCTAAGGGGGGGGGGGGGGTTTGACCAAAATAATGACGATGCGGAGCATCGTCCACGAGCCGCGAAGCGGCGAGCCGATTTTTTTGGGGGTGTTTATTTGAACCCCGTAAGTGATGTTTTCCTGGCATCTATTAACACAATGGAGACCATAAAAAGCAGTGCATGATAACGTCTTTTTAAATCAAGTAACAGTTTAATACATAGTTATATCCAGAGTTATCATGTGTTTGGTTAAGTTACCAGATGAGTTGAATATCTTCTCACAATATTTGCACTTGAAAGGGTTTCTCTCCAGCGTGCGTTCTTTTTTCTTTCTTTTTTTCTTTCTTTTTTTCTTTTTTCCCCTTTTTTTTTGGGGGGGGGGGGGGGGCCGCCCAAGGGGGGGGGGGGGGGGTTGCAACCCCCCCAACCCCCCCTCTAGATCCGCTTCTGAATGGACGTGTCATTCTGAAATGTGCGAACATGACAATGGCGTTCATGGGATATTATACTTAGATTAATCTCTCGAAAGCCTTTGCGCTCGAATTCACAGTTACTGTGGATAATTTGGGCAATTTTTATCAACAGTACTTCACAGGTAATATTGCTCTCTCGTGCTCTATAAAAGTATCATCATTATCATAATTATTTCTCGAAATGATGAATTCATTCCAAATTGAAGAGAATCGGGATATAATTTTCCCTTATAAGCTGCCGAGTGACGTACATTCTATATATTTCGACTGAGTTGAGCACAAGTTCAAAAGCTGTATATCCGATGGTACAGGATTCCATCGCATAGAACTGAACCGTTCCAGGAAAGCATGTCAATGGCCTACTTGTCTTACCAGTGAACGGTGTCGTGACAATATTAATTTGCACGGGAGGAGCGCAGTTCAGCACTTGGACAGTGTATATTGCCCTGCTCTATAGCTATAGGTCTGGACGCGGATGTCCGGTGAAAATGGAGGACTTGCGTTGTTTCCTGGCCGGCTGGACATAAATAGTATATATATTTTTATATTATGTATATCTACATACATATATATATTTATTTATTCATACATATAGATACAAATAATATATATACAAATAAATATATTATGTACAAATATAGATATATTTATATATCATCATCTTCCTCATAACGTTATCGTTGTTGTTGAATGTGTTTATAATCATTATAGGCTATAATTCATTTTAATGCAGCTGTTGATGTCAATGTTGCTGAATTGTAGAATTGTCGAATAAATTACCTCGGGAAATAAGGAAACAAAGTAAAATACATATAATATATATAAGCAAGTTAAGTAAAACTGCAATTTCTGACAGTGCTCAACTGTGGGAGCAAATGTAGATATCTATAGAGGTTGAAAAGATTCAACTTTATCAGTAAGAACACTTACTAATAAAGTTGAACCTTTCCATCCTCTATAATAATTTCACACGTGATAACAAATATTTTTTTCTATACCAGAATGTTAACCTGTTTGCCACACAGTATCTTTAATATGTCCGTGACTACCCCTCTCTCTCTCCCTCTCTCTTAACCTCTCTCTCTCTATATCTTTCTCTCTTACCCCCACCAATCTCTATTCGGATGTTTTGCCCTAGAATTCTCTTTTTCCTCCCACCCCATTCGAAATTCATGAGCTTTCGTCTAATAGAGAAAGAGTATATATACAGCATCTTTTTTCTAACAGGTAATTTGACTTCGTACGAAACGAGTTCAATTTACGATTTGGGTGGAATTTTTTTTTAAACACACCCAAGTATAATATATCCACAAACATTTCTAAATGACCTTTTATATATTTAGCTCTTTGACTTTTAGAAACAAAACATGGGAATTAATATCATATTTTCCTGTTACATCTTTCTTTTGGAAACCATATAAGTGTGCTGTAGGAAATCGCCTCTCAAGGGGATCGTTTTAAAACATTTGAACTTAGTTTATATACGTCATTGACATTTCTAAATGACCTTTTATATAGCTCTTTGACTTTTCAAAACAAAACATGGGAATTAATATAATATTTTTCTTGATAAAATCAATCTATTTAAAGAAATTGAAAAAAATAGTGCAAAGATTAATTTTTGTTTCTTTTCGAAACTGAATGGATGACTTTAAAATGAAAAAAAACAACAGATAAAGTAATCTTTTTGAAAATATTAATTTGTTTTCGCAACTAGTGTCGATACAGAAGAAAGGTGTGTGTGTGTGTGTGTGTGTTCGGGGGGGGGGGGGGGGGGGTCTCGCCCTTCTCACCGCTGACACACGATTTCCAACCTCCAACATCCTTTTTTTCTTGACCTAGTTTAGTCTCGACACCATTGTTTGAGACTGGATTTTATTTTCAGCCTTGTCATGATATCCAAGCATCTCTGTTACAAGCTCCTCATAAGCTATCTGAAATGGCCGAGTTTTCGGGACGGAGGGTTCACATAGGACAAACGTAGATTCATGCTGGAATGCCGCTACATACCAACACTTGGAAACCTTTAGATGGAGACCTTGTTCATATACTCTTAAATTCGTTTTCTTTTAACTTTTTTGATTAAAGTAAGCGTCACCGCCATCAAGATAATGATCATCACGATGATGTTATCATCATCGTCGTCGTCATTATCATCATTATCATCATCATCATCATCATCACCATCAGCTCCATTATCGTCATCCTTATCATCATCGTCATTATCATCATCAACATCATCATCATCATCATTATCATCATCATCATCATCACCATCAGCTCCATTATCGTCATCCTTATCATCATCGTCATTATAATCATCATCATCACATCATCATTATCATCATCATCATTATTATCATCGTCATCATCATCATCATTATCATCATTATCATCATCATTATCATCATCATCATCATTATCATCATCATCATCATCATCATTATCATCATCATCATTATCATTATCATCATCATCATCATCACCATTACCATCATCATCATCATTAATATCATCATTATCATCATCATTATCATCATCATCATTATAATCATCATCATTACCATCATCATCATCATTAATATCATCATTATCATCATCATCATCATCATCATCATCATTATAATCATCATAATTACCATCATCATCATCATCATGGTCATCATCATGGACATCATCATCATCATCAACCCCCTCCCCCATCCGAAAAACCACTCATGGGAAGTTTACCCCTAACTTCTGTATACTGTCTATTCAAATCGATTGATTGTCCGGTTATCTACACTAGATATTAACCTATCATTCAAGCCGAAATTGACGTATATATACGGGGGTTACTAGTTTATCTGAAGGTTCAGATAATCTAAAAACACAATTTTCCATACCAGGGGGTTCATAATTCCGAATATTTGATGCAATACTCTGACGGAAAATAATAAGGGTTCATAACTTCATAAATCGAAGTTTCGTAGTTCGACAAACCAGGTAAACGATACAGAGTATTCTTCATTTTCGGAATAAAAAACCCTTTTAATAAAAAGCTCTCTTTTCTCCCTATATCTTTCTCTCCCTCCTCCTCCTCCTCTCTCTGTTCCTTCTCCCTCTCTCGCTGTTCCTTCTTCTCTCTCTCTCTCTCTTTTCCCCCTCTCTCCTCTCTATCTCTCTCCCTCTCTCTCATTCCCCCTCTGCAAACCTTTAAAAAAAATTCATTGCTCCCCAAGCCGTTTCGGGACTGAAATCGAAACAAATAAGAATGGAAAGAGACTGAACATCTGATTTTACATGCCATCATTTTTTTTTATTCTTCTCAAGACATTGCACCGCTTTCTCATGCTCTCTTGAGTTTGTTGTCTGCGGCGAATATAACCGAATAATATATTAAAAATTGTGCGCCAAAAATTCTACGAAGACTGTCAGCTGATATTGGGGTCACTTCAGTGCGGTACTTATATCAAGGTGAGGAGACCAACGAACGCTTTTGAGCATTTTGTATCTCCAACTTTACGAGGCTTATAAAATCAATCGCGACGTTACTGGAAGCAAGGAATGTTTTCAAATTGTCTGTTGGAGTTGGGTTTCCCACTTTGATCGCTAAGGACATGGCCTGTAACATCTCGTCTTGACAGAGCACGTCCACACGGAGTCGTGTCCCCTTTTTTCTTGCCTCGACCCGTGGCGTCCTGTGTTTTGACTATCTGGGCGCTGAAGAATGTATATAATGGATGCGGACATCGGGTGGAAGTTATTGTTCATGTAAACTATTGAAATGCCTTGATTCTTTGATACGAGTCCGATATGCAAGCGGGAGAAATTGAGAGAAGTTTGAAATAATCTTCGTTAATATTTGAATTATATTTGAGAAATCGATAATTATTATCATATAAGGTAAATGTGTCATGGGATAGGTAACTTCGACCCCATTCTGATCTTACTATACCTCAATTAAAAGAAATTCGTTGAGTATATGCCCTTGAAACAATTGAAACATGAAAAATGCATTTTCTATCCTTTCCAGTTGGCTTCTCTTATTGATATCATTTTAATGATTATCATAAAATGTGTCGTCAAAGAACCAAATCAAATGCTTAATTGCCAACACGTGCCCAGTCAACGTCTTGCCATCTTTGCCGTCCGCATTGTTACGGTTAGACGGACCTTCACGGTCCATCGTGAATATCTCGGATTTCTGTATGCAATAAAATTGTATATCACTTTCTCCCCATTCGTAAGAATGTTGAGAAGATGTTTGTTTCATGTTTCTTGTGGTTGCTTAGCTAGAGCACGCTTCGAAGACCAGCGGTTAGTCGTGACGCCATCGATTATTAAAAAAAACCCTTGGTTTGCGGTACACAAAGTCATGGTAAGTCGCGCGTAGTAACGTCTGCATTGCAATTTGAAGGAGAACAACAAAGTATGGGAGGAAATATCAGATTTAGGAGGCAGTGGGAACGTTGTTTTGGAGGGATTGTATGAGTTGTTGCACTCGAGGGAACCGCTCGAAGACACCACTCTTACATGTAAAAACACGACACGATTGAAGGGGGAGAGAAAGGGAGGAAGAGATTTAGGATGGAGGAATCGCGGGCCCACATACGTCGAAAGAGAAGCGCTAAAGCTTTAAGACTGAGGATCTAGTACAATGACAAATGATTATAGACATTCATAACGACAGCAGAGGTAAAGAGAGAACAGGTGGGAAAAGAGTGAACAAAAGAGATAGAGAGATAGATGAAGTGAGAGGGGGAAGGAGAGAGAGGGGGAGGAAGTGGGAGGGGGAGGGAGAGAAAGAGAGAGAAAGCGTGAACAGGAGAGAAGAAGAAAGGAGAGAGAGAAAGAGAGAGAGAGGAGGGAAGGAGAGGGAGAGAAAAGGAGAGGGAGAGGAGAGAAGGAGAGAGAGAGAGAGAGAGAGAGAGAGAGAGAGAGGGAGGGAAAGCACATAAACACAATGACAACATAAATAAGGAGCTATTTAACGGCATGATACAATGACAAAATAGCGTTAGTCAGAATGAAATACTGAAATAGGTTGAACACGACACATGGAGGAAACAATGGATCACTATAGTGAGAGAGAGAGAGAGAGAGAGAGAGAGAGAGAGGAGAAAGGGAATTTGAAAGGATTTATACTTGTATTTAAAATATTAACGTTGGATGGACGTGTGCCTGTAAGGAATCAACGGAGAGCAGATAGGGGAAAGGGGAACTCGGGAGCAAAGTAATAATCATATTTATTATGAAAAAATGGTATTAGACGATAACAAAGTTTGGTGATTGGTGTGGAGCAAATAATAGTTGGTAGGGGAGAAGAGAGAGAAGACGGAACAAATTGTATAAATACGGAGAAGATTATAAGCATCAGAACAGAGAAGGAATAAGAGAAAGAAAGACAAGAAAGAAAATGTTAAATGAAAATAGGGTAAAGGGTAAGAATGAACGGAAAGAGAAAATAGCAAGGGAAGAAAAGAGAAGAGAAAAGAAGTACAGAGGAAAGAAAGAAGAGAAGGGATAACAAGAAAGTAAAGAAAATAGTAACTAAGAGTAACGAAGAGAGAAAAGAAAAAAAAAAGAGAATAGGGAGAGAAAGAAAAGAAACTACAGAAATCATTAAAAGAAGACAGTGAACAAAGATAAAATAACGAAGAGAAAAGAAGAGAGAAGTAGAGAACAAGAGAGAGAGAGAAAAACAGAAAAGAAGATAACGAAGAGAGAAAAGATAAGTAGAGAAAAGAGAAAAAAAAAGAAAAAAAGAAAAGGAAAGCAGAAAAGAGAAAATCAAAGAAGATAAGAAGAAGAAAAAAAAAGATATGAGATGAGAAGCCAAACAAATTAGAGTAGGGTATGACTCGTTTTGGCCGGGAGCATATTATGTGGTGTTAAGTGGGTACTTGAGTGTTGAAAGAGAAACGGCTCTTTCTAACCTTGCCACGGTGTCAAGTTTGTGGCTAAGAGTCTTTACTCGAGTATCTGTCACAGTCTGGCAAGCCACATCAAGATGAAACATG
This sequence comes from Strongylocentrotus droebachiensis, assembly GCA_035222895.1. NCBI lineage: Eukaryota > Metazoa > Echinodermata > Echinoidea > Camarodonta > Strongylocentrotidae > Strongylocentrotus > Strongylocentrotus droebachiensis. The sequence goes on along the minus strand of JAVYIG010000408.1, from coordinate 474,561 downwards.
ATCACGTGACCCTTCCTGGCCTCTAGGCGAGCCTAACCCCGCGTTCAGGCTATACCAACACTCACCAGCGTTCACCTGACCCCTACGAGTCCCGTATAGCTATATACGATAGTCATTTACTTAGTCTGAACGCCGTATACAGAAACGCCGTATAATGAAACGCCGGTGTGAGCATCGTTTTGAACCAAAACTCGGTTAAGAATCGGGGATCCGCTCTCGTCTAAACGTCGTATCGTACACTAATCGTATAACTGGGCGGGGCTACTCGTGAGCGCGCACCAATGATTGCCCAGCTGTCATGTCAACAGTGACCTCGTCAATATTATTTAAATGACGTTTCTCTATACGAGTTACGTACTATTTTTCTTTCGACTGAACAGGTCATTATGTCATCGTCTGGTTTCTACCACTTCGTCCTGGCTCTTATCCCCCTGTCTACCCCCATCGCAACCTGTCTGAGATACGTGAGCCACCGAGTTTTCTTTGTATTTATTCATGTATTTATTTATTTATCTATTTATCTATTTATCTATTATCGTTATTATTATTACTATTATTATTATTATCTTCTTTTTTTTTGGGGGGGGGGGAGTGATGAATTAAAACATTCTTTCCTCTCATTGAAAAATTACAATGCAAATGAATTTTTTTATTTCTTACAAATTTACAAATACATTTTCACATCAACATATAACTTGCAGTTGTTTTTCTTTCTCTCTCTCTCTCTCACTCGTATATGTGAACATTAATTTGTGATTTTTTATGAAAAGTGAATCTTATCAAAATTGGGTAATGAGAGAAAGGACTTAAAGCTGAAGAAAACCCTTCACATTATGCACGAGGCGTTTTTTTATTGCACTATTTTCCGCCCTTATCAAGCATAATTATGCAAGGAGATTGGGACATTGCGCCAGTAATTCAACGCAGTGTTTGTACTATTCATTTTTATTTTGTTCGTATATTTTTAATTTTATTTATTCATTTATTTATTTAATGGTAGTTTTACTTTTACAGGATAGCATTGTCAGTCACAAAACTGCTTTCCACAACGACCTAGTAGGCCTAGATCATACAATATGATTACAAGTTGAAGTTATATGGAACAAAATGAATTGCTGAGTTCCTTATACGTGTACTTAATAATGATTTAGAAGGCAAACAAAGAATGATGGCGAATTCAAAGACTTTCGTTGAAAATACAAAAGCAAAAAATAAAAATAAAACAAAGCCATGAACCAGAACACAAACAGATAAATAAAAACAACAACATAATTGAAGAAAACCCCTGAACCTAACCATACTCTTTAACACTAATCATCATCATTACCAAATCATATTTTGGTTAAGCACAGTAAGAAAAGAGAAGGAGAAGGAAGGAAAAAGGGGAAAAAAGAGAATTTAAATTAAAGAAGAGAAAGACGTGAAAGATGATCATGATATAGATGGAAAGAGATAAAAGATAGATACATGGATAGATAAAGACCTACATGGTACATTAAGTGGACATCATAAAAATCCTAACCCTAACCCTAAAACCTAACCCTAAACCTAACTCTAACCCTAAACCCTAAACCTAATGTCTACTTGATGACTCATTTTTTCACTCCAAGTGTCCCACCAATGACGCCTTTAGTAAAATTACATATATAGAGAGAGATCTATAAAACAAAATGGGCCTTTTATGAGAAATAAAACGTAAAAAACGTTAAGAGGACAACAAATTGTCATCCTAATAACAATGTCTACTTAATGAACATTTGTTCACTCCAAATGTCCCTCTAATGACAGAGAGAGAGAGAGAGAGAAATGGACAGAGGGAAGGGTGACGGGGGGGGGGGGGTGGGGGGAGACAGGTTGAAACTGATGGGGAGAAAAGATGGAAAGGCAGCGCTATAAATACAAAATGTTCATGTTTCAACCAGAGAAATTTCTTCTGCACGACTCTCATCCATTCAAGCACCTGGGGCCCGTTTTATAAAACTTGTTATCTTAAACAACTGCTAAATTTCTATGACAAATTTGCTCTCAGCCAATCAGATGCAATGATTTCATTAGCTTATAACAGTAGCTTGTAACTTGTTATTGATATCAAATTTTATGAAACAGGCCCCCAGGTTGTCGCCAATAAAGGAAAGAAACCAATGTCCATGGATGAAATGGACATTGCAGTGTTTGTTTATTTAGTGTTGTATTCCTATTAGTGCAAGAGCTGGGGCCTGCGTAGTTGCCAGAATGAGCGATTTGTTAATTTTCGTTAGTTACCTGGTCACCTTAAATCAATTGATACGTCTTATTTTTCCACAGACACTCCGTCTTGATTTCCCGATGAATTGATATGAATGGCAGTGCGAAACGTTCCTAAACGTCAACATTGGGTTTTCAGGATGGCGTTAAAAATCTTATCTCCAATGTTTGAGATGGTCATGGTGGTGTGGTGGAGGAAGGTGCGACGGGTCCGGGTTTTCAATCCAATATCAGAACCGGAAAGCCCAGTTCATTTTATGATTAAAAAATAAACATATATTGTCGTCGTTTGTATACGGACTTGCTGAAAACAGCATTGCGGCTGAAATTTATATAAAACAAAAAAAAAATCAAACACATATAATGACTAAATATGATATGATAAAACAGTCAGTATCAAAGTGTATGATATCTTTACAATGATTGAAGTGTACCAAAGTATAAACAACTATTAAAGGGCATAACGTCCCTTGTAGACCCTGTTCGATCCATCACTGAAAGTAATTATTATTAAAAAAAAAGATTATTGATACAAAAATTGACATCACTTCTTTCAGTGGCTGATATGATGGGGAGAGGGTGGGGGGGGGGGGGGGTTGGTGTGGGTACAACTGGCTCATGCCCCCGTAAATATTCCTTTACTTAAGTGCCCATGTGAGTCATTCTTCCCCAACTAAAATAACAATAATAATGATAATGATATTAATAATAATAATGATAATGATAACAATGATCTTATTAATAATAATAATGATGAGAATGACAACGATGCAGTCTAAGTCACCCTACTTATCCTTGAGCCCCGTCACCTGTTGGTTAGCTTAACAAAATCTTTAAGAATGTGTTAGTAATGTGAAATGTTGGGCACAGAAAATCTAGCTTAAACTTTATAGTGACAAATCGGAATTACTTCACATTACATCTCAGTTTCGTAAACCCTTGCCCTTGCCAGATTTTGTCTTGGATGACACGAAATTGTGTACCTCTGAATCGGCCAAAAACGTGGGTGTTACCATGGGCACTGCTCTCAATATGAAGGCTCACATAAGGAAAGTTTGTAAAGCTGCATCTTATGGTATCCACAGAATTGGTAAAATTAGAAAAATTCTAGATAAACCGACTACAGAACGACTGATACATGCATTTGTCACTTCCCATTTAGACTATTGTAATGGCTTCCTTGTTAATTTGCCACCTTCCCACCTTGTCCCTCTTCAGCGTATCCAAAATGCCGCCGCTCGTCTAGTTACCCGCTCAAGACCTAACGATCATAATACTCCGATCCTCCGCAATGTCCACTGGGTGCCAGTAATCTAACGTATATGGCACGCCGTTTGACCAATAATTCAGTTAAACACTGTTTAGGCCAAAAAAAAAATCATTTGGTTGTCCTCGACCGCCCGCTCGTCATTTTCGGGCCGCTCGTATTTTTTTTTTTTTTTTTTTTTTTTTTAATTCATTTTTTTTTTATTTAATTTTTTATGGGGGAGCAATCTTAAATGCCAAACATACCATTTTATGCATTTGCAAGGATCAAAATGCGTCCCGTTGCCAGTTTGGTCTTTTCAGTACACAATTAGGTATTTATTAAACTTGCCATTATTATTTTTCTATGTCAAAATGCCGTTCATTCTAGTCAGGTTCTGAGCATTCTCTAACTCATTTTAAAGCCCATCTGTTCTAGTTTACAGGAGGGATTAGACCACCCTGCAAGGTCACTGGACAGGTGGTTATCTCATCAAATCAGCTCTCAGTTAATATAAGATAAAGAGGATAATGGGGGACCAATGGTCACCGATTAGACATTGTTTGCTACATAGAGGGCGCAAGTAGCTATAAGTAGTACAATGGAGATTTAAAAGGTGCTGTATTTCAAAGCCCAAAATACTTTCTGTGTTGGTCTTGATATTCATTGTATATTAAACTAGTCTTTTACCATATTAAAGTGTTTTATAGACATCGTTTGTTTAAATGCTTGACAATCCCAATGATTTTTTTTTTTATGGAAAAAAAATTATTACAAAAAAAAAAAAAAAAAAAAAAAAGACACACAAAAAATGAAGTTAAAAAAAAAAAAAAAAAAAAAAAAAAAAAAAAAATCCGCCCGCCCGCCCGCCCCTACTCCAAAATAGCAATCGAGGACAACCAAACAATTTTTTTGGGGGCCTTATCGCTCGATAATCAGTGTTTTTAGGCGATCAACAGTGTTTATCTGAATTTTGGTCAAACGGCTCGCCATAAACGTATCCAAATTAAAATTCTTCTCCTTGCCTTTAAAATCCGTAACGGTGAATGCCCCACGTACCTTCCAGTCTCGTAGAATCCAACCCCTTCCTCCAGATAGCGTGCTTCAACTTCCTTCAACTGGCCCTCGTGTGAAAACAAGATACGGAGAAAGAGCACCTTCTGTAGCCGCCCCCCAGTTGTGTAATAGCCTAACGTCCTACATACAAAATGCTCCTTCTATACACACTTTCAAATCCACATCATGAATTTCTTTTTTCTCTAAATATGTCACAATAAATAGATGTCGTACTACTATTCATTATGAAATAAGTCATCTAGCATGAAACAAGTTAGATTAAGTTGATTGATTTATTTATCTGTAACATACTGTAACTTTTTTTTTGGAATAATATTGTGTAATCATTGTGCTGTCGTCCCGGCTTTTATTTCGTGCGCCTAGAAACAAAGTATTAGACGCGTTATAAATGTGAACTATTATTATTATTATTATTACGATCAGAATATTAATGATAACAAGAACAGTAATAACAATAGTAATGACTGTTTATTTTATATACACTGTCGCTCATATAGGTGGAATATTTTAGTTTTACCCCAATTTATGGAATTATTTTAAAAATAATTTAAAAATAATAGATCTAGATGATAGTATACATACTCAGATTTTATTGAATATTTAATTTGACAATGTGTGTTTTGCGTGACTGCTAAAGCATGTGTATGCTACTATGCTTATCAATTAGGGGACCTACGCCCTTAAGTCATAAATGACAGTAATGAGGATTAATGCCCCACAAAAGGGCACTAATATAGCCCATCGACACGGTTTAGATCCTAGGGCCTCACAGTTACGAGGCCATTTCTGTGTCACTGAACCATGACTTTACGCAGCGGGAGCTAGGGTAGGGGGGCAGTTTCAGTTATCATTTATCATTTAAATTAACACCTGTCATTCGTATTTGAAATATGTTTATTCAAGTTAGAAATGTTAGGGGGAAGAAATGCAACACATGTTTACAGTTTTAAAATAATGCAATTAAATGCATGATTTGCCATTGGGGTCTTTTCTGTTATTCCATTCATTGATTTTGAGGACAATGCATCTGGGTGTAGTCAGACAATGGGTAAATAAGGGGCGAAATCAAGGGGTATGGCATTTTTGCACGGACATGTTCATATACCCCGGAAAGGTGGGGATACAAAAATACCTACTACAATCACAATATTGTACCCTTCCTCCATAATGAAATTATGATAAATTTATGATGAAACACAAGACAACCAACTTCCTTACATGAACATTTACAAACATGCTGGCCCGAATTCACAAAGCAAGGTTTGAGCTCAAACCTCCTTTTGTTTCGCCAAACCTCCTTTTGTTATTTACAAACCTGCTTTTTTCATATTTGGTAATAACATACATAAAATGAGCTGTAAAAGGGTACATGAGCATTTGTTTACATCAATAACCCACTTCTTGTAATGGCCAAAATTAAACGGATTGAATCTTTGCGCAGCATAAAACGTACAAACATTCGGTACAATGGTCTGAAAAATCAGACTATTACTTACTGGCTCTACAGCTCCTAAGTCGATTCGACAACTAATAGTCCTTATTTTCCCACTGAAAGAGATTTTCAAGCTCCCTTTTTGGGGGGAAGTTCTAAATTAGTATATCTTTCAAATGCTGTTGGAATTTAACTTTTTCATTTTTTTGGCCTACAAATGGGACATAGTACCTTTAAAGGATGATGAATATCAGGTAAATCTATTAAGTATAAGTGTAAAAATGCAAGAAAATAAAATATGATGAAATACACATGAAAAAAACAATCTTGAAAAAAAAAAAAAAACTATAAAAAGTGTGTAATCAACGAGAAATGTATATTGAACATCAATTTAAGTGCACAAAGTGCTAATTTGAATGCTACAAATGAATTAGAATGCTAGAAGTACACCTTCGCGTTGTCAGAAATCGTGTTGCGCCAAATTGAATGACAAAATAGCGAAAGAAGCACATTATTCATTAATTTGAATGAAACATATATAGATTCTTACGAAAACTTCATAGATTTGAAAACTAGAAAAAGGAATATAAATCCAAAATGCAGTATATACCTGACAGTACTAAAACCGTCGAATTTGCACGCTAGACAAATTAATCCTATATTATTATTACTCCTGCCCCTGGATTGAGTTCCTATTCCGTACATTACAGTACACATTCTCAACTCACTGGGGAGCATTCCAGCCAGTCTCCTGTTTACGAGCGCGCACATGCTATTCCAACAACGATGCCATTCGCATCCTATCAGGTACCCATTTAACACCTGGATGGGGAGGAGCTGTGTAGAGAAAATGCTCAAGGACGTAAGTGCCATCACGCCGAGGCTCGAACCAACGATCTTTGCATTTCCAGTCAGATGATTAAACCATTCAAGTACGACACCTCTGCGAATATGATGTTGGATTCTCGACTATCGTCATCTCCATTATACTTAAATATTGCCATGCTCAAGACGATGGGAGATTAACCAATAAAGGCATCGTTAAACAAGTTAACGTTAAATCTGAGATGCATGGCCCTACGTTTTATCAGTGTCTCTGATATGGTGTAATATTGAAGCCCTAAAAAAAGTGCCTCGAAAAAGTAAAACAAATTTGAGTGACTGGTTTTACCATACTCATTTTCCCAATAGACTTTAGAGTTATAATAACAGTTAGGAAAACAAAAAATGAAATTTCGATTTCCAATCAGAAATATCTTGATAATCAGACAGGCGATCGGCTTGTAAAAGTCATGGGATTCCTGACTGACCTAAAGGTTTATAATTATGATTGCAGCATGAGCTAAATCCAGGATTTTGTTTCAGAATTTGAGGCAATGTTACCGAGTCACTTTAAATAATTTTGAGCACGCCAGTGAATCTCTTGACCTCTAAAACATACTTTTGATATTGCAAATTACAGCTTTACTGTAAAAAGTAACTAACTTCCGGTCATTTGTAGGAGACTGGCGTCCATTTTGGACACTGTCTCGGATTTCCAGGTGGCTATAACCCATTGTAAGTGGTATAAATGAATTCTTCGACCCACCCCCCAAAAAAATCTACTATAGGTAGATATCACATCTCTTTAATAGATGTAGAGATATTGTGGTCTAGTAGATAAGTCGTCGGACTGTGAATCACAGGGTCCGCGGTCCGAGTCCGGTCCGAGTCCCGCCGAGGCACTAATGTCTTTTAGCAAGATATCTACATTTGCCATTCTCCACCCAGGTGTTAAATGGGTATGAAAGAATTTCGAAATCGGCTGCTCAGCAGAACCGGGATTATAGTTAGAGCGCCTTAAGCACCATGCATGGTGGACATGTGCGCTATATAAATATCCGATTTTATTAGATTTGTAGTATGTTGTTTCTGATTCAAACAATGGCGGAAATCTTTAAAAAAACTTTTCGTACATTTTTTTTTTTTGGGGGGGGGGGGTTAGGGTAGTTTTTCTCCAATAATATACCCGACTTGATAAAACATAACAATCCTTGCTTGCGGTTATAACGTATTCTTGTCTTGAACTGACGATCCTAACATTATTTTGCGCGGAATCCCGATAAGGCCTAGTTCAGATATGACTCGGCAAAACCGATGTTTTGCCGAGTCATATGAAAACGTAAAATTTTATGCGCTTCACATATCTGTATCGTAGGCCTGTATTACACAGAGCTCACTTTATAAGCGCTGAACTTTTGTTGCGAGTTGCCATTCATTCATCTATTTAAAAAAAAAATTGGCAGCGGTTACCGAGTCATATCTGAACGAGCCTTAATTGCAAACAAATAATTTAGAATGTGATGGCATCTACACAATATAACAAATTTGATGTTTTAAAGACAATCATGCTGAAACAGCCATCTCTCTTCAAAAAGAGTGATTGTTCCTATTATCATTTACACACAATAGGCGGTGTCACACGGTGAAAAAATCCCGACCCACCTTGACTTTGTGCGATTTAAGTATGTTGGTACGTGCGTGTGTGGGTGTGTGGCGTATGTTTGTATGATATTTCTCGACAGGGCATTAAAATAAGATCAAGAGTAGCTTGGTTTGAAGATGGAGAAAACAATACGCAATATTTTGAACAGTTGTTAAAATCGAATAAAAGGAAAAGTGTAATTAGGGAGGTGTACAAAGAAAATGGGCAAACTACTAGAGATAAAGAGGAAATTTTAAAGGAAATTAAACTATTTTATAAAGATTTATATTCATTAAGGGCTGATATAAATCAAAACAACCCTTTCTTTTTTAATGATATTTCAAAGTTAAGTGAAGACAATAGGGAAATCTGTGAAGGTAAATTAACTAAAGATGAATGTTTGAAAGTTTTAAAAGAAATGAAATTGAATAAAAACCCGGGAAATGATGGGTTAACAGTTGAATTTTATTATACTTTTTGGCCAGCTTTGGGTGATTTGTTAGTAGAAGTATTGAATGAAACATATGAAAGGGGGGAATTAACGGCATCTCAAAAACAAGGGGTTATTACCTTAATTGAGAAGGAATCGAAAGATACTCTCCATATAAAAAATTATCGACCCATCACGCTTTTGAATGTAGATTATAAAATTGTATCTAAAGTTCTAGCAAAAAGAATGAAAGAGGTTTTAAATGAAATAATTCATCATGATCAAGTTGGATATATAAAAGATAGAAATATTGGGGAAGCTGTACGATTGATAGATGACATGTTATTTTATTCTATGCATAATGGGGAACAAGGGAAAGGGTTTTTGTGTGCAGTGGATTTTGAGAAAGCTTTCGACTCTGTATCTCATAGATATTTATTTCAAATATTGAAATTGTTCGGTTTTGGAGATTCATTTTGCTCTTGGGTAAAATTATTGTATAAAGGGATAAGTAGTTGTGTTATGAACGGTGGTCACTCTACGGGGTATTTTGAAATAGAAAGGGGAGTAAGGCAAGGAGATCCATTATCGCCATATCTGTTTTTGGTTGCCATTGAAGTTTTGGCGCATGCAATAAGGAGGGACAACGGTATTAAAGGGATTACATTTGGAAAATCTGAAATTAGGCAAGTGTTATATGCTGATGATATGACAATATTTTTGAAGGATATTGATTCGGTTAGAAGGTTGCGATATTTTTTTTTTTTTTTTTTTTTTTTCCAATTCAATTCATTTATTTTCCACAAAAATAAAAGTACAAAGATGTACATTACATATAACAGATATATACATGTATATACAATAACAACAACAAATACCAAAACAAAATGTGAACATTTACAGTAACATTGACAAAGAGGAAAATGAGCATAAGTGATTGATTAAAGTGTAATGATATAGAACATGTTATTATTGCGGAGGGAGCCAACTGGAAGACAGGAAAATAGTCTTAAGTGCGTTGGCACCCATCATGATCAATTAAATATAATCTTAATACATTAAATAACAATTGAATAATTGCGTTAAACAAAAAAAGCAAAGTAAATTTGTATATAAAGAAAGAAAGGACGGGTTAAGAAGCTCTACTAACGTTGTAGTTGATTACGGTATGAATTTATCAAATGTTTTTTTAGTTTGCGTTTGAAAGATTGGAGTGACACTGAGTTTTTTATTTCATTTGGTAAAGAACTCCACAGTTTTGGGCCGGTAAAAAATAAAGTAGATTTTGCATAGAATGTACGTATTTTGGGGAAATGAAAATCATTAGAAGACCGAGTTTGATAAGAGTGAATACTTGCATTTATAGGAAATAGATCAGTAATATAACGAGGGAGTAAGCAATTTTTACATTTATACATGAACATACCAGTTTGTAGCTGACAAATATCGGATAAGCTTAATACATTGAGCTTATGAAATAGCGAGTTATACGAGGATTTTGATATCAGGCGAATGGCTTTTTTTTGTATTTTAAAGACTCTATCAGAATATGACTTAGGACAGCCACCCCAATTTATATTACAGTATGATATGTGGGGTAGGAAAAGGGTATTGTAAATAGTAAGAAGAATTTTTTCGGGTAATAAATTGCGCAGGCGATATAGGATACCAACAACTTGAGAAATTTTAGAACAAACATCTCCTAAATGATATTTCCAAGACATGGTTTCATCTATATGAACACCTAAAAATTTGGTATGATTTGTATGTAATAGTTGGGATTTGTCCATATGGATTCTTATATCATCAATATTATAATTCATATTGCTAAAAACCATATAGTTAGTTTTAGACATATTTATAATTAACTTATTACATTTTAACCACTGATATACATTTTGTAATTCTTTATTAAACGTGGTATTAATAAGGGGAATATCTTTATGGGTACAAAAAATACTTGTATCGTCGGCAAACTGTATAAAACTTAGGACATTTGATGAACACTGAATATCATTTATGTAAATTAGAAATAATAATGGGCCGAGGATAGAACCCTGTGGAACCCCGCAAACAACATTGAGCATATTTGAGTCTGTAGAATTAATTGTAACATACTGTTTTCTATTGCTAAGATAATTTTCAATCCATTTATGGGGAACACCTCGTATGCCAATATGATATAATTTTTGCATTAAAATATTATGGTCTATTGTATCAAATGCTTTTGACATATCTAAAAATACACCGACTGTTGTTTTTTTAGTTTCAATGGAATTTGTAATATCTTGAGTGAATTTTGTAATTGCTAATGATGTTGACAGACCCTCTCTAAATCCATATTGAGTGCTATTTAATAAGTTGTTGGAAGATAAAAAATTGGAAATTCTACTGAAAACACATTTTTCGATTATTTTTGAGAAAACAGTAAGTACAGAAATTGGTCTATAATTCGACATACATTCTTTTGACCCCGATTTAAAAACTGGTATAACTTTAGCTACTTTGAGATTATCTGGAACAAGACCTGTCGACATTGACATGTTAAAAATTTGACTCAATGGTTTACAAATAAACGGTATTACTTTCTTAACTACTTTTACATCTATGTGGTCGAAACCAGAAGAAGTATCATTTTTAAATTTGTCAACAATGGATATAATTTCACTTTCAACAATCGGTTGAAAAAATATTGAAGAAGAACAAGGATTTGAAAGATATTTGGAAAAATGTTTATTACATGTATCATGGGGATCATCCAGTTTCTTTTGTAAATTGGGGCCTATCGAAATGAAATATTTATTAAATTCGTTAGCCATTTCCCTTGGGTGAGATATGTCATTATTGTCATTTACAATTTTGGAAGGGATATTTTTTTAAATTTTAGTTCTATTTAAAACCGTATTCATTTCTTTCCAAGTAGCCTTGGAATTCCCTGTAACGGCACAAAATTTAGATTGAAAATATTGTTGTTTTGTTTTTTGTATTGCCTTTGTGCATTTGTTACGGAATGACTTGTAAATTCTTTCATCAATTACTGCTCGGCGTGATATAAATTTTTTGAATAAAGTTTGTCTTTTTTTACACATTTTTTTAAGTTCTTTTGTGAACCAAAAATTTCATTTGAATTTATATGGAGGGGGAAAGATAGAATTAAGCGGGCAATAATGTATCAGGATTATGACTTTGGAGGATTAAGAATGATCAATTTTGAAATGTCTGTTAAAATACAGCGCATAATGTGGATAAAACGTCTTTTATATGGAGAGAAAAATTTGGGATGGAAACTGTTTTTTGATCATTGCTTACAGTTTGTGGGTGGTAGATTTATTTTTTTATGTGATTATGAATTAAAAAAGACTAAACTCATTTTAGATATTCCACCATACTATATAGAAATGTTGCAAGCATGGCAAGAGACAAGTAATTTAAGATATTTGGAGGGTTATATTAATCCAATTATTTTTAATAATCGGAATATATGTATAAATGGAAAAAGTATATTTGATAGATACTTGTTTGAAAGAGGGATTGTTCAACTGAATCACTTGGTTGAGAAATGCCATGTTAAGTCTGTTAAATATTTTATGAACCTTGGTATGAAAGGTAATAATTTGCTTATGATTATTGATATTTATGATGCGATACCCAGGTTATGGAAGGATGATTCAGGGTTAATACAATTCCATATTTCTAGTAAAAAAATACAGTTTGTGGATGTGGGTTTAAGAACAATTTATGATTATTTTATCAAAGCACTGCAAGAAACGTATGATTTGCAGGTAAGGGATGGGCAAAATGATTATGATTTCATAGATAAAGAATTAAAAGAAATATTTGTTAGACCAAAAATTACTATACTCATTAGAAAACAACGAGAATTTCAATTTAAATTATTGCATGGAGCCATATACACTAATGAGCATCTTCATAGATTTGGTTTTGAAGGTGATAATTTATGTTCGTTTTATAAGCAGGAAATAGAAACATACAAACATTTATTTTTATCTTGCGGGAGCGTTCAAAGGATATGGCGGGCTTTAATACAACTGTTTGAGTTAGATGAAATTAAAGATTTAGAATGGCGAGATATATTTGTTGGGTTGGTAGGTAGTTCATATAGAATAAAAATGTGTAATACTATCATTTAACATGGTGAAGTATGTTACATTTATGTCAAGATCGGGGGGGGGGGGGGCGAGTACCAACTTTAGCAAAGATGAAAAAAAATATTTTTAAGTATAGGGATGAGGAAAAGAAAATAGCAATTAAAATGGGAAAGCTGGGATCACATTTCTTAAAGTGGGAGCAGCTTAAGATTAATTAAGATTGTTTTCTTCTTCTCCACCGTGAGCCTGTTAAAAGGGTAACTCTATTTTGCGGCCTGGATAACTTATTTAGTATATTTTTCTTGAGTTGAGAGTGTTAGCAGACATCCACTGAGTGAGTAGTGTGTGTGTGGGGGTGGGTGGGTGAGTATGTTTGTGTGATGGAGGGGGCAGGGAGGGGGCAGGGAGGGAGCAGGATGCTTCCAGTAAAATTACCTCCAGATTTGTTTAAGTTTTTTTGTTGTAATATATAAGTGAATAACATTTACAATTGACATATTATGTTTAGGTACTTATACGTTTACTTTGTTACTTAGTTATATTATACTGCAAATAAGTTTGTTTTTAATTATGTTTATGTAAAAGCATCAATATTGAACACGTTTATTTTATTCAATTGTATGTTATGGTTTGTATTACTCATTTGGAGAAATAAAATAAAATTGTTAAAAAAAAAATATATATATTTTCTAACAAAACATTCAAAAGAATTCATTTATGTTTATCAACTTTTTTTTTTTTTTTTTTTTGAGGGGGGGGGGGGGTATTAAACAAAGCCCTGTTCAGAAAATCGTGAAATTTAGACCCGTAATATCATGTCAGAGGTTTAGAGTTTTTACAGGGTGAAACATTTCGCAATCCAATCTTTGGATGTTGCGAATGTTTGAAATATGAGATAACTAAATCCATGCGAATCTCAAATTGGCATTGGATTGTGACGCAGTCGTGGGACAACTCTAAACCGTCTGTACAATAATTTCATTAATATATCTTTTCCTCCAAAGTGCCTTCTCCCTTCGGGCACTACTCAAATTATATAATGGGTAGAATATTATCATAGGTCCTCTTAAAAGAGAAGACCCTCCCGAATCATGCACATTTAGACAAATTGACATTTTAATCATTGTGTGTGTTGAAATAAATGGGAAAGTAGTCCGGCAATTTGTCACGATGAAGAATACCGATTTAGCCAATTTGAAGTGCCCATACGTATAGTGATTACAAGTTTTAAAAATTCACAACTTTTTTTTTTTTTTTTTTTTTTGGGGGGGGGGGGGGTCCGATTTAATTCAAACCTTCACCCGTCTGCTTTTTTGATTTGCTGCGTTCTTTTAGAGTAGACGTCTGTTAAGGTTGGATTTATCTTTATGAATAAATAAAGAAAAAAAATCCATCTTATATCCGTCGCAGAGCTAATGCTTTGTTATCGTGACCTCGTAGGTCATGGGGTAAACCATCTACACTAGTAGAGACACAAAACCTTGTTTCAGCATCGACTTCAGCCCGTGCGATACAGACTTGATCTTCCGACATGTTTAGCCATATCAGCCATCCAGAGGGGACGAATAAAATACTGCCCAGACCCAGACTCGGCGTGCTTTCGAGGTTGATGAGTATGAACGGACCTTGCATTTCCTTCAGATCAAACCATGCAATTTGGGCTAGATAGGCTTGCGTCCAAAACAATCGTTCTCCTTTAAGAAAAAAAAAAGGCCAAATAATAGTAAATGAACATACTTTAAAAGATATTATATACCTCACTGAAGAAATCCAGCCATCTGATTGGTCAAAATTGCAGTCATAAACTTTAACTATTCCTGTAAAATTCCCGGTAAAATTCCAGTGACCATGGTTACCGGTAAAATAGTTCAGTCTTGGTGAAATACCCATAGGTTCACATTTTAAAAACTGGTTTGAGCGATCGAGGATACCGTATGTGTGCGAAGAATTGGTCGGTAATTTCAATCGTACTAAATTACAAACCGAAGGCAAAAATGGCTGAAGAAACTCCCCCAAGATTTCAACTTCTTGATGATGATCAAATGCAAGACTTGCTGACAGTAAGAGCACCAAAAAGGGTACGTTAAATTCTCCATAATTTTTTTCCAAAATAGATATAGTAGGCCTAGATTCTAGTAAGTAGGTCTAGTAGTGCTAAAATCCTTCCCGTAGAGATTGCACACATCCCTATGCATTGGCCATTGCGAATTGCGCACTCATGCTAAATTGGTGGATGTTTTAATTACCAGAGATTCAAACTAATATTGCTCGTGATCCTGAGGGTGATACTCAATAAGTGAGGTGTCATAATATGAAAGCGCAGGTTTTTCTTCATAATCCCCACAGGGCCGGCCCACCCCCAAAATTGTAAAAATATCTTGCTTAGGTCTAGACTAGAATCTAGATTTAGTCTAGATCTTCTCTCAAAGATACACTCATAGAAAAACAACCGTGCAGATAAACTAGAGAAAGGCCAAGGTGGTGTCATAAGTTTTCGACATATAAAAGTATTAATAATTGCTTTAATATTCGAGAAATAGTTGTTTTTATACGCCTCGGGCAATAGCACAATTGTAACCTTCCCTTGAGCGTATAAAAACAACTATTTCTCTCAAAGCAGTCATGAATACTATACCATCTCATTTGCCCTGTAAACGAAAATTCCCCTGATTTGGAATGATCAACCACTATGCATAATTAACCTGGAAAAGACATTCCTTCAGTTTGTTTTATCGATTTAATTAGTGACAATAGATTCTGCATCGAATTAACAAAAATGTGGTCGTTTCAATAATGCCATAGGCATTTTTAACGTTCTCTAGTTCCAGACATGCATATAATGCAGTCATCTGAAAAGGACGCTAATGAGGCCCTTCCGAATATTAACCAGTGTCTATAAAGAGATCATTTAAAAAATGCTATTTCCTTATCAAAAGACACTAGAAACACGTTTAACAAGATTTTCTAAAATTCAACCTAGGACAATTTCAATAGCTTGTTGTCCATAGCCTAACTTGCGAAAGTTGCAATGGTCTATCTATCGTCATTGTTGCAATGATGCATTTTTAAATCCGAACATGATTTTTATGGGAAACACAATAGGGTATTGAAATTGCACTCAAATTGATTTTTCAAAGTTTTTACGTGATCCGCAAGAATGAGGCCCATATTTTGATCTTTTGGAACTTCCATTGGGCTGGGATTGAGGGTCTGCAGCCCCCTCCCCGCATTATGCCCTCAGATTATTATATTTTGATAATTTCGTGCAGTTCTACTCCACTTGAAATGGTCATGCATGATTCATTGATAACTTTTTAGTGCCGTACTTAACTAAAAGAGGAGCTTTGAAATAATGAGTAGATTAAAAAAAAACACATCGGAATAACTAAGCGATTTAAACAACAATTAACACCAATCTAAGACTTTTGTTATAATGCCAACCACTGGTGATCTACAATATATCCATCTATGTTTTTCTTCATGTAAATTAAAATTGAAGTTTGCGCAACTATGCAGTTTCACGTAAGATGTGTACAAGATTATTTAGATTATGTAATTATCCTAATAATGGGAGTTTGAAAAGCTCGGGAAGAGAGTGGGAGGGAGCCCTTCCAACCCCATCCATCTCAAACCCAATCAATTTACTACAATAGACAATTAACCACCTTCTTCATCTATTGTCAATCCACGAAGCGGTTGTCCTACTATTCTACTTTCTAGCATTGTTGTATGCCCGTCGTCAAGATGGGTTCGATGCAGTCGATGAATCCTTTTAGATAGATGGAGAGTGTAGAGATATCTGCCGAGGGTCGAATGATTCGAAACAATTATGAGAGCACTTTATGATAATATATCTTCTCCTGCGATAATGAAGTGTTTACGATGTTCGTGTACTACAAGCAAGATAAGCCTTCTACATCTGCATTTGACAAAAGGAGGAGAGCAGGGGCTCTTTTCACCAACACATGTGTTATAGATAATATCTTGAAAATGTGCAAACACTGACAATTAATGAAATCATCTTAATTAAGATCAAAACAAAGAACGATGGTCCTGTCAAATATCACACTAACATGATTAAACAGTGTGTGGTGATATTACTGTAACCGTGACTTAGAACTACGGTTATCATGATTAAGTGTATCCACTACTTAAAACGTGGTCGATGGGTGTAAAACGAAGGGAGACAGGACACAGAACGGCTACGTATTTTAAGCTGATACGTTCAAGGTTGGAATGGCTTACACTTACAATTTACAATTTGGAAACGAAACTAGACACTGCCAAAGAAGAGAGACGACACATCAACAGAAATAGGAACAGGGAAGAGCATAATGAAAGTGAGATTTTTGGCGAGATTATTCGTCACCTTCGTCGCTGATCAATGACATAGCTTCCGCTCATCGGGACTCCCGATAATTCAACAGGATCGGAAACGGCTCCTTCTTGTCGTACTCCTCGTTGCATATGTCCACCCGGGAATGTCATCCAGTGAAGTTGCTGTTCCTTGTTGTCCAAAGCCAAACACCTGTAGAGACTTGTCACTGTTATCAACGAGACGGAGAATACGAAGGCTAAAAACTTAAAATCTTAAGAGCACAAACAATAATCATGATATTCCGTGATGACGGAATTTTTTCTGAACAACCGTTCTCAATAAAAGTTCAAATTCAATTTTGTTTGAAAAAAGAATCTGCCCCGAATCTATTGGACAGAAAACGATATTCATGTTTTGTTTTCCTCCCCCCCCCTGCATGTGCCGCTTGGGACTCTGTCCCTTTCCCCATCTGCCCCCCCCCTCGCCCCTCCCGACACGCTAACGCACGTCTTATTACGCTACAAAGACAAATATAGTCTTAGACAACATTCAACGGAGAGCTAGAGGGGCGTGGTTTTCCTAAATTTAGAAGTGATTATGATGGACTTTAGTATCAGATCCGTTGAGTATTAGAAGATCGTTTGATGACCAGCAATCAAGCATTAAACATGAACTAGAACGTTTAGTAGTTTGTCAAAGGAGTCCATACGCTCAATGGCTTGCCCAAGAAAAAAATCTAGCTGTGTGAAATCGATTTCTTTGATGAGCCGTAATAACAGCATTCAGTGAAACTCTGTATGAGATGAATACCAGTGAGCCTATGTCAGACCCTTGAGGGATAACCCATGTGAGAGCAAAGAATCAAGAGCAAGTCCGGTGATATATACTCCCCTCTGGCGACCCTCAAGGTAAGATATCAGCCCTTTCAAAGTAAGTCTTTGAATGGCATATGAGTTTTGTGAGGTGTACTCTAGTCTGGCTCGGTCTATCGTCTGACATGCTGCCCAGTGGTGAAGCATGCTTAAAAAGCTTCATATCCTCTGTCAAAAACGAGGAGATCACCCAATACTCGTACTAGTGCAGTCAAAGTTGCATGGTGGCCTCGATAAGCAGACTGACTAGTCTGCTTACATATCGCACCCATGGTCCTATATTGTAAGTATGTATGGATGCTCTGAGACGACTCTCTCCAAGAATTTCGTTGTACAGTACAATGTACACTGACAAGTTGACAACGGGTCGATAGTTCTTTCGGGTCATTGTATTCTACATTTAAATAGTTAAAAAAGAATCTGTCACAATCTTGACAATGGGACAGCACATGTAGTTTGCCGAGACACGTTTCCACTGGCCAAGTCCGCAAAGGATTAAGGTAACAAAACCTGACAGGGCTTTCCTGGGTAAATTTATCATCTAGTTCATATTCAACCATTCCCAATAGGATGTAGACAGTGTCTTTTATAAAAGCTCTCGCATGGTGGGAAATAAAATCAGAATATCGACACACATGTATAGCTTCTTATACAATGTCATGTAGGGTAAAGACTAAATACAGTGTCGAGTATACGCAAACAAATCATTTGTTGTCTATAAAGACACATTCTGCAAATCTACGGTTTGGTAAAAAGAAAACAAAAGAAGGAGAAGAATCAAAATGATATAAATATTGAAAGAAAATACATTGATTTTTTTGGCAGATGTTATTGTACTTACCTTATTTATGTTTTTGAATATAACAAAATATTTAAAAAAACAACAAACTTATGTGGTATAATACCTGCAATATCAGCAGATATAACCGTCCAGTTTGCCCATCCCATCTTATACATCCTAACGTCCAACGCCATAGGCTCGTTCCGATTTGACATTGACAGAGTTCCTTTAACCAAATCTGTCCAGTAGAGTGTATCAGATGTGTCATCAAAGACCATGGTTACGATCTGGGCAGAGTTGCCGAAGTCTACGAATTTCGAGAACACAAAGTCCGTCATATTAGCGACCCAAATCCCAGTCATTTGCGGATTGATGATTAGTAGTTGCAAAGACACATCTGAGAGAGGGTCATGGAATGAAAAACGGCATCATCTTTTAGAATAGCATTCAAATTATATGGATATTGCTACTCTATATAAAAACTCAATAGTTTTAGGACGAACATGTCGTGGTATAGTGGTTTATTCTCTTGACTCTCAATCCAAGGGTAGAGCGTTCTAATCCCAGCCGTGCACTAACGTCCTTTGGCAAGACATTAATCCACTCTCCACCCAGATTTTTTAAAGTGCAAGCTCCACATAAAACCATAAGTTTACCACTGAATAACAAAAAACACCATTAGGATACCTACCGCATTCCGTGCCATCGAACCCAAGATTACATTGGCACCTGTACGCTGGAGTATGGCCAAGAGAAGGAGTGCAGGTTCCTCCATTGAGACAAGGGCTAGCTGAGCAAGGATGGTAGCCTACGAATAAGACATGAGTGAGAGAAGGAGAGAGAGAGAGCGAGAGAGAAAGGGAGGGGGGGGGAGACAAAAAGAGGGACAAATACATTCGTAAAAGCGTATGAGGAATGTACAGTATATTCAACGATATGCGCTACTGAATTACTGAATTACAATGTGACTGTAACAATAACAAATCGAAATTAATGAATAAAACATTAAATGGATTAACTAAAATAATTAATTATTTGATCGTTCTTAAATATTTACCGCAGTGAGGTGCCTCGCATACGATTATCTCATGACCTGGTGTTGTCAATGATGATGATGATTGGTTGAAGACCATACCTTTGACAGTTCCTCTAATGACCGTGCCATAGGGTAGCAATGAAGAGGGACACATGTCTTCTTTAGGGCACTCCCATGCTTCACAATTTATACCTAGAAACATAAGGGGATCTTTATAGTTGTGTTCTGTAATCTGTTTCAACTTAATCATCCTATTGAATCGAAATGACACTCACATTCACAATATATGGTTACAGTGAATATTTCAAGAAGTACGAGGTGAAAAGCTTGAAAGCAAAGCTTGTGTAAGGAACATGCACCATCAACAAATACAAACAAGATACTTGTAGTAATTCAGTATATAAATGCTTATCTTAATCTTGGTAATGATATCGAGAGTAGGAAAGAAAATACAGAATAAAGAACAATTATATTACTAGGCAAAGTGGTTAACCACATTTTCACATATATATTTAGGTGTTTTTGCATATTTAATGTGCTATGACCTTTTACCTTTTACCTACATATTCAGAAATCGAACTTAGGCTGTACATGTATTTAAATACCATGTACCTTCATATTAAATTTCATTAAAATTTGTCAAACATTACTCAAGTTATCGAATGGAAACCAGATTCTCATATTTAATGAGCTATGCACTTTGACGTAATACATAATCGGAAATTAAACTTAGGCTGTGTTTTGATACCATGAACCTTCACATCAAATTTCATTAAAATCTGTCAAACAATATTAAAGTTATGGATCGGAAACCAGATTCGCATATTTAATGAGCTATGACCTTTGACCTACATACTCGGAAATTGATCTTAGGCTGTGTTTTGATACAATGTACCTTCATATCAAATGTTATTAAAATCCGTCAAACATTCTAAAGTTATTGATCGGAAACCAGATTCGCATATTTAATGAGCTTTGACCTTTGACCTTTGACCTACATACTCCGAAATCGAACTTAGCCTGTATTTTGATATCATGTACCTTTATATCAAATTTCATTAAAATCCGTCAAACATTACTAAAGTTATCGATCGGAAACCAGATGTGTATTTTTGCATATTTAATGAGCTATGGCCTTTGACCTTTGACCTACGTTCTTCGAAATCAAACTTAGCCTGTATTTTGATATCATGTACTTTCATATCAAATTTCGTTAAAATCTGTCAATCATTACTGAAGTTATCGATCGGAAACCAAGACTGATTACAAATTAAAGTGAACTTAGATATCAATCAGCTTTATCATCTACAACTTCCATTGTTAAGAGAGATATTTGGCATTTGTTTTCGCTCCTTTCCCATTTGTTTTGGTGTAGCGTTTCGGGCCGATTTTGATTCGGACTAAATCAGTATAATGTGCTTGACCGAAGAAATTTAAACGGCAAAATTGAATAAAGAATGGAGAAAATTTCCAAAAATCCTAGATTTATTTGAACGGCGAACGTATAGATCGGTTGCAAGAGCACTAATACACTTTTTTTGAAACATTAATATACAGTCAACCCTATCTATTTAGGGCCACCGAAGTGTAAAGCTTTGGTCACAACTCAGAGCGGCGACTGACCGATTTGTAGCCTGCTCGGTCACCACTGGAATTCAAGCTATGGGCACAACTCAGAGCGGCGACCGACCGATTAGTAGCCTGCTCGGTCGCCACTGAAATTTATGCATCGCCCGACGATTTTTGGAGAAGTCGAGCAGGCTGTAGAACCCCAGTGATGCCTGGGCGATGCTCTGTCGATTTCCCGTCTGTCGCCGGTCGATTTTAGGTCACTTACTTACTTACTTACTGCCCATTATGCCTCCTGGCACATAGGGCAGCAACAAAAGTCTTCCACTCCTTCCGATCCTGGGCCAGTCTTTGGATTGTATCCCATGTGTGGTTCAGGTCTTTAATCTCTCCTTCCACAGTTCTTCGCCAAGGTCAAAACTGGGCAAAATCGGAGAGCTTCTCCGTACGGCGTCCCGGCAGTGACCGACTGATGACCCACCGATAACCGAGCGGTCTCCCACCGGCAAACGGCTGATTAAAACAAAAATTGTCCGGCGGCCGGCCGGTGATCGGCGGGGCTCCATTATACGCTCGGTGCCCGGGCGTTCGCCGCCCGGTCACCGACCTAATCGAGCGTTCGCCGTCGAGCGATTGAGGTCAAAAATCGAAGCCGCAAGGCTGTCGACCGATTTTGGACTCGCCGCCCAGTGACCGACTAATCTCCCAGCGACGTCTGGGCAGCGACCGGTCGGCGACCGCTCGGCAGCCTTTGACCTAGCGTCTTCGAATTTTGACCTAAATCGCTCGATGGCGAACGCTCGATTAGGTCAGTGCCCGGGCGGGGACCGACCGGACACCGAGCGTATGTCGGGCGGCGAAGGAAAAGTGAACAGGCGCCGCCGAACTTCAGCGGCGACCGAACGATGCCCTAAGAACAAGCGGTGCCCGGGCGGCCACCGCTCGGTATCCGGGCGAAATTGGTTAAAGACTCGCCGCCCGGCCGGCGAGCAGGCTCCTTTTGGGGGATGTGACCGTAGTTTTACAGAGAAGGTGGCCATGTTCTGCAACACACATTTCTTTCTTGAGGGATGCAAAATGCATGGCCACTATAGACAGATGGCTGTTATATAGAGGTGGCCACTATTAAAGACAAGTTTGACTTGCACTCTTAATGTCAGCGAGTAAATTGTGCCGAGTAAAATAAGCTGAGTAACAAAATGAGCAATTCAGTACTCAAGCTGGAGTAAGAAGTCAATTTTAGTGGTACTCGTCATCCGAGTAATTTGTTACCTTCGATAAAGAGTAAATCAATGACTCAACATTGAGTAAGAACTTCGTTTGTGTCAATTTTGAGTAAACTACGGTTGGGTATTACGCGGCGGCAGGTGATAAATAACTCAACATTGATCTCTTACCCGAATTTACCTCGGGTGCGAGTGAAAGTTGGATCGATGGAAAGTGCAACTAGCTGTCAATATGCATGTGACACCTGTTCTACACATTTTTACATATTTGCAGCTGTATGTTCCTTTGTCTACCTAAGGAACTGTATATGTTGTCCTCTTTTATTGTCCGCCATGTGCATGTCTCGTGCATGCATGTGCGCGTGCAGAAAGATGCGAAAGAACTGAGATAGATGATTGTGACACATTGGGAAGAAATTCTGAGCTCATGGATCGAGCTCGGAAGAGCTCCAACCGACATCTAGGAAGGAACTGGCTTGGACTTTTTTTCTGGCCTCCTTCAGAGAAAGGAGCCCACTGTTTTAGTTGGTGCTTTGAGGAGCACCGAGGAAGCCATTTTTAGTCAGTATTGAGTAAAAACATGTACTTAACTTAGTACATGTTTTTACTCGATATTGATTGAGCAACTAAGCGTTACCCAGATAACATCATACTCAATATTTGAGCAAAAAATTGCTCAAACAATTTGAGTCAAAACATGTACTCGTTAATTGAGTAAAATTTGGCTCAACTCATGAGCAGTTTCTTACTCGACATGAGTTGATTACGTTTCTACCCAGTACTGAGTAAAAAAGGGAACCGCTCAACAAAGGAGTAAATATTGAGTAAAGGTTGACTCATTCAAACTGAGTAGAGATTTAGTCTTTTATTGAGTAATATTTTTACTCAACAGATGAGTAGATTTGTTCCTCAACACATGCTAAGTAAAGTTTACTCAAAAATCGGGTGGTTCCCTTTTGACTACTCAAAAGAGTAACATTTTTACTCAAATTGAGCAGTTTTTTTTTAGAGTGTATGAAAGAACTATTGATATTCTACTATTCTACTATTTTCTTCTTTTAATATTATTCTTCTATGTATATTTTATGGCAGCGGAATGGTACGTATAACGAATAAAATAATAATAGGTAGGATATTCAATGTCCGTCAGGATCGAAAACACATATTGTTTTGTTGTTGGGCTTGTTAGTGTCACTTAGGTATCGGGGTTACAAAATACAAAAAGAGCCCGAGGTCAATTATGGAATTATCTAGTCTTAATTTTCTAGAAAAAATATTATACTCACCGTCTTCTAGCAGTGTCATGGCCATCAACAGACTGAGCAGATGCTAAAAGAATTAAATAAACGATTTGAAAATAGTACATCTCCGCAGGGGGGAGGGAGGGGGGGGGGGGTGTCTACCTCCTCAATTTTGTGTTAATAATATAAAAAAAAATCCTGCGTACGCTACTGCATCGTCGTAACGCAAATTGTGCTCCTTCTATTCTTTAGAAAGCAAAGTTGGTATATAGGGGGGGGGGGGGGGGGGTTAAATGTTAATCTCTTTTACATTATTCACTTTGAAATCCTCAAAATCTTTGCCTTCTTATGCACGTCATGTTTCAATTTTTCACCTTGGTATCCTCAGGTTGTCACGAAACCCTAATCTGCATAAAAATATTCTACAAATAGTAAATGTTTTTTTTTTTTCACTTCATTCCTGTCGACCCACAATAACCGGCAATATCTGCAGTAATAGCAATGAACGATTTCCTGCAATTTGTCCCTTACGACATAATGTCGTTTTTGTTGTTGCTTCATTTCATCCAAACAATTATGAGAATATGTTGACTTGACCATTTCACATCCTTAGTGATACCAGTAATTTCTATGATGAGACAAAGGTCGTAACATCGAGAGATCTTCATTTTTGGATGTTGTGAGGAACATGTTGCACGTAATCGCCCCAATATCAATACCGATGTGGCAATCTGAAGACACGTAAGTAAATTAGACCAACTTATATTTATCAATGACAAATTTCCTAGCGAAAACAAAATGAAAGAAGAAAAAATGCATTACCGAGGTAAACATGATCCTGGTGGTAAAGACGATATTTATCGTTATCGGTCACTGAGAATGAGAGGGTTAAAAAGATCCGTAGCCGAATAATCTCGAACAGACTGTAAGCAGGAGGGTGATTTGAAGAATGTTTAGGTCTTGCTGCCTAGAAATCCTTTTCTTTTTATATGAGAGATGGAACCAGACATTGTTGTGAGCAGGCAAATCTATAAAAGCGTGAGAATGGATCCCCGTGGAAACAACGGACGTTGATTGCAAGCAGCTGATTCATGAGAAAGGTAAATGGCCGATTTTGTTAAGCTTGCGCGAAACTGCCTCTTCCGGGCAACCACGGCACTACAACCGGAATAATAAATATATTCCAATTACAATTCAAATATTGCATGCAAAGTGAAAAAACCCTTTTAAATCGATTTTTACCACCAAGGAGGGAACTATTAAAATCACAACTTTCAAGCAACCGTAAAAGATTATGGACCCCATTAAATAACAAGTGTCACTTATGGTGTTCATGTCTTTGCAAACGGTGGGAGGTAATAACAAAGCAAAGCATACTTTGCTGAAACGTTGGCATGGTAGTATTAAGCCAGATGAAATGTCAGCCATGTCAGATTCGAAAGCACAATTTATATGATCATCACGATTTTATTTTACATAAAAAAGTATTCCTTCATTGAGTCACGATCAGTGCCATATAATGGGACCATTAAAGCGGAAGTTCACTCTGACATTAAAATTATTAATTGTCTTTCTCCCCTTCTCTCCCAAGCTGTCAATCTCTATCTTTCTCTCCTTTCACCTGCCCTCTCCCCTCTTCTCTTCTCTCCCCTTTAATCTCTCCCTCTCTATCTCTTTCGCTTCCTTTCTCCCATGGGCTTGTTGAGGACGAAAGTATGCCATCAAAAACGGATGAAGGATGCGGCAGCCGTGCGTTACGAACAGGGCATAGTTTTTGTAACGCCCAATGCACACGAGGCGTTATTTCAATAGTGCCTCCCAAGGACATCAGGGGGGCGTTTCACAAAAGTTGTCATCAGTTACAAATGACATATTGTGGTATAAGCAACTGAAATCCTTGCTTCTGATTGGTTATCAGCAGATTTTTCGCTGATTTTTCATTGAAAAGGGGCTTTGTGAAACAGGTCCCAGGGCATGAGAAATGCAAGGAACAATGCTAGGCTCAATCTCAAGCAACAGACGCAACCTCTTGAAGCACGGTGCCATGGCTTAGTATTGGATATCGGACTTTTAAAATTTTATACTGGAAATTGAATTTAGCCCAGAAAACTATGGTAGAAACATTAAAGCAGGGGAGAGGACGGAGAAAATGTGTGTGACAACTCTGGGCGCAGCAATCACTATAATGTAGGGGCCTGTTGTGAACTGCATAAACTGAGGAAAAATTGAAATGGAGTTAGGGCGTTGGTAGCAATATGGCATAATCACATAACCACAACTTACCTTATCGCGACCTTATATCCCTAGGTTTTGTTTTTGTTGATATGGTAATCGGTAACAGCTCGGCAATTACCGGAGCATGATGTCAGTGGAACGAGTACACACTGTTCACGAGGTTAAGCGTTTGTCGGCCATTTTGAAAAAGAACACTTCCACTAATATATTCATTGGAAAGCATTGATCATTGATGTATAATGAACAATCATTATTCAACATTCAACTGCACCTGCGTCTGAACATATCCATCCTGACCATTCATCCGATGTGCCGCTGGCTAATGATTTTGGAGTTTCAAGGCATTGTCTCTTCGATTCGGCCACTTTTACGACCAATTTAAGAGTTGTTACGAGTTATTATGAGCAATTTACGGTTTATTACGGATTATTACGAATTATTACGATGGATTTACGGCAAAATTCCACGAGTTCATACGAGTTTTCACGGATAATTACGAGCAACTTACGGGCATTTTACAACCTGTTTACGTGTTGTGACGAATAGCTACGAGTTAGTTACGAGTATCTACGAGTCCTTAGGATTTTGCAGCTTTTATACATTTCCCCTAATCGTAAACAATACGTAAGAATACGAAAAGTATACGTATCTATTCGTAAAACACTCGTAATTTACATGTAGTTACGAGTACTTTACAGTTAAATACGTATACTTTAAGTATTCTTACGTATCGTTTACGTGTTTGGGGAAAGGTATAAAACCTGCAAATTTGAACACTTCATTTTCAGCTGCTATTTTTTGGTTAAAAAATCGTAAGGACTCGTAAATACTCGTAACTAACTCGTTTCTATTCGTAACAACACGTTAACAGGTCGTTACTTACAGGTAATTTTCACGTAGTTATCCATGACAACTCGTAACAAATCGTGGAATTCTGCCGTTAGTATATCGTAATAACTCGTAATAATCCGTAACAAACCGTAAATAGCTCGTAATAACTTGTAACAACTGTTAAATCGGTCGTAAAAATGGCCAACTCGTAAGGACCTGTGAAAGATCCGTAAATTTGTGCGATCCCTAAGCACTCGTAAGAATAATCTGTGTATGTGAAGGGGGTATAAAGGGAGTATTAGGTGGTGATTGCAATCTTGATGACAGCTCGTCTCCCTGCGACCACTCCTTCAATGAATGAGATGTAGTATCCGAGGCAACTGTACAACGAACTATTAAGGAGAGTTCTTTCAAGTCATGCAGGCTTGATCCGATACCAACAACTCTCCTCAAGGATTCTATTAATGAAGTGGTTCCGTTTATTACCAAGCTTATCAATCATTGATTAAGTACTGGTATTGTGCCAAGTGTGTTTAAAACTTCTTAAGTAACACCTGTGTTGAAAAGCCGCATTTAGATCGTAATGATTTAAAGAATTATCGCTCTATAGCTAATCTTATGTTTTTTTGCTAAAATCATGGAACGTATTGTAGCTGATCAAATGAAAATATATCTTAATGATAATAACCTATTTTCTGATATGCAGTCAGCTTACCGGCAGTTACACTCTACAGCAACTGCACTGTTCAAAGTGCACAATGATTTACTATTGGCGGTTGATAAGGGTCAAGAAATAGTTTTAGTAATGTTAGACTATTCAGCAGCGTTTGGCACTATCAATCAGCGTTGCTTGGTTGAACGCTTCTGCCACACTTTCGGAATTGGTGGCACGTCATCAAATAGTTTACATCATACCCTGAACATAGACAACAGAGAAGTTGATTAACAAAAGTATATCTGACCCTTTCCCTCTTTTGCATGGCGTGCCCCAGTGGTCGGTCCTCGGGCCACTCGAGTTTATTTTATATACTATCCACTCAGTGAAGTATTAAATGGACAAAGAAACATAGGCCTACACCACTCAGTGAAGTATTAAATGGACAAAGAAACATAGGCCTACACCATGTAACAAACGCGGTTGTATGTAATCCTTGAACCCCGTCACCGGTCGGTTAGCCTTAACAAAATCTTTAAGATCTTTAAGCCTGGGGGTCCCGATGGACACTGCTCTCAATGTGAAGGCTCACATAAGGAAAGTATGTAAAGTTGCATCTTATTTTATCCACAGAAATGGTAAAATTAGGAAATTTCTAGATAAACCCACTACAGAACGACTGATTGATAGATTGATTTTTATTCGACAAGCTTCCAACATACAACAATATACAATAATAACAGATCAAAATTAAGTCAGCTTGAACAGGATAACCCACAAATGCTCGAGAGCTCATTTTCAGTGGGGTCCCCTACAGACATGTACACAATTAATAAGTTAAAATAGTAATATTTACAGACATATAAGAAAAATAAAATAATTACTTATAAAAGATAATAATAATAACATCATTAAACTGATGATAAAAATGATCATAAGTACAAGAAGAAAACTAGACATGCAATCGTGTCACAACGATGTGCGTGCAATGACGAACGTGTTTCTACGGTTCAAATGAAAGAGCTTCTCACGGACTATCCAGAGCAATTTGTAAGAAGTAAGTAGCTTCTGTGAAAGTGAATAGGTAGGGCGAAAGAAAGGCCACCAAAATGGTCCGAAACGGACATAATGGCGCCTGGACGGTCACGCATGAGGAATTCCGGGAAACGAAGAATACAGTGACCTTGAAGGGATGATAGAGACTATGCCTACGAAGTTTGAAGGAAATTGGAATAGAGGAAGGGACCAAGAAAGGGCTCGCAAGCACTGCGTGCAAAACCAATTTGATTTGGTGCATGATGAACATGTGTTGACCCGTGCTGTGGCACAAACAGCCGCCCATACTAACACAATCATGCAGAGTATAAAATGGCGTCTTAATTGGCCCCCTTGACGATTTTCAAAAATACGGCCTCGAGGTTGCACTGCGTATTGTAACTCGGAATATCACTGCAAAATTTCAAGGAAAAAAAAAAAAAAGACGGAAAGGGGGCAAAGAAAAGTCTTAAAAATGACGTCATATAATTACCGATACGTGTTAAAACTTCGCGGAAGTTATATAACTTGTATAGCGACCCTTGTTCAAACGAAATTTACTCAAATATTTCTGTGATAACGTATAACGTGTTTAGTATCGTTCAAGAAAACACTTCATTGCGGTCAGTTTGACATCATTGCCATCTGCGTGCAATGTATTGCACGCATTTAACGGGCTGTTACGTAATGGATAGTAAATTCATCGTTTTGGGCAATAATTTTGCGCTGACGTCATCAAATTTGACTAAACTTAGCAAGAAGTTGTCACGTGCTTGGAGACATGTGCATGCCAAGTTTGATTGACGTAGGTATAAGGATCGTCATTTTAGAGCAAGTTGAAGTTATTTCGCAATTTGGAAATGGCGAATTTGGAGGGCAATTTTCTCAAACCTGGTCAGCGTTAGGGTATATAATTTTGTACTTGGCTGGAAATAGCATATCTTCAAGTATCTAAATCCAAAAAAGGTAAGGGTTTGGCCAGAAACGCTGGAGATACGGCCACAGAAAGAAAGCCTTTTCACAGAACTTTAGAGGGCGCTAGTTATCTGTGTCATGTTCGTTGGAACGCGAAATTCAGCATGGCTTTGTGCAATTTTGAGATAAAAATACTGCAAGAACTTGAGACGAAACGAAAATGGTATGAGAAAGTTTTTTTTTTTTTTTTTAGGGGCCCATTTTTCTAAATATTTAGAGATTTTTTCACGGAGTAGGTTTCGGATTTTAATTTGCGGTGCAAAGATGGCATTTTGAAGGTCAGGTTAGGCGTCGCAGATGAAAGTACATATCTTGGACTATTTAGAGGAATTTGTTGGAAGTCTGTAGGATCTAGGATCGTGGAGATAGGAAGGAAAAATTAAAACGGACTAGAAACGGACAAAATGGCGCCTGGACGATTACACATGAGTGATTTCGAAAATTGAAGAACGTAGGGAACTATGAGATGCTACAGACTATGCCTATTAAATTTGAAAGGAAACGGACATGAGGAAAGGGCATAACTAGTCACTACAAGCACTACGTGCAAAACAAATGCAACTTTCTGACGAAAACAAGGAGAACACGGAGAAGAATAATATTAATGGGGCAGAATGTGAACGTATAACTGTATAATCTTCAACTTCTTTTGATCTGACTTGTTTATGTTACTATACCATGCAGGGTTAGCATAGTCAAATATACATTGAATAAGAGCAAAACAGAGTATACGTATTGCTTTTAAATCCATACAACTTTGATATCTGTACAAAAATTTCAGACGAGAATTTGTTTTTTTACAACTGATTCGACTAAAGATGGAAATGAAAATGCCGCCGCTAGCCAACTCAATGCCTAAAAAACTTCACAGACTCTTTTCTCTTGATTACTTGATTATTGTGTGCCACTTTGTTCAAATGACTTTGTAGAACTACTTTTAGAACAATAAAAAATGCTTTCTGTTTTTCCCAAGTGTAAAGAAAGCTTCTTATCAGTCATCCTATCGACACACGTAGACAGCTGTTCACTGAGCTTTTCCTCAACATATTTAGGATCTGGACTTGAATAGAGTAGTACGCTGTCATCTGCGTACAATAATAGTTTAAAGTCTTTTATAAAAAATACACATTTTATTTATATAACTTTAATATAGAATTGGGCCTAAAATGCTTCCCTGAGGAACACCGCATGTTATAGGCATTAGTTTGGAACGAATATCATGAATGGCCACTACTTGGTGTCGATTAGATAAGTAGGATCTGAATCACTTTAAACTAGCCTCATTAAAACCCATTAGTTGTAACTTCTTCAATAAGACGCAACGATTAACTGTATCAAAAGCTTTTTGCATATCAAGAAAGATCCCGCCCTACCTTGAATAGACTATGTGCGATTTGAGTAGGCCTATGTCTATCCGTGCGTGTGTGCGTGTGTGTGTGTGTTTGTATATATTTTTCTAACAAAACATTCATCAAATTTCATTATGTTTATTTTTTTCTTTCTTAAGGGGGGGGGGGGGGGGGGGGGGGTTAACAAGGCCCTCTTCAGAAAAAAAAAATCGTAAAATTTTAGACCAGTATTATCAAGTCTGAGGTTTAGTGTTTTTACACGGTGAAACATTTCGCAGTCCAATTCTTGTAATGTTGCGAATGTTTGAATTATGAGATAACTAAATCCATGCGAATCTCAAATTAGCAATTTGGTCATTGGATTGTAACGCAGTCATGGGACAACTCTATACCGTCTGTACACTTTAATTTCATTAATACATCTTTTTTCTCCAAAGTGCCTTTTCCCTTTGAGCACTACTCAAATTATATCATTGGTAGCATATTAATATAGGTCCTCTTAAAAAAGACCCTCCCGAATCATGTAAATTTAGAAAATTGATATTTTAATCATTTTGTGTGTTGAAATAAATGGGAAAGTAGTCCGGCACTTTGTTAGGGTGGCATTACCGATTCAGCCAATTTGAAGTGCCCATACGTATAGTGATTACAAGTTTTTAAAAATTCACAACTTTTTGTTGTTGGTCCCATTTAATTCAAACCTTCTGGTGTCTGCTTTTGTGATTTGCTGCCTTCTTTTAGAGTAGATGTCTGTTAAGGTTGGATTTATCTTTATTAATAAATAGGGGGAAAAAAAATCCCTTTTATATCCGTCGCAGAGCTAATGCTTTGTTATCGTGACTTAGTAAGGAATGGGGTAAACCATCTGCACTGGTAGACACACACAACCTAGTTTTAGCATCGACTTCAGCCTGTGCGATACAGACTTCATCTCTTATCATGTTTAGCCATACGAGCCATCCAGAGGGCAAGAAGAGAATACTCCCCAACCCGAACCTCATACTCGTGCGTTCGAGGTTGATGAGTGTGAACGGACCTCGTATTTTCTTCAGATCAAACCATGCAATTCGGGTTGGAGAGGCCTGCGTCCAAAACAGTCGTTCTCCTTATAAGAAAAGAAAAGCCAAATAACAGTAAATGAACATACTTTTAAAGATATCATTTCATTTGCCCTGTGAACGAAAATTCCCCAGATTCGGAATGATCAACCGCTAGGTATAATTTACATGGAAAAGACATTCCTTCAGTTTGTTTTATCGATTTGAGTGCAAATAGATTCTGCATGGAATTAACAGAAATATAGTTTTAATATTGCCATAGTCATGTGTAACGTTCTCTTGGTCCAGACATGCATGTAATGCAGGCATTTGCAGAGGACACTGATGAGGCCCTTCCAAATATTAACCAGTGTCTATAAAGAGATCATTTAACAAATGCCATTTCCTTATCAAAATACACTAGAAACACTTTAAAAGATTTTCAAATATTCAACCTAGGACAATTTCAATAGCCTTGTTGTTCATAGCCTAACATGCGAACGTTGCAATGATGCATGACGTAATCTGAACATGATTTTTTTATGGGAAACACAATAAGGTATTGAAATTGCACTCAAATTGATTTTTCAAAATCTTTACGTGATCCGCAAGAATAAGGCTATGTTTGGCAAGGGGCCTGTTTAATAAAACGTGTTATCAATAAAAAGTTAACAAAATTGTTATAAGCTACTGAAATCCTTGCGTTTAATTGTCTTTGAAAAGATTTGTCATAGATCTATGGCAGTTGTTATTGAAAACAAGTTTTATGAAACATGGCCCATATTCTGATCTTTTGGAACTTCCACAGGGCTGGGATTAAAGGTTTGCTCTCAGATTATTTTTTGTTGATAATTTTTTTACAGTTCCACTCCACTTAAAATGGTCATGCATGATTCATTGAATAACTTTTTAGTACCGTACTTAACTAAAAGAGGAGCTTTGAAATAATGAGTAGATTGGAAAAAAACCCACATCGGAATAACTAAGCGATTTAAACTATAATTATCACCAATCTAAGACTTTTGTTATAATGCCAACCACTGGTGATCTACAATATATCCATCTATTTTTTCTTCTTGATGTAATTTGAAATTGAAGTTTGCGTAACTATGCAGTTCCAAGTAAGATGTGTACAAGATTATTTAGATTATCGAATTATCCTAATAATGGGAGTTGGAAAAGCTCGGGAAGGGAGTAGGAGGGAGCCCTTCCAACCCCATCCATCTCAAACCCAATCAATTTATACAGTGCGTCCCAGAAAAAAACGAAACCGAGAAGTATTGATGTTTTATCATAACTTAATCACAACCATAAATAATGAATGATCCATATTTGGAAAGCTTAGAGTCTCCTCTTTCAGTTGATGCTACTCCAATGATGCATATTTCACGCATTAGTGATTAAAAGCAATTTGAAGGAAGGAAACCAAAAAGACATTTGGCGGGCGGTATCTGAATTTCGAAGAATAATTCACATTTCTAGAAAGTTGAGTTTCTGCCCTTTGATATGACACCTCAATCAGGAAAAATGAGCGAGGAATAACAAAGTTCTGTTGGTTTAAAGTAGCCCTTACATTTTCATAATTTTAACAAACGAATTCGTTTTCACTGTGTGCCTGCCGTAGCAAAAAGCAGATTTGACAAAAGATTTAACTCCGTTTCGTTGACAATCAGCCATGCATGAAGACTCTCGTCTACGGCTGATTGTCAACGAAACGGAGTTAAGTCTTTTGTTAATTTCGTTTATTGATACGGCAGGCAGCCAGTGAAAACGAATTCGTTTAATAAAATTATGGAAATGCAAGCACTACTTTAAACCAACAGAACTTTGCTATTCCTCGTTCATTTTTCCTGATTGAGGTGTCATATCAAAGGGCAGAAACTCAACTTTCTAGAAATGTGAATTATTCTTCGAAATTCAGATACCGCCCGCCAAATGTCTTTTTGGTTTCCTTCCTTCAAATTGCTTTTAATCACTCATGCGTGAAATATGCATCATCTGAGTAGCATCACATTAAAGAGGAGACTCTAAGCTTTCCAAATATATATCATTTATTAATTATAGTTGTGATTAAGTTATGACAGAACATCGATACTTCTCGGTTTCGTTTTTTCTGGGACGCACTGTATACTACAATAAACAAATAACCACCTTCTTCATCTATGGTCAATCCATGAAACAGGGATCCTTCTAATCTGCCTGCTAGCTTTGTTGTATGCCCGTCGTCAAGATTGACTCGATAAATCCCATTGGATCGATTGATAGTGTAGAGATACCTGCCGAGGGTCGAATGATTCGAAACAATTAGGTAGAACACTTGGGAGTTGTGAACAGCGTATCAATTATTCTCTTTATGATAATATATCTTCTCCTGCGATAATGAAGTGTTTACGATGTTCGTGTACTACAAGCAAGATAAGCCTTCTACATCTGCATTTGACAGAAGGAGGAGAGCAGGGGCTCTTTTCACCAACAGATGTGTTATAGATAATATCTTGAAAATGTGCAAACACTGACAATTGATAAAATCCCATTAACACGATTTAACAGTGTGTGGTTATATTACTGTAACCATGAATTAGAACTGCAGTTATCATTATTACGTGTAGCCACTACTTAAAACGTGGTTGATGGATGTAAAACGAAGGGAGCTAGGACACAGAACGGCTACGTATTTAAGTTGATACGTTCAAGGTTGGAATGGCTTACAGTTACAATTTACAATTTGGAAACGATACTAGACACTGCTAAAGAAGAGAGACGATATATCAACAGAAAAAAGAACAGGGAAGAGCATAATGAAAGTGAGATTTTTGGCGAGATTATTCGTCACCTTCGTCGCTGATCAATGACATAGCTTTCGCTCATCGGGACTCCCGATAATTCTACAGGATCGGAAACGGCTCCTTCTTGTCGTACTCCTCGTTGCCTATGTCCACCTGGGAATGTCATCCAGTGAAGTTGCTGTTCCTTGATGTCCAAAGCCAAACAGCTGTCCAGACTTGTCACTGATATTAACGAGACGGAGAAGTTGAATGCTAAAAACTTAAAATGTTAAGAGCACCAAAAATAATCATTATAGTCAGTGATGACGGAAAAAAATTCTGAA
This sequence comes from Strongylocentrotus droebachiensis, assembly GCA_035222895.1. Classification (NCBI taxonomy): domain Eukaryota; kingdom Metazoa; phylum Echinodermata; class Echinoidea; order Camarodonta; family Strongylocentrotidae; genus Strongylocentrotus; species Strongylocentrotus droebachiensis. The sequence goes on along the minus strand of JAVYIG010000408.1, from coordinate 439,290 downwards.
CAACCGTTCTCAATAAAAAAAAAAAAAAAATCTTTTATTTTCATATTCAGTTTGGTTTGAAAACAGAATCTGCCCCTAATCCATTAGGCAGGAAACGATATTCATGTTTTGTTTTCCTTTTTTGTTTGCCCCCTGCATGTGCCGCTTGGGACTCTTTCCCTTTCCCCATAAGCTCCCCCCTCGCCCCCTCCCGACACGCATACACATGTCTTATTGCGCTACAAAGACAAATACAGTCATAGACAACATTCAACGGAGAGAGGGGGCGTGGTTTTCCTAAACTGAGAAGTGAGAATGAAGGACTTTAGTATAAGATCCGTTGAGTATTAGCAGATTGTTTGATGACCAGCAGTCCAGCATTTCACATAAACTAGACCGTTTAGTAGTTTGTCAAAGGAGTCCATACGCTCACTGGCTTGCCAAAAAGAAAAATCTAGCTGTGTGATATCAGTGTAAACTGCACATCGATTTCATTGATGAGCCGTAATATCAGCATTCAGTGAAACTCTGAAGGATATGAATACCAGTGGGCCTATGCCAAACCCTGGAGGGATACCCCATGTGAGACGGAGAATCAAGAGCAAGTCCGGTGATATATACCCTCCTTTGGCGACCCTCAAGGTAAGATATCAGCCCTTTCAAAGTAAGTCTTTGAATGGCATATGAGTTTTGTGAGGTGTACTTGAGTCTGGCTTGGTCTATCGTCTGACATGCTGCCCAGTGGTGAAGCATGCTTAAAAAGCTTCATATCCTCTGTCAAAAACTTGGAGATCACCCATTACTCGTACTAGTGCAGTCAACGTTGGATGGTGGCCTCGATAAACAGACTGTCTAGTCTGCTTACATATCGCACCCATGGTCCTATATTGTAAGTATGTATGGATGCTCTGAGACGACTCTCTCCAAGAATTTCGTTGTACAAGTTGACAACGCGTCGATAGTTCTTTTGGGTCATTGTATTCCACATTTACATAGCTTTTTCAAAAATGCGGTAACAGCACCGCCTTAAAAACGAATCTGTCACAATCATGACAATGGGACAGCACATGTAGTTTGCCGAGACACGTTTCTACTAGCCAAGTCCGCAAAGGATTAAGGTAACAAAACCTGACAGGGCTTTCCTGGGTAAATTTCTCACCTAGATTATAATCAACCATTCCCAATAGGATGTAGACAGTGTCTTTTATAAAAGCTCTCGCATGGTTGGAACTAAAATTGGAAGTAATTTCGGCTTTCAGAATATCGACACACATGCACACGTATAGCTTCTTATACAATGACATGTAGGGTAAAGACTAAATACAGTGACGAGTATACGCAAACAAATCATTTGTTGTCTATAAAGACAAATTCTGCAAATCTACAGTTTGGTAACAAAAGAAAAGAAGGAGGGTTACAATATCAAAACGATATAAATAATGAAAGAAAATACATTGATTTTGGTGGCAAATGTTATTGTACCTACCTTTATTATGTTTTAAAATATAACGAAATATTTTGAAAAATAACAAAAACTTATGTGGTATAATACCTGCAATATCAGCAGATATAACCGTCCAGTTCGCCCATCCCATCTTATACATCCTAACATCCAACACCATAGGCTCGTATCGTTTTGACAGAGTTCCTTCAACCAAATCAGTCCAGTAGAGTGTATCAGATGTGTCATCAAAGACCATGGTTACGATCTGGGCGGAGTTGCCGAAGTCTACGAATTTCGAGAACGCAAAGTCGCTCATATTAGCGACCCAAATCCCAGTCCTTTGCGGATTGATGATTAGTAGTTGCAAAGAAACATCTGAGAGAAGGTCATGGAATGAAAAAACGGCATTATCTTTTAGAATAGCATTCACATTCTATGGATATTGCTACTCTTGATTAAAAACGCACTAGTTTTAAGACGAACACATCCTGGTATAGTTGTATATTCACTTGACTGTCAATCCAAGGGTAAAGGGTTGTAATCCCAACCCGTGACTTACATCCGTTGGCAAGACATTGATCCACTCTCCAGCCAGATTTAAATGGGTACTTGGCAATCGCTGGGATAATAATAATAATAGCAGAGTCCTCAGGAAGAACAGCATTATTATTATTAGGTTATTATAAGCACGATATAGAAGTCGTTTTTTAATCGCGATCAATAATTTTTGTTTAATTGCAAGCTCTACATCAAGCTATACGTTTACCACTGAATAAAAACAACACATTATGATATAACTACCGCATTCTGTGCCTTCGAGTCCAAGATGACATTGGCACATGTACGCTGGAGTATGGCCAAGAGAAGGTGTGCAGGTTCCTCCATTGAGACATTTAGAATAGCATCCAAATTATATGGACATTGCTACTCTATATAATATCTCAATAGTTTTGGGACGAGCATGTCGTGGTATAGTGGTTTATTCACTTGACTCTCAATCCAAGGGTAGAGAGTTCTAATCCCAGCTCGGAAATAACGTCCTTTGGCATGACATTGATCAACTCTCCACCCAGATTTTTTTAAAGTGCAAGCTCCACATATAGCCATAAGTTTACCACTGAATAAAAAACAACAACTTTAGGATACCTACCGCATTCTGTGCCATCGAACCCAATATCACATTGGCACCTGAACGCTGGAGTATGGCCAATAGAAGGCGTGCAGGTTCCTCCATTGAGGCAAGGGCTAGCTGAGCAAAGATTGTAGCCTACGAATAAGACATGAGTGAGAGAAGGAGAGAGAGAGAGAGAGCGAGAGAAAAAGGGAGAGAGAGAGAGAGAGAGGGGGGGGGGGGGGAGACAGAAAGAGGGACAAATACATTCGTAAAAGCGTATGAGGAATGTATATTCAACGATATGCGCTACTGAATTACTGAATTACAATGTGACTGTAACAATAACAAATCGAAAGTAATGAATAAAACCTTAAATGGATTAACGAAAATAATTAATTATTTGATCGTTCTTAAGAAATATTTACCGTAGTGAGGTGCCTCGCATACGATTATCTCATGACCTGGTGTTGTCAATGATGATGATGATTGGTTGAAGACCATACCTTTGACAGTTCCTCTAATGACCGTGCCATAGGGTAGCAATGAAGAGGGACACATGTCTTCTTCAGGGCACTTCAATACTTCACAATTTATACCTAGAAACATAGGGGGATCTTTATACATGTAATTGTGTTCGGTAATCTGTTTCAACTCAATCATCCAATTGAATCGAAATGACTATCGAAATGAATATTTCAATAAGTACAAGGAGGTGAAAAGCTTGTGTAAGGAACATGCACCATCAACAAATACAAACAAGATACTTGTAGCCATTCAAAATATGAATGCTTATCTTTGCAGGAGTAGGAAAGAAAATACAGAATAAAGGAAAATCGTGGAGAAAATGTAGGCCTTAGATGATAAATTTATATAAAATTACGAGGTGTACCATTTTTACCATTCTATATTTGTTCCGGGCTGTGCCCCTCAGCAAATAGTACTATTGGAGTCGCCTCGTGCGCATAGTTTTAACCAGAACCTCTCAAGACAGAGTATATTTGTATACTTTTGAAACTCTACTTTGCTACTATTTTCTTTTTTTAATATTATTCTTCTAGGCCTATGTATATTTCATGGTAGCGGAATGGTACGTATAACAATTAGGGGTAATCTAAAGTTTGTGTACGGTTTGTTGTCGGTTTGTTGCCGGGATTGTTAGAGCCACTTAGGTATCGGGGTTACAAAATACAAAAACAGCCCGAGGTCAATGATGGAATTATCTAGTCTTACTCTTCTAGAAAGAATATCATACTCACCGTCTTCTAGCAGTTTCATGGCCATCAACAGACTGATCAGATGCTAAAAGAATCAAACAAACGATTTTAAAATAGTACATCGTCGCAGGCGGGTGCGCAGGGGGGGGGGGGGGGGGGGTCGAACCCCCGCTCATTTTTTTTTTAAATGTGTGTGTTTTGAAGGAAAACCCCCACCTCAATTTTGTTTTAATAAACAAAACAAAAAAGAATAAACAAAATTGTGTGCTAAAGGGTTATCAAAAAGTGACCTTACCCCCCCCCCCCCCTAACTGAACGAAATATCGGTCGGCCAATTTTTCAAATTTCCGGGACAAAAAACTAAGAAATGTTAACCCCCCCCCCTCGAAAAAAATTCTGCGTACGCTACTGCATCGTCGCAACCCAAATTGAATTTCTTCTATTCTTTAGATAGCAAAGTTGGTATAAAGGTGAAGGGGGAGGGGGGGGGGAGGGGGGGGGGGGGGGGTTAATATTTATCTCTACTATATTATTCACTTTGAAATCCTCAAAATCATTGCATTTTTTTGCATGTCATGTTTCAAATTTTCACCTTGGTCTCCTTAGGTTGTCACGAAACACTAATCTGCAAAAAAAAACACTAAAAATAGTAAACTTGGAGGGACTATCGTTTATTGTCATGTAAATATAATTTTTCCACTAAAAAAGTGTTTTTTTCTCTTCATTCCTCTCGACCCACAATAACTGGCAATATCTGCATGGTCTGCAGGAATAGCAATGAACGATTCCTGCAATTTGTCCCGTACCACACAATGTGGTTTTTGTTGTTGCTTCATTTCATCCAAATAATTATGAGAATATCTTGACTTGGCCATTTCACAACCTTAATGATACCAGGAATTTGTATTAGACAAAGGTGGTAACATCGAGAGATTTTCATTTTGGAGGTCGTAATGAACACGTTGCACGTAATCGCCCCAATATCAATACCGATGTGGCAATCTGGAGACACGTAAGTAAATTAGACCAACTTATATTTATCAATGACAAATTTCCTAGCGAAAACAAAAGGAAAGAAGAAAAAATGCATTACCGAGGTAAACATGATCCTGGTGATAAAGACGATATTTATCGTTATCGGTCACTGAGAATGAGAGGGTTTAAAAGATCCGTAGCCGAATAATCTCGAACAGACTGTAAGCAGGAGGGTGATTTGAAGAGTGTTTAGGTCTTGCTGCCTAGAAATCCTTTTCTTTTTATATGAGAGATGGAACCAGATTTTGTTGTAAGCAGGCAAATTTAAAAAAAGCGTGAGAATGGATCCCCGCGGAAAAAACGGACGTTGATTGCAAGCAGCTGATTCATGAGAAAGGTAAATGGCCGATTTCTGTTTAGTTTGCGCGAAACTGCCTCTTCCAGGCACCCACGGCATTACAACCGGGATAATAAATATATTCCAATGACAATTTAAATATTGCATGCAAAGTGAAAAAACCCTTTTAAATCGATTTTTACCATCAAGGAGGAAACTATTAAAATCACAACTTTCAAGCAACCGTCACGAATAGTAAGCTAGATAAAATATATATTACATCCTTATTGCCACATCGGTCTACAGCTCAGGAAAATCTAGTTCAATAAACCAAAGATTATGGACCCCATTAAATAACAAGTGTCACTTATGATGTTCATGCCTTGGCAAACGGTGGGAGGTAATAACAAAGCAAAGCATACTTTGCTGCAACGTTTTCATGGTAGTATTAAGCCATATGAAATTTCAGCCATGTCAGATTCGTAAGCACAATTTATATGATCATCACGATTTTATTTTACATAAAAAAAGTATTCCTTCACTGAGTCACGATCAGTGCCATATAATGGGACCATTAAAGCGGAAGTTCACTCTGACATTAAGATTATTAGTTTTCTTTCTCCCCTTCTCTCCCAAGCTTTCGATCTCTATTTTTCTCTCCTTTCACCTGCCCTCTCCCCTCTTCTCTTCTCTCCCCCTCCCCTTTAACTCCCCCTCTCTATCTCTTTCGCTTCCTTTCTCCCATGGGCTTGTTGAGGACGAAAGTATGCCATCAAAAACGGATGAACGATGCGGTAGCCGTGTGGTACGGACAGGACATAGGTTTGTAACGCCCAATGTACACGAGGCGTTATTTCAATAGCGCCTCCCAAGGACATCAGGGGGGCGTTTCACAAAACTTGTCATCAATTACAAATGACATATTGTGGTATAAGCTACTGAAATTCTTGCTTCTGATTGGTTATCAGCAGATTTTTCGCTGATTTTTGTCAATTTTCATTGAAAAAAGGCTTTGTGAAACAGGTCCCAGGGCATGAAAAATGCAAGGTACAATGCTAGACTCAATCTCAAGCCACAGACGCAACCTCTTGAAGCAGGGTGCCATGGATTAATATTGGATATCGGACTTTTACAATTTTATACCGGAAATTGAATTTAGCCCAGAAAACTAGGGTATGAACATTAAAGCAGGGGAGAGGACGGAGAAAATGTGTGGGACAACTCCGGGCGTAGCAATCATTATAATGTAGGGGCCTGTTGTGAACTGCATAAACTGAGGGAAAATTGAAATGGAGGCAAGGCGTTGGTAGCAATATGGCATAATCACATAATCACAACTTACCTAATCGCGACCTTATATCCCCAGGTTTTGTTTTCGTCGGTATGGTAATCGGTAACAGCTCGGCAATTACCGGAGCATGCTGTCAGTGGAACGAGTACACAATGTTCACGAGGTAAAGCGTTTGTCGGCCATTTTGAAAAAGAACACTTCCACTAATATATTAATTGGAAAGCATTGATCATTGATGTATAATAAACAATCATTATTCAACATTCAACTGTACCTGCGTCTGAACATATCCATCCTGACCATTCATCCGATGTGCCGCTGGCTAATGACTTTGGAGTTTCAAGGCATTGTCTCTTCGATTCGGTCACTTTTACGACCAATTTAAGAGTTGTTACGAGTTATTATGAGCAATGTACAGTTTATTACGGATTATTACGAATTATTACGATGGATTTACGGCAAAATTCCACGAGTTCTTACGAGTTTTCACGGATAATTACGAGCAACTTACGGGCATTTTACGACCTGTTTACGTGTTGTGATGAATAGCTACGAGTTAATTACGAGTATTTACCAGTCCTTAGGATTTTGCAGCTCTTACACTTTTCCCCTAATCGTAAACAATACGTAAGAATACGTAACCAATACGTAAGAATACGAAAAGTATACGTATCTATTCGTAAAACACTCGTAACTTTACGTGTAGTTACGAGTACTTTACAGATAAATACGTATACTTTAAGTATTCTTACGTATCGTTTACGTGTTTGGGGAAAGTTATAAAACCTGCAAATTTGAACACTTCATTTTCAGCTGTTATTTTTTGGTTAAAAATCGTAAGGACTCGTAAATACTCGTAACTAACTCGTTACTATTCGTAACAACACGTTAACAGGTCGTTACTTGCACGTAATTTTCACGTAGTTATCCATGACAACTCGTAACAAATCGTGGAATTCTGCCGTTAGTATATCGTAATAACTCGTAATAATCCGTAACATTTTGAAGGTCAGGTTATGCGTCGCAGATGAAAGAACATATCTTGGACTATTTAGAGGAATTTGTTGGAAGTCTGTAGGATCTAGGATCGTGGAGATAGGAAGGAAGAATTAAAACTGACTAGAAACGGACAAAATGGCGCCTGGACGATTACACATGAGTGATTTCGAAAATTGAAGAATGTAGGGAACTATGAGATGCTACAGACTATGCCTATGAAATTTGAAAGGAAACGGACATGAGGAAAGGGCACAACTAGTGACTACAAGCACTACGTGCAAAACGAATGCAACTTTCTGACAAAAAAAGGAGAACACGGAGAAGAAGAATATTAATGGGGCAGAATGTGAACGAAAACATTAATGGGGCAGAATTTGAACTAAAACAAGACAATGACGAAAATCATCGTCATTGCAAAGAAGAAGGAGAAGAAGAAAAAGAGGAGGAAGAAGAAGAGGAAAATGATGAATTTGTAGAATTTCTTTTACGTACAAAATCATTAGTATTGCAAAATGAAGAACTATGAATCGGCAGAAGAATACAAATTTCAATCATATAACATGTCATTTATTTCTCTTCTCTGACTCTCAAGTATTAGGTATTCCTTTAATTTCTTCTTAAAATGAGCATAGTTTTCTATTTCCTTTATACCATTGGGCAGGGAATTCCAATGTTTTATGGCAATGTAATAATACGAATTTCCAATACTACCTACTCTTTCTGGTAAGTTAAAGTCGAATTGGCTATTTCTTGTATTATAATCATGTAAGTCAGTAACAAGATCGAAGTTGGATCGAATATAATGATTCGACCTAGTATGATATATTTTATGCACGTGATGCAATACGAGTTGTTTTGATCTTTGGTCGAGTTCAAGAAAACGAGCTTTACAAGGTTCGCTGCAGCCAACATAAGTTCTTGGACCAGAATAGTTGATGAATCCCACCATTTTGTTCTGTATAATCTTCAACTTCTTTTGATCTGACTTGTTTATGTTACTATACCATGCAGGGTTAACATAGTCAAATAAACATTGAATAAGAGCAAAACAGAGTATACGTCTTGCTTTTAAATCCATACAACTTTGATATCTGTACACAAATTTCAGACGATAATTTTTGTTTTACAACTGATTCGACTAAAGATGAAAATGAAATCGCGCTAGCCAACTCAATGCCTAAATACTTCACAGACTCTTTTCTCTTGATTACTTGATTATTGTGTGTCACTTTGAATTCAAAAGACTTTTCAGAACTATTTTTAGAACAAAACAAAATGCTTTCTGTTTTTCCCAAGTGTAAGGAAAGCTTCTTATCAGTCATCCAATCGACACACGTAGACAGCTGTTCACTGAGCTTTTCCTCAATATATTTAGGATCTGGATTTGAATAGAGTAGTACGCTTTCATCTGCGTACAATAATAGTTAAAAGTCTTTTATACAAATACACAAATCATTTATATAACTTGAAAATAGAATTGGGCCTAAAATGCTTCCCTGAGGTTCACCGCATGTTATAGGGATTAGTTTGGAACGAATATCATGAATGGTCACTACTTGGTGTCGATTAGATAAGTAGGATCTGAACCTTTTATTTCGTGTGAGTACAGCGCTTCACGTAATGGCTGATGGGGCAACAGCACCACGTCCTGCGCCTAGAAACAAAGTATCGGGTGCGTTATAAATTTGAACTATCATTATTATTATTGTAACGATAAGAATATTAATGATAACATGAACAATAATAACAATATTAATGACTGTTTATTTTATTTAGGCCTACATCTTTACCTGTTACAACCGACCAAAGCGCCTACAGTATTTATTGTAAAAAGAAACTCACTTCCGGTCATTTGTAGAAGACTGGCGTCCGTTTTGGACACTGTCTCGGATTTCCAAGTGGCTATAACCCATTGTAAGTGGTATAAATGAATTCTTCGACCCCCAAAATCTACTATAGGTAGATATCACATCTCTTAGATGTAGAGGTATTGTGGTCTAGTTGATACGTCGTCGGACTGTGAATCACAGTGTCCGCGGTAATTCGAGTCCCGCCGAGGCACTAATGTCCTTTTGCAAGATATAATCTACATTTGCCATTCTGCACCCAGGTGCCTTGAAGAACCGGGCTAAAAGTTGGAGCGCCTTGAGCACCATGCATGGTGGATATGTGCACTATATACATATCATAATATCCGATTTATTAGATTTTTAGTATGTTGTTTCTGATTCAAACAATGGCGGAAACCGTTGAAAAACATTTTTCTTTCAATTTTGTGGGGGATTGGGGTAGTTTTTCTCCAATAATATACCCGACTTGATACAATATAACAATCTTTGCTTGCGGTTATAACGTATTCTTGTCTTGAAATGACGATCCTAACCTTTGCGTGGAATCCCGATAAGGCCTAGTTCAGATATGACTCGGCAAACCGATGTTTTCTCTTTTATGAAGACGTAAAATGTAAAACGCTTTATATGTCTGTATCGTAGGCCTGTATTACACAGAGCTCACTTTATACGCGCAGGACCTTTGTTGCGAGGAGTTTCCATTCATTCATCTATTTAAACAAACATTGGCGGCGGTTACCGAGTCATATCTGAACGAGCCTTCATTATTATTATTTTTTTAGAATGTGATGCTATCTACATAATATTACACATTTGATGTTTTAATAACAATCATGCTGAAACAGCCATCTCTCTTCAAAAAGAGTGATTGTTCCTATTATCATTTACACACTATAGGCGGTGTCACACAAAAAAAACCCGACCCATCTTAAATAAACTATGTGCGATTTGAGTAGGCCTATGTCTTTACGTGAGTGTGTGCGTGTGTGTGTTGCAGATGGGATGCGCGCGCGCGTGTGTGAGGTAGTGTGGGTGTCTGTTTGTATATATTTTTAAAACAAAACATTCAAAAGTTTCATTTATGTTCATCAACTTTATAACCTGTTTTTTTGGGGTGGGGGTGGGGGGGGGGGGGGGGGGGGGTTAACTAGGCCCTGTTCAGAAAATTCGTGAAATTTAAACCAGTATTATCAAGTCAGAGGTTTAGAGTTTTTACAGGGTGAAACATTTCGCAATCCAATCCTTGTAATGTTGCGAATGTTTGAATTATGAGATAACTTAAATCCATGCGAATCTTAAATTGGCAATTCGGACATTGGATTGTGACGCAGTCATGGGACTACTCTATACCGTCTGTACAATAATTTCATTAATATATCTTTTTCTCCTTAGTGACTTCTCCCTTGGGGCACTTGGGGCACTCAAATTATATCATTAATAGCATATTATCATATGTCCTCTTAAATCATGTACATTTAGACAAATTGACATTTTAATCATTTTGTGTGTTGAAACAAATGGGAAAGTAGTCCGGCACTTTGTCACGATGATGACATTACCGATTTAGCCCATTTGAAGTGCCCATACGTATAGTGATTACAAGTTTTAAAAATTCACAACTTTGTTTTGTTGGTCCGATTTAATTCAAACCTTCACCAGTCTGCTTTTGTGATTTGCTGCCTTCTTTTAGAGTAGATGTTTGTAAGGTTGGATTTATCTTTAAGAATAAATCAATTTAGAACAATCCATCTGATATCCGTCGCAGAGATAATGCCTTGTTATCGTGACCTAGTAAGGAATGGGGTAAACCATCTACACTGGTAGAGACACAAAACCTTGTTTCAGCATCGACTTCAGCCCGTGCGATACAGACTTCATCTCTTATCATGTTTAGCCATATGAGCCATCCAGAGGGCACGAAGAGAATACTCCCCAGCCCTTTCTTCATGTTCGTGCTTTCGAGGTTGATGAGTGTGAACGGACCTTGTGTTTTCTTCAGATCAAACCATGCAATTTGGGTTGGAGAGGCTTGTGTCCAAAACAATCGTTCCCCTTTAAGAAGAACAAAAAGCCAAATAACAGTAAATGAACATACTTTAAAAGATATCTTCTCATTTGCCATGTGAACGAAAATTCCCCTGATTCGGAATGATCAACCACTATGTATAATTTACCTGGAAAAGACATTCCTTCAGTTTGTTTTATCGATTTGAGTGAAAATAGATTCTGCATCGAATTAACAAAAATATGGTCGTTTTAATAATGCCATAGTCATGTTTAACGTTCTCTAGTTCCAGACATGCATAATGCAGTCATTTGAAAAGGACGCTGATGATGCCCTTCCAAATATTAACCAGTGTCTAAAAAGAGATCATTTAAAAAATGCTATTTCCTCATCAATATACACTAGAAACACGTTTAACAAGATTTTCTAAAATTCAACCTAGGACAATTTCAATAGCCTTCTTGTCCATAGCCTAACATGCGAACGTTGCAATGATGCATTACGTAATCTGAACATTATTTTGTATGGGAAACACAATAGGTTATTGAAATTGCACTCAAATTGATTTTCCAAAATCTTTACGTGATCCGCAAGAATAAGGCTATGTTGGACAAGGGGCCTGTTTAATAAAACGTGTTATCAATAACAAGTTAACAAAATTGTTATAAGCTACTGAAATCCTTGCGTTTAATTGTCTTTGAAAAGATTTTTCATAAATATGTGGCAGTTGTTATTGAAAACAAGTTTTATGAAGCATGGCCCATATTCTGATCTTTTGGAACTTCCATTGGGCTGGGATTGAAGGTCTGCTCTCATATTATTTTTAGTTGATAATTTGTTTACAGTTCCACTCCACTAAAAATGGTCATGCATGATTCATTGAATACATTTTTAGTACCGTACTTAACTAAAAGAGGAGCTTTGAAATAATGAGTTGATTGACAAAAAAAACATCGGAATAACTAATCGATTTAAATTATAATTACCACCAATCTAAGACTTCTGTTATAATCCCAACCACTGGTGATCTACAATAATTTTTTTTTTTATTCTTCATGTAATTTGAAATTGAAGTTTGCGTGACTATGCAGTTCCATGTAAGATGTGTACAAGATTATTTAGATTGTCTAATTATCCTAATAATGGGAGTTAGAAAAGCGCGGAAAGGGAGTGGGAGGGAACCCTTCCAACCCCATCCATCTCAAACCCAATCAATTTACTACAATAAACAATTAACCCACCTTCTTCATCTATGGTCAATCCATAAAACAGGTATCCTTCTATTCTGACTGTTAGCTTTGTTGTATGCCCGTCGTCAAGATGGGTTCGATAAATCCCTTTATATCGATGGAGAGTGTAGAGATACCTGCCGAGGGTCGAATGATTCGAAACAATTATGTAGAGCACTTGGGAGTTGGGAACAGCGTATCAATTATTATCTTTATGATAATCTATCTTATCCTGCGATAATGAAGTTTTTGCGATGTTCGTGTACTACAAGCAAGATAAGCCTTCTACATCTGCATTTGACAGAAGGAGGAGAGCAAGGGCTCTTTTCACCCAAAAATGTGTTATAGACAATATCTTGAAAATGTGCAAACACTGACAATTGATGAAATCAAAATAAAGAACGATGGCCCTGTCAAATATCCCATTAACACGATTAAACAGTGTGTGATGATATTACCATAACCATGAATTAGAACTGCGGTTATCATTACTACGTGTATCCACTACTTAAAACGTGGTTGATGGGTGTAAAACGAAGGGAGATAGGACACAGAACGGCTACGTATTTTAAGTTGATACGTTCAAGATTGGAATGGCTTACACTTACAATTTGGAAACGAAACTAGACACTGCTAAAGAAGAGAGACGACACATCAGCAGAAATAAGAACAGGGAAGAGCATAATGAAAGTGAGCTTTTTGGTGAGATTATTCATCACCTTCGTCGCTGATCAATGACACAGCCTACGCTCATCGGGACTCCCAATAATTCTAAAGGATCGGAAACGGCTCCTTCTTGTCGTACTGCTCGTTGCGTATGTCCATCTGGGTATGTCGACCAGTGAAGTTGCTGTTTCTTGATGTCCAAAGCCAAACACCTGTTCAGACTTGTCACTGTTATTAACGAGACGGAGAAGTCGAAGGCTAAAAACTTAAAATTTTAAGAGCACCAAAAATAATCATGATAATCAGTGATGACGGGAAAAAATTCTGAACAACCGTTCTCAATAAAAAAAAAAAATCTTCTTCTATTTTCATATTCAGTTTTGTTTGAAAACAGAATCTGCCCCGAATCTATTAGCCAGGAAACGATATTCATGTTTTGTTTTCCTTTTTTGTTTGCCCCCTGCATGCGCTGCTTGGGACTCTTTCCCTTTCCCCATCTGCCCCCATCCTCGCCCCCTTCCGACACGTATACACACGTCTTATTGCGCTACAAAGACAAACACAGTCATAGACAACATTCAACGGAGAGCTAGAGGGGCGTGGTATCCCTAAACTTAGAAGTGATTATGAAGGATTTTAGTATCAGATCCGTTGAGTATTAGCAGATTGTTTGATGACCAGCAATCCAACATTAAACATGAACTAGACCGTTTAGTAGTTTGTCAAAGGAGTCCATACGCTCACTGGCTTGCCAAAAAGAAAAATCTATCTGTGTGACATCAGTGTAAACTGCACATCTATTTCTTTGATGAGCCGTAATAACAGCATTCAGTGAAACTCTGAAGGAGATGAATACCAGTGGTCCTATGCCAAACCCTGGATGTAGGATATCAGCCCTTTCAAAGTAAGTCTTCGAGTGGCATATAGGTTTTGTGAGGTGTACTTGAGTCTGGAGATCACCCAATACTCGTACTAGTGCAGTTAATGTTGCATGGTGGCCTCGATAAGCAGACTGACCCATGGTCCTATATTGTAAGTTTGTATGTATGCTCTGAGACGACTCTCTCCAAGACTTTCGTTGTAAACTTGAAGTTGACAACGGGTCGATAGTTCTTTCGGGTCATTGTATTCCACATTTACATAGCTTTTTCAAAAATGCGTTAACAGCACCGTCTTAAAAAAGAATCTGTCACAATCATGTCAATTGGACAGCACATGTAGTTTGCCGAGACACGTTTTCCACTAGCCAAGTCCGCAAAGGATTAAGGTAACAAAACCTGGCAGGGCTTTCCTGTGTAAATTTCTCACCTAGTTTATATTCAACCATTCCCAATAGCATGTAGACAGTGTCTTTTATAAAAGTTCTCGCATGGCTGGAAATAAAATTGGAAGTAATTTCGGCTTCAGAATATCGACACATATGCACATGTATATAGCTTCTTATTCAATGTCATGTAGGGTTAAGACTCAATACAGTGTCGAGTATACGCAAACAAATCTTTTGTTGTCTATAAAGATACATTCTGCAAATCTACAGTTTGGTAAAAAAGAAAAGAAGGAAAGTTACAATATCAAAATGATATCAATACTGAAAGAAAATATATTGATTTGGTGGCAGATGTTATAGACCTGCCGTAATTATGTTTTTAAATATACAAAAAATATTTTGAAAAAAATTATGTGGTACAATACCTGCAATATCAGCAGATATAACCGTCCAGTTCGCCCATCCCATCTTATGCATCCTAACGTCCAACGCCATAGGCACCAACGGTTTTGACAAATGTCCTTCAACCAAATCCGTCCAGTAGAGTGTATCAGATGTGTCATCAAAGACCATGGTTACGATCTGGGCGGAGTTCCCGAAGTCTAAGAATTTTGAGAACACAAAGTCGCTCATATTAGCGACCCAAATCCCAGTCCTTTGCGGATTGATGATTAGTAGTTGCAAAGAAACATCTGAGAGAAGGTCATGGAATGAAAAAACGGCATTATCTTTTAGAATAGCACTCACATTCTATGGATATTGCTACTCTTGATTAAAAACTCACTAGTTTTAAGACGAACATATCCTGGTATAGTTGTTTATTCACTCGACTGTCAACCCAAGGGTAAAGGGTTGTAATCCCAGCCCGGGACTAACATCCTTTGGCAAAACATTAATCCACTCTACACCCAGATGTAAATGGGTACCTGGCAATTGCTGGGATAATAATAATAATGGCAGGATCCTCAGGAAGAACAGCATTATTATTATTAGGTTATTATAAGCACGATATAGAAGTCGTTTTTTAATCGCGATCGATCGATCATTTTTGTTTAATTGCAAGCTCTACATCAAGCCATACGTTTACCACTGAATACAAACAACACATTGTGATACCTACCGCATTCTGTGCCATCGAATCCAAGATTACATTGGCAACTGTACGCTGGAATATGGCCGAGAGAAGGCGTGCAGGTTCCTCCATTGAGACAAGGGCTAGCTGAGCAAGGATTGTAGCCTACGAATAAGACATGAGTGAGAGAAGGAGAGAGAGGGAGAGAGAGGGAGAGAGAGAGAGAATAGGGGGGGGGGGGGGAGAGGGGGAGGGAGAGAAAGAATGAGAAATAAATTTGTAAAAGCGTATGGGGAATGTATATTCAACGATATGCGCTACTGAATTACAGTTTATTATTGCAATGACGAACCTTCGTCATTGCCTTGTTTTCGTTCACATTCTGCCCCATTAATATACTTATCCTTTTCCTTATCCTTATCCTTATCGTCCGGAAATCCCATTCGTTTTGCACGTAGTGTTTGTTATTCCTAGTAAGGTGCTTTCCTCATGTCATTTTCATTTCAAAGTTCATAGGCATAGTCTCTAGCATCCCATCAAGGTCACCTACTTTTTCGATTTTCGAAATCACTCATGCATAACCGTCCAGGCGCCATTTTGTCCGTTTCTGGTCCATTTTAAGGCCTTTCTTTCTTGTTTCCTATCTCCACTATCCTAGATCCTACAAACTTCTAACAAATTCCTCTAGATAGTCTAAGAGATGTTCTTTTATCTGCGACGTTTAACCTGACCTTCAAAATGCCATCTTCGTACTCAAAATTCAAATCTGAAACCGACTTCGTCAAAAATTTATCAAGTTCTTGAAAAATTGACCCCTAAATAATCTAAAACTGCCATAACTTTCTTATATAAATTTTGTTTTGTATTTAAATCTCACAGTATCTTTATCTCATAATTACACATAGCCATGCAAAATTTCACGCTCCAATGGCTTTGCAAAACATAAATAGCGCCCTCTAAAGTTCTGGGAATTGGCTGTCTTTCTGTGGCCGTATCTCCATAATGGCTTGGCAAATCCGTACCCTTTTTTGGATTTAGATACTTGAAGATATGTCCTTTCCAGCCATATACAAAATTATATACCCTAACACTGAATGACTTTGAGAAAAATGCCCTCCAAATTCGCCATTTTCAAGAAAATTCCAAAATAACTTAAACTTGCTCTAAAATGGCGATCTTTATACCTACATCAATGAAACTTGGCACACATATGTATCCATATACGTGACAACTGTCTGCCAAGTTAAATAAATTGTAATGCCCTCGTCGCAAAGTTATCGCCAAAAATGATGAATTTACTATGCATTACGTAATAGCGCGTTTAATGCGTGCAATACATTGCGCGCATATAACAATGGTGTCAAACTGACCGCAATAAAGTGCCCTTTTGCATGATACCAGGTATAGTATATGTTCACACAGAAAATTGTGAGTAAATCGCATTTGAACAAAGGTCACTATACGAATTCCGCCGAGTTTCCGCCCGAATCTAACACGTATCGGCTATGACGTCATTTTTTCAGACTGCTTTTCGCCCCTTAAACGTCCTTTTTTTTCCTTGAAAATTTGCAGTGACATGCCGAGTTCCAATACGCAGGGCACCTTTTGGCCAGATTTTTGAAATTGGTCAAGGGGCCATTTAAGACGCCATTTTGTCCTATAAATCTATTTTACATCACGTGTTTCGAAAGGATTATCATAGAAAAAAAGAGTGGTTTACAATAACAACCATGAAATTCTCTTTCTAATGATACCAAATACGGCCCATAAAGAGACGTAAAGAGAGAGAGAAAAAACAATTTAACTCCGGTCATAATACAGATCCTGTACGTTTTCCGCCCATTTATTACACGCATTGTCTATGGGGCATATCGGGTTCACGCTTTTGGCCCCCAGAACGATGTTTATTGCAATGACAAACATGCACCAAATCCCCTTGGTTTTTGCACGCAGTGCTTGCGAGCCCTTTCTAGGTTCTTTCCCCTATCACAATTTCTTTCAAACTTCGTAGGCATATAGTACCATCCCATCAAGGTCACTGTTGAGGCCTTTCTTTCGGCCACCTATCACCAATATCACAGAAGCTACACAGACTTCGTGCAAATTGCTCTGGATAGTCCGAGAGAAGCTCTTTCGTTTGACACGTAGAAACATGGCGTCATTGCACGCACATCGTTGTGACACGATTGCATTTCTAGTTTTCATCATTATTATTATTATTATTATTATTATTATTATTATTATTATTATTATTATTATTATTATTAGTAGTAGTAGTAGTATTGTTGTTGTTGTTGTTGGTGTTGTTGATGATGTGTTGTTGTTGTTAAGGTAAGGCAAACAAAGTAAGGTACACGAACACACTCATACATTCCACACATCGTGGATGTGAAATTAGTTCCTAAATATGGATGAGTGTGAGAAATATGTTGTTTTTCTAGATCAAATCTGATGTCAAGTTTAATATCAAGTATATGTGATGAAATTTATCATTGACAAGTTCGTTACCTCCAACGTACACATCGGGACATCATTGACCACTTCAGTAAAGAAGGTTCGAAATCTTAGAGCTATCTTCGACGCCTACAAAACCAGGGAGTCACAAGTGTCCATCAATGTGAAAATATCATGCCACAGCCTCTGTGAATCTCCGTGCCGTTCGAAAGTATTATCTAACACCAAAGGTGGCAAAGCAGCTTGTGGATTTTTTTCACGCCCCGCATCTAGCTCTTTCAGGCCGGCTCACATAATAGGGAGTTTTCTTTCGGCGACGCAAGTGCCGACTACGAGGTATTTAAATGAGCTGTGACCGTCTCCGTACTGGCTACCGTCGCGATCTAATTTTCATCACAACGCAAATCTTAGCGGGGGGTCGCACTCAACGAAAATTTCCGCGTAGCGTCCAAACCTACGACGGTTATCAGCCGAATTAGAGTCGGGAGTCGAGCTAGTACGGGGTGGCGTGATCAACTGAGCAGAGCGCTTGTTAACTGTAACGGCGAGGCTCGCATGCAAATTGGCTGACGAAACGTAAGCGCGGAAACTCCCGCGTATTCAGAGTTGAGAAACAGCTAATTTAAATACCCCGTAGTTTGCACTTGCGTCGCCGTGCGAAAACTCCCTGGTAGCGACAAAGACCCCGCGGAAGGCGACGGACGTGAAAATCTTGTTTTGGCGGTAAAGCGACGGTAAAAGGGAAAAAGTGAGATTCGCTGACGGGTAGGAATGACCTTCAGCGACAACACGACGGCAAGGGACGAATGGCTGCGGCAGGGAGCGGAGTCTAGCGACCGAAATCGGACGTTGTCTGGGCGGCGAGTGACGATGTCTCGACGGAGCCCGGCAACAAGGAACGCGGTCATACGGCTTGCCGCGAATTGGCTGGTGGCAAGGAACGGAGGCTTACGGTGGGTGGCGGCGACGATGACGTGACTCAACGGCCGACATTAAAGCCTGTGAGTGTACGGGTCACTGACGTCACAAAACGTGAAAAAAGTTTAAATTCGTGGACCATCGTTGCAAAATCGTTACCCATCGCAGACCGCCGTTGCAATGCCGCAGGTACTCGCAAACGACCCGCCATCAACAGTCATCCGTCACCCTCCGGCCAAAATTTGCATTCAGTCGCATTAATGTCGTTACAATTCCGTTACTTGCCGCGCAATGTGTCATCAGGGTTCGAGATGTGATGTCACTTGACGTTGTTTTGCCATCAATGGTCATTGACAACGACAACGACAACGACTACCAACGAAATTGTGACGACTGATAATTTCGGCCGTCTACGGTCGCTCGCGGATTCGTCAGCAACAATTGAAGGCAACACTCGATGATTGGAGGGAAATTCAATATTGCAATTCGCAGCTTAACGTAGATTACGGTACGCCACTATTTCTCATAGTGAGAGCCGGTTTTACCTAACGACCTCCCTGTGCGCCAATTGCAGGAGCTACGTACACCTTGCAACGGCCACCTACATCCCGTAACGGCCACGAACACCCCGTAACAGCCACGTACATGCCCCCGTACATGCCGTAAATTTCAAGAATTAGCCACGTCCCTCCCCGTATCACAATGATGGCTGAACGTAGCGCTTATGGGTGGGATTTACGTCACAATGTGACTGTAAAAATAACAAATCGAAAGTAATTAATAAAACATCAAATGGATTAACTAATTTTTTTTATTTGTATCGTTCTTAACAAATATTTACCGTAGTGAGGTGCCTCGCATACGATTATCTCATGACCTGGTGTTGTCAATGATGATGATGATTGGTTGAAGACCATACCTTTGACAGTTCCTCTAATGACCGTGCCATAGGGTAGCAATGAAGAGGGACACATGCCTTCTTCAGGGCACTTCAATACTTCACAATTTATACCTAGAAACATAGGGGGATCTTTATAGTTGTGTTCTGTAATCTGTTTCAACTCAATCATTCAATTGAATCGAAATGACACTCACCTTCACATATGGTTACAGTGAATCTTTCAAGAAGTACAAGGAGGTGAAAAGCTTGAAATCAAAGCTTGTGTTAGGAACATGCACCATCAACAAATACAAACAAGATACTTGTAGAAATTCAGGATATAAATGCTTATCTTCGCATCTTGGTAATGAAATCGAGAGTAGGAGAGAAAATACAGAATAAAGACAAATCGTGGAGGAAATGTAGGCCTTAGATGATAAATTTATATAAAATTACGAGGTGTACCATTTTTACCGTTCCATACTATATATAGGATTTCCCGGCGAAATTCGCGAGTCTGTCATTCGAATTCATTTACTTTGCATTTAAGTTAGCGCAGATCGGTTTTGCCATGCCAATTATTATTCAATTTTTCCGTTTTTGTATTTAGTTCAGGATTTTTGTCGAAGGGTTTCATAGATCTGTCATTTAATTTATAAAATGCTCAACTAGCATTCAAATTAATCGTCACTTGTCGAAGCGTCATTTTTATCATTTAAATTAACACCTGTCATTCGTATTCGAATTATGTTTATTCAAGTTAGGAATGATAGGGGGAAGAATGCAACACACGTTTACAGTTTTCAAATAATGCAATTAAATGCATGATTTGCCATTTTTTCTTCTTCTGTTATTCCATTTATTAATTTTGAGGACAATGCATATGGGTGTAGTCAGACATTAGCCTTAGGTAAAGAAGGGGGGAATCAAGGGATATGGCATTTCTGCATGGACATGTTCCTATACCCCGGAAAGGTGGGGATACAAAAAGACCTACCCCAGTCACAATATTGTACCCTTCCTCCATAATGAAATTGTGATAAATTTATGATGAAACACAAGACAAACAACTTCCTTACATGAAAATTTACACACATATTGAGACCATCAAGTCCGTTGATGTAAGTCTTTTTTTTCTTCTTAACAATCAAACTTAAAGGATGATGAATATCAGATAAATCTAAAAGTATATAAAGTGTAACATGCTAGAAAATAAAATATGATGAAATACACATGAACAAAACAATCTTGAAACAAAAAGAATGAGATATAAACAGTGTGCAATCAACTAGAAATGTATATTGACCATCAATTTAAGTGCACAAAGTGCTAATTTGAATGGTACAAATGAATTAGAATGCTAAAGGTACACCGTCGATGTCAGAAAATCGTGTTGCGCCAAACCGAATGCCCAAATAGCGAAAGATGCACATTGTTCATTAATTTGAATGAAACATACATAGATATTAACGAATACTTCATAGATTTGAAAACTGGAAAAAGAAATATAAACCCGAGATATACCTGACAGCACTAAAACCGTCGAATTTGAACGCAAGACATATTAATTTTAATGACAAACTCGCGAATTTGGCCGGGAAATCCTATATATGAGGTGCCAGGGGCGTACGCAGGAATTTTCCAAGGGGGGGGGGGGGGGGGTTTAAAATATTTTGCTCCCGAAAATTTGAAAATCGCGCCGGCCGAAAATTCGCTCAGTGGGGGGGGGGGGGGGGGGGGGTAAAAAGGTGAATATGCATGTGACACCTGTTCTACACATTTCTATATAATATCAGTGAAGGGATGTTCCTTTGTCTACCTGAGGAACTGTATATTTTGTCAGCCATGTTCATAGTGACTGTCGCTCATAAAGTTGGAATATTTTTCTTTAACCCAAATTGATGGAATTATTTTAAAAATAATTTAAAAATAATAGATCTAGATAATAGTATACATTCTCAGATTTTATTGAATAATAATTTGCCAATGTGTGTTTTGCGTGACTGCTAAAGCAGGTGTTTGCTACTATGCTTATTAACTAGGGGACCTGCGCCCTTAAGTAATAAACGAAAATAATGAGGTTTAATGCCCCACAAAAGGGCACTAATATAGCACATCCACACGGTTTTGATCCTGGGGCCTCACAGTTATGAGGCCATTGCTTTGTCACTGAACCATGACTGTACGCAGCGGGGGCTAGGGTAGGGGGCAATTTCCATAAATAAAAACAAATCAAAAAATGCAATAAATTTTCAATAATTTATTGCATTTTACCCCGGTCCCCAACATAAAAAAATCCTCTGGACGGCCATGCATTATGGCTCAAGGCATGGGCACACAGAGGATTTTTTAATGTTAGGAACCGGGGTAAAATGCAATAAATGATTGAAAAATTATTGCATTTTCTGTTTTTTAAATTTATTTATGGAAACTGACCCCGACCCTAGCCCCCGCTGCGTACATTCATGGTTCAGTGACAAAGCAATGGCCTCGATACTGTGAGGCCCCAGGATCAAAACCGTGTCGATGTGCTATATTAGTGCCCTTTTGTGGGGCATTAATCCCCATTACTATCATTTATGAATTAAGGGCGTAGGTCCCCTTTTTGATAAGCATAGTAGCATACACATGCTTTAGCAGTCACGCAAAACACACATTGTCAAATCATTATTAAATAAAAACTGAAAATGTATACTATTATCTAGATCTATTATTTTAAAATTATTTTTAGATTATTCCATAAATTGGGGTTGAAACAAAAATATTCTAACTATATGAGCGACAGTGTAGATGTCAATCGGCTTTATCATCTACAACTCCCAATGTTAAGAGAGATATTTAGCAATTGTTTTCTCTCCTTTTTCATGTTTTTTGGTGTAGGGTTTCGGGCTGATTTTTATTTGGACTAAACCGGTATAATGTGCTTGACCGAAGAAATTTAAACGGCAAAATGGGATAAAGATTGGAGAACATTTAAAAAAAAAATAGAATTATTTGAACGGTGATCGTATAGGAACAGGTTGGTTACTGTAAGAGCACTGTCACTTTTCTGAAACATTGATATACAATGAAACCTGTCTATTTAAGCCACCCAAGTGTAACACAGAAAGTGGCCACTATAGACAGGTGGCCATTCTAGACAGGTTTCGCAACACACATTTCCTTCTTGAGGGAGACAAAATGCATGGCCACTATTAATAGACAGCTAATTTTTATAAATAAGTGGCCATTAAGACAGGTTTGACTGTATGTAGAACTATTGATATTCTATTATTCTACTATTTTCTTCTTTTAATAGTATTCTTCTATGTATATTTCATGGCAGCGGAATGGTAGATATAACAAATAAAATAATAATAAGTAAGACATTCATTGTCCGTCAGGATCGAAAACACATATATGTTAATAGAGACAATCACCCAGTGTACGTCGAAAATTTAGTTCTTATCTTCTTTTCCCGGTGGATGGGCACGGGTCGAGAGTGTCATCCCAACGCCTTGTCTTTGACAATACTTGAGTATAGGTGTATGTTGATTTATACCTCAGTCACACCGCCACCCGGACCCCGACCCGACTCTAAACCGACCATTTTTCGGCCATTAGGGGTTATCTAAAGTTTGATGTACGGTTTGTTGTCGGGCTTGTTAGAGTCACTGACGTATCGGAGTTACACAACACAGAGCCCGCCGTCAACTATGGAATTATCTAGTCTTACTCTTCTTGAAAGAATATAGTACTCACCGTCTTCTAGCAGTGTCATGGCCATCAACAGACTGATCAGATGCTAAAAGAATCAAACAAACGATATGAAAATAGTAGATCGTCGCAACCCAAATTGTATTCTTTCTATTCTTTAGATAGCAAAGTTGGTATATAGGTGGAGGAAGGGGGGGGGGGGTAGATATTTATCTCTATTATATTATTCACTTTGAAATCCTCAAAATCATTGCCTTCTTATGCATGTCATGTTTCAACTTTTCACCTTGGTCTCCAAAGGTTGTCACGAAACCCTAATCTGCAGAAAAACTCTCACAATTAGTAAATTTGGAGGGACTTTCGTTTATAATTGTCATGTAAATATAATTTTTCCAACAAATAAGTGTTTTGTCCACTTCATTCCTCTCGAATCACACGTCTTAAATGGCTAACTGGCAATAATTGCAATAATAGCAATGAACGATTTCCTGGAATCTGTCCCTTACGACATAATGTCGTTTTTTGTTGGTTCATTTCATTCAAATAGTTATGAGAATATCTTGACTTGAACATTTCACAACCTTAGTGATACCAGTAATTTCTATTAGACAAAGGTCGTAACATCGAGAGATTTTCATTTTTGGATGTTGTAAGGACCACGTTGCACGTAATCGCCCCAATATCAATACCGATGTGGCAATCTGAAGATTAGACCAAATTATATTTATTAATGACAAACTTCCTATGCATTACCGAGGTAAACATGATCCTGATGATGAAGACGATCGTTATCGATATTGGTCACTCAGAATAACAGGGTTAAAAAGATCCGTAGCCGAATAATCTCGAACAGACTGTAAGCAGGAGGGTGATTTGAAGAATGTTTAGGTCTTGCTGCCTAGAAATCCTTTTCTTTTTATATGAGAGATGGAACCAGACTTTGTTGTGAGCAGGCAAATCTATAAAAGCGTGAACCCCGTGGAAACAGTGGACGTTGATTGCAAGCAGCTGATTCATGAGAAAGGTAAATGGCCGATTTTGTTAAGTTTGCGCGAAACTGCCTCTTCCGGGCAACCACGGCATTACAACCGGGATAATAAATATATTCCAATTACAATTTAAATATTGCATGCAAAGTGAAAAAACCCTTTTAAATCGATTTTTACCATCAAGGAGGAAACTATTAAAATCACAACTTTCAAGCAACCGTCACGAATAGTAAACTAGATAAAATATACGTTTCATCCTTATTGCCACATCGGTCTACAGCTCAGGAAAATCTAGTTCAATAAACCAAAGATTATGGACCCCATTAAATAACAAGTGTTAACCCAGATGAAATGTCCGCTTGTCAGATTCGTTACCACAATTGATACGATCATCACGATTATATTTTACATAAAAAAGTATTCCATCATTGAGTCACGGTCAGTGCCATATAATGGGACCATTAAAGCAGAAGGTCACTCTGGTATTAGGTTGATTTTAATAGAAGCAGACAAATTAGAGAAACAAGTCAATGATAGTTTGGGCGAAAACCGATCAAAAAGAAGACATTATGGACTTTTGAAGGTGCAATTAATCAAACACAAATTGGGAACTCTGTGACGTATCCTGCGAGCTCCCCTCCCATTTTACCTGTACTTCAAAAGACTTCAAAAATCTGTATTTTCCCTCAAGAAAATTTTCAATCTTACATTCACCCTAAATTTAATTATTGCAAATGCGTTTTTAAATACCCCTGTATAGAACAAATCTATTCCGTCCTCAATAACTAAGAAAATGAAAGTTTATGATTTTTTCCTTCTACAATGCAAATCGAGAGAACCTCGCATGATATGTTGTTGATACGTCTTGCTTATTTGTGTTTTATTGATGACAACTTTAACAATCACCATCACACGTTTTATTCTCTCCAACAATTTGATCTACAAAAAAAAAAGGTAGTATTCAGATATCGCGTCAAGATCAGAGGCATACCGTGTATGTGTGTGCATGAGTGTGTGCATGTGTGTGCGTGTGTGCGTGCGTGAGTGCGTTGTGTTAAACTGCGTTACTTTACTAATGTTCTGTTTTCCCACTTTCACTCGTGTTCTCGCTTTCGTCTTTACCTGCTCAGAATTACCTTTATGACAGGCTCCATGGGAATATTAACACCTGGAGCCGTATCAATTACTATCAACCTTCCCCTTTCTCTCTCTCTTTCTCTTCCCCCCTCTCTCCTCCCTATCTTTACCATCTTCTTGTTTCCTGTTTTTCATTCTTTTTAATCCCTAATAAAAGAACATGAATAACATAAATAAAATAATTTAAACATTAAAATACGGCAATTAGCCCATTTCAGCTG
Source organism: Strongylocentrotus droebachiensis (assembly GCA_035222895.1). Lineage (NCBI taxonomy): Eukaryota > Metazoa > Echinodermata > Echinoidea > Camarodonta > Strongylocentrotidae > Strongylocentrotus > Strongylocentrotus droebachiensis. The sequence continues at coordinate 413,553 of JAVYIG010000408.1, read as the reverse complement.
AAAATGGCAGAGAACAGCTGTTTTTCCATTGGGTAATATGGTTAATAATATTCAGCCCACGTAGATCCTACCCCATCTTCTCTCTTTTATTCTCTCGTCTCTCTCCCCAGCAGATTTGTCGCTGATTTTTGTCATTTGTCATTGAAAAACGGCTGTGTGAAACAGGTCCCAGGGCATGAGAAATGCAAGGAACAACGCTAGGCTCAATCTCAAGCCACAGACGCAACCTCTTGAAGCAGGGTGCCATGGCTTAGCACTGGATATCGGATTTAAAAACAAATTTAAACCGAAAATTGAATTTAGCCCAGAAAACTAGGGTAAAAACATGAAAGCAGGGAGAGGACGGAGAAAATTTGTGTGACGACTCCGGGCGGAGCAATCATTATAATGTAGGGGCCTGTTGTGAACTGCATATACTGAGGCAAAATTGATATGGAGTTAAGGCGTTGGTAGCAATATGACATAATCACATAATCACAACTTACCTAATCGCGACCTTTTATCCCCAGGTTTTGTTTTCGTCGATATGGTGATCGGTAACAGCTTGGCAATTACCGCAGCATGCTGTCAGCGGAACGAGTACACAATGGTCACGAGGTTAAGCGTTGGCCATTTTGAAAAAGAATTACTTCCACTTATGTTAATAAGGGAGTTTACAGATAGCACATGGTACAAAAGACCCCAAATATCCACAGATCTTTTACACATGGAGAAGTTCCACTTTGAGCATCTTAGAATAATAACTGCCAAAGTCCTAGATGTGCTTCATGAATACCTTTTGTTTGCCCTCTTGAAAAGAATACTTCCACCTGCGTATCCTAGAATGTACCGTTGGTGCATAAATGAATAATGTTACATAACTTTCATGAGCGCATATCCAGTATTCATCTCTGTGGGTTTTTCCCTTTTTGGTACAAATGACCTTTATCTGCTCATGCTCAGACTGCAACCGTAAACTGGCTTATAGGAATGCATTGATCATTCGTGTATAATCATTATTCGATGCTCAAGAGTAAGTATCGTATCCCCCCGGTGGGATTTACGATTTGGTTTAGATGACCTTTATTCTTTCCTTGCTCAACAAAGCTTTAGTTTTCCCCTTTGGAAAAGTATGCTACACCTATCGTGGAATGCACCGTTGGTGCGTAAATGAATAATAATCAGCCAACATTCATGAACACGTTTAAACATGCGTTTCCTGTGGGTTTTGCAAGGTGTTACAAATGACCTATAATGCTCGGACTTACGAAACATGTTCCGGCGACAATCGCTCCGTGGTTTATTTCCTACGCAAAGCTTTTAAAGGCAGGGTATTTTCGATTGCGCTATCTTTCAGTGAAGGCGTACTTAAAAAAAAAGTACATATACTAGAGCGATTTCCGGTTCCAGTACCCAATCACGAGTGCGTCATGCAATTAGTGATGAATTGTGGGATAGATCGGGACATGTAGTAGTAGGCCTAGTAGTATACAAATAATACACATCAGTGAGGGCATTAGTAAGAATTACCCACACGAGGTACCTTTGGAACAGTCTAACACGCCCGAGGCGACAGCCGAGGGCGTTTGGACTGTTTTGAAGGTACCAAGTGTGGGTAATTTTACTAATGCCCGAACAAAATGATGTATATTATTTGTTTTATAAGATTATGTTTTATTTGTTTTATAAAATGATGTTTTTTAACATGATTTTGATAATGACCGGTCATTACAATTGGATAATGACCGGTCATTACCCAAATTACGCGCGATTACGCGTTAGGCAAAATAAATGCCCGGTCACGTGTACGCTTTCAACCAATCATTTGATTAGGATCAACGTCATCATCTTATAATAGTGGTTATTTTACCTGACTTCTAAGGATGCATAAATGCTTGTTAATAGGCAACCATAGGACCGACGGCTTAAGGTCCTCTCCAAGAAACATTATGAGCACTAGGGCCTCGCTTAGAAAGAGTTACGATTGATCCAAATCAATCGTAAGTCCTGTAATCGATCGCAAGTTTGCAGTCTCCGATCTCTTACGTACATAGTTGCGCCGATTGATATCAATCGCATTTAAGTTGCGTATTTGGCTTGCGTGTTGCTGCGTATTTATGGCAAGCCGTTTTAACATTTATTCCTATTTCAAAAAAAAAATTCTTGATATCACGAAATGATTTTCTGTTGTAAAGCAATGGTAATTTTTATATCAAGAAATGATTTCTTGATATCAAGAAATCATTTCTTGATATAAAAATAAATAAAAAAATCTTGATATTAAGAAATAGGAATAAATGTTAAAACGGCTTGCCATAAATACACAGCAATACGCACGCCAAATACGCAAAGGTGTGACTGAGGCATAAAGGCGGGGCCCAGATGGCAGTATACATAAATCTGAAGTAGTGTCAATGGAATACCCTGCCTTTCAAGGTTTTTTTGGGGTCCATAACTGTCCATAACTGGGCTTGCTTCCATATAACATTATCACACAATCGAACTGTTATTTATCTTAACTTAAGCCTCGGTCACAAATGCCATCACGAACTGCTACGAACGCCGTACGAACGATTTTCAGACAATGGAAATTCGGGTAGACAATGGAAAAACAGGGAGATTCGTACGAAATTATCGTTCGTACGAGCCTTTGTGAGCGTATAGCATAAAATTCACCCAGCCATCACACTCTTAGGTATTAATCAGGGGACTGAGATCTATGACTCGAAGAGGTACACATAGAGTACACCAGGGGCGTACGCAGGATTTTTGATCTAGGGGGGGGGGGGGTTTAAAATCGGGCCCAAAATATTTTGCTCCCGAAAATTTGAAAAACGCGACGGCCGAAAAGACGCTCAGTGGGGGGGGGGGGGGGGGGGGGGGGGGGGGGGGGGGGGGGGGTGTTAGCGGACACTTTTTTTAGTCTCGAAATTTGAAAATTTGACATTTTTCTTCGTTGGGGGGGGGGGGGGTAAGGTCACCTGTTTTAGGTTAGCCGTGGGCATAATTTTTTTTTGTTTTTTGTTGTTTTAATAATTTAAAAAAAAAAAAAAAAGGGGGGGTTTTAGGTTATTTTTAGGAGGGTTTACACACATAAAAATACCAAAGGGGGGGGGGGGGGTTAACACCCAACCCCCCCCCCCCCTGCGTACGCCCCTGGCGTACACGACAATCACATGTAAAGAGATTTAGTTGAATGTGAAAATATATCGAATGAAATAATTCATATCCGTAAAAAGCACTGAACAGTAAAGCACAGAAATGAAAGATAACAGAGAGTTATCATATTCTTAGGTGCTTTATTCTAATTTTTCTTACAATCAAAACATTTAGGGGCATACTTTACGTATACTGTAGATAAGTATTTTTGTCGGAGGCAGCCCTCCCCCAGCGTCCACTATACATGTAGGCCAATGTCTGATCTTGTTATTCAATTCTCAATAGAAATACGTCAAATATTATTATTCCTTTTCCTTTATGCAATAAAATTATCTTTACATACTGTCTTGGCACTGTTGCACGAAACCATCACGAGTGCAAGTTCACCGACAACCCATTGAAATGCGTGTAAATCTTAACACACGTGTTCCAACGGGATGTCCACGGATTTCAGTCATACGACGCGTCGCGACGGTTTCGTGAAACGCTGCCCATGCAGACTGCGTGGAGACTGCGTGGTCAAAATGTTCCGAGATCGATCGGCCTAATAGGTCGCTCGAGGCCGAATATCGGATATAATACTAACCGGACATCGTGATGTAGAACGCTTGTATATAAACCGATGTGTTCGAGTGATGAACTTGCAGACGACTTTGAAATGAGAGGGGTCATCGCTTGACCCCTTTATTTCTTCGATTTTTCTCTTGATGGCATACTTAGCACTCGTGGTAAGTAGTTTGCCTCAGGTTCAGTGTCACATAGGATGCTAACTAAAATGATGGGTACTGGTGATAACATATTGATAACGATAACTATGGTGATGATGATGAGGAGGCGCGATTGCTCAGTCGATGAAGCAGTGGTCTCGTGACCCAAGCCTCATTACCTGGTCCCTCGGAGAGGACCTAATGCTGTCGGCCGTCTGGTTGCTTACTTACAAGCATTTATGCTTTCTTAGCAGTCAGGTAAAATAACCACCACCACCGAATGATGGTGATAACAATAATGATAATAATTATAATAATGATAATGATAATAATAATAATGTTAGCGAGCTACTTTTATATATCGCTCAATACTTCCACGATGTCTCTAAATGCTATACAGATACGTGTATATTATTCCCCAATGGGTAACAGTGATGGTGGGTTCGATTCGCAAGTGTTTTTATACCTACATATATTTTAGAAATAGCAAAATACTGTATCCCCTTTTATACGTGGTGATATACCGCCCCAGCCCACAAAAATAGATACAAAATGATGTTATATTTACAGTAGGCTTGCGGATGTACCATGTGTTAGAGAGAGAGAGAGGGAGGGTTGAGGAGTCCTGAAAAGGACTTTCGGTAATCTTTCTTGAGGGTGTGTAGTCCTGAAAAGGACTCTTGGTGTAGTCTTGAAAAATGCTATATTGTATTCACCATTATTAACCATGCCTAGCACATGTCAACATAATATGGTATTATATATCATGTTTTTATGAAAATGAAAATAAGTGAAATAAAATGATACGTGCAATAAGATTTTGTTATATTGATATTACAAATTCTATATATACTTTCAAGCACTAGAGGGGGAATAAATCATTTAAGCAAGGCGATACGCTTGTTTTGAGGTAGACTTGGGCAACAAAAAATCGGCGAGAAAGAAAAGGTTGTTTTCTTGTAATCTAAAACACAGTTTTGTTAACCCAAATGAAACTCGTATTTGTAACCTTTCATCGAAAAAAACCTTTGTCCTGAAAAAAAGGAGAAAGTGTTTGTTTTAACCGAAAAGAAGCCATTGAATTTCATGAATAGTTTAAGACAAGGCTATATCATGGCTTGGAGCTACCCCATCCCATCTCTCCTCCGCAATGTGCAAGGTCGTTAACCCAGATAGGGGTATGTATATGCTGACCCAGAGGAAGGGGACAAGGGGGTGTTTACCCGTTGTTTCTATTTTTCTTGTCAGAGATTTAGGTTGATAAGAGGCACCTCAAATATCGGATGATATTTCAATAATGATAATGATACTGATGATGATGAAACTGATGATGATAATGATGATGTTGATGATGATGATACTAGATGATGATGATGATAATGATGTCGATGATTACTACTACCTATAGTAATAATGATAAGGATTATGATGATCATAAAAATAATAGTAATAATAATAATAGTCATGCGCCAAATCTGTCAAAATTGACACTCCTTGCATACATGTTGAAGTAAATTCACGAAGGAAGTACACAAATTAAATACATATTTGTAATTTCCTTTTTCTTTTATTTGCTAGTCTTTTGTTTCGTTTCGTTTTGCTTTTTTTAAAATATATATATTTTTTTTTTACTTGTCATGAAACATTTCTGAATGTTGCCCCCCCCTCTCCATAAAAAACCACGCATCTACCCTTGCGTGGCATCATTAGGTTTATCCACAGACTTCTTCTCTCTCACATGACTCCCAGCATTTTCTTTACCGACCTTCCTTCTATTATATTGCTTCAAGTTCTTAAGCCGAGCTTTAAAATGTGGTAAAAAGCAGAATTGAAGCAGGGTAGACCCAGTGCTGTCAGAGAAAAAAAAGAAAGGGGGGATTTTATTCCTTGGATTATTTTTTTTCTTCGAGATGGAGCCTGCCATTTTCGCCAAGGTCCCTCCAATAGAAAAGGAAAAAGAATAGGGACTTCCTCCTTTAAAAAGATTGCCGAAGTAATTAAATTACTTTGTGAGTCCCGTCTTCTATTCCATATTTTCGAAGTGTTTTGCAATTTCTAAAAAGATGTTCAGGATTGATTTTCCCAGTACGGGGTGGGGGAAGTTTCGCAAACTGGATCCAACTACGTCAGTACAACTAGTAGGCAACGTGAATGCTCCCCTCCGCTATCGGATAACAAAAAGGGGAAAAAGGATATGGGAAAAAAAAGACTGAGATAGAAAGGAATAGATAGAAGGCAACCTTAAGAAAGTGATTGTATCCTTTCACACCCTAAACTCAGATACGCCCCTCTCGTTACGCCGCTGAGTATGCATTCATCATTCCGAGAACTACTGTTTGATTCAGGTGAAATTTTGCAGATGCCGTATATACTCGGCGTGTTTGGGGTTTGCAGGTGGAATAACACATCGGGGTTTCCCCCTACTCTTATGCGAATAGTGTAGTGGGTTGGAACTTGAGTGTTGAAATCCAGGTCGGCACTATAACGTCCTTTGGCAAGACATTGCTTTATGCATCCCTATAACACTGGTTTTTAAACATCTCGCAAAGCTTTCCCATAGCAACTGATACAGCCTCTGTATTGTATCATTGTCTGCCTCATATGGTAATTAACGCATGCGTGGCAGGCTGTGGTGTCTGCGGCAACTACGAGGACGTGCAGGTAATGGGTACTTTAAAGAGATTGTTTACATGTTTCCAGTTTTACAAATCTAAGATGCATGGCCCTACGTGTTATCATTGTCTGTGATATGATGTAATATTCAAGCCCTAAATTTAAAAAAAAAAAAAAAAACGCTTCAAAATGATCATGAAGTCCTTCAAAAAAGTAAAAATCTTTGAGTGACCGGTTTTACCATATTCATTTTCACAAATAGACTGTAGTGTTTTGAAAAACTGTTCAAACCGTTGGGAAAACGGTTTCTGAAATTTCGAATTACAGTCATAAATATCCTGATAATCGAACATGCGGTTGGCTTGTAAAAGTCATGGGTTTCATTTCTGACCTAAAGGTTTATAATTATGATTGCAACGTGACCAGTAAATCCAGGATTTTTATAAAATCATAGGCAAAGTTAACTAATACCTTTAAAGCACGGAGCACACTACTATAGTTATAGGCCTACGACCCTCCTTCCATTCGATTTTCGCTGAAAGGGTGTTTGTATTTGATAATGGAAATCTGAACAACCACTTACCTCTTGATTCAGGTTCTAAATAACGACAAGCCTTATAACAAACGGAAGTTTAGTGTATTTATTACTCTTCTCGGCTACACATCGTAGACAATCGCACGACTGGTCTGACGTCGATCCTGAGCCGATTTAGCTCCTCCCTCCCTCCGAAAAAAGCATGAAATTCCTCAAAATTGAGATTTTATTGATCATAATTATGAATTTTTAAATCCTCGGTCATTAAGATTTTACGTGTTTCAATGTTCATTATATGCATACAATGCGGTCACAAATTCTTCCAAAATCGGATCGTAGTCAGATAGTGTGCGCCGGGCTTAAGATTACAATAATTTGTATGATCTTCTTCACACGATGACGAAGCGCTTGTTTTATTCAACGAGGGTAATACTCGGTTACTCTCTTGATAATTATTATGATGATTGAACTACTACTACTACTACTACTACTACTACTACTACTACTACTACTACTACTACTACTACTACTACTACTTCTACTACTACTACTACTACTACTACTACTACCAGTGGCGTAATGAGCAAAAACGTTGGGGGGGGGGGGGGGGCTGACAAAAACAAATCCGCATCACCCCACTTTTGCAGGCAGGCCCCGCTGAACGTTTTTCAAAATGGGGTCTAGGGGCAAAGCCCCGGCGGGGGTCAAGGGGCGGAGTCCCCGAAACTCAAGGGGTATGGGCTTCAGTGGCGGATCCAGGAATTTCTTACCGGGGGGGGGGGGGGGAGCACAAAATGGCATGGGGTGAAATATAATCATGTAAAACGATGAAGCGACAGAACGAGGCTTTAGCGGCGAGGGAGCGGAGCGACCAAGCGGGGGTGGGCCTGGGAGGGGGTTCTGACCCCCTCCCAGAGTAGGAAGCGTTTGCAACTTTAGAACCACATTAGACGCATTTTCAGGCACTTCCTGGGGGTAATTATGACGTAAAACTGCTTTCTCCTACCCCCTCCAAGAGTAGAGATCTTTTGCAATTTGAGAACCACATTTGGCGCTTTAATGTACACCGGCACTTCCTGGAAAAAAAAACAAGGCCTTCTGATTGGTTAGAAGTTAGAGAACAGTGAGACGTTGTATATGCTTCGTTGCTGCACAATGCACAAAGACTGGTACTGGTGATCTGGTACTTCACCAGTAGTACTCGCAAAAATTATCTCGAGTGTATAAACTGTCTTGTTATCAGGGGCGTCGCTAGACCTTGTTCAGTGGGGGAGGGGGGTAGTGTAGAGACCACCGATTACCGACAAAACTGGCCACCAATTACCGACAAAATATATTGTAATGCCAATGTCTACAAATATAAACCCGGGGCCAGGAACTAATTTATTTTTTAGTTTTTCCCTCCCGTGCAAAGCGCGGGAGTTGTGACACTTGATTTAGTAATTAGAGAAAGAAGACGATTCGTTGTATCGTTTCCTTGTGTGAATTCAGTTTCCCCCCTCCCGCGTGAAGCGCGGAAGCTTTGACGTTTCATTAATTATTACTCTTAATCCTTGTCTGAATTCATTTTCGCCCATCCTGCGTGAAGCGCGGAAGCTTTCAAGTTGCATTAAATTATTAGGGAAAGAAGACGAATCTTTGTATTGTGTTCTTGTCTGAATTTAGTTTTCCCCCTCTCGCGCGAAGCGCGGAAGCTGTGACGTTACATGTAATTATTACTCTGAATCCTTGTCTGAATTCATTTTCCCTCCTCTTGCGCGAAGCGCGAAAGCTTTGGCACTTCATTTAGTAATTAGAGAAAGAAGACGATTCGTTGTATCGTGTCCTTGTCTGAATTCAGTTACCCCCCTCCCGCCCGAAGCGCGGAAGCTTTTAACGATTCATTGAATTATTAGAGAAAGAAGACGATTCGTTGTAACGTTCTCGACTCTGAATTCAGTTGCCCCCCCCCCCCTTTCCCGCGCGAAGCGCGGAAGCTTTGACGTTTTATTAAATCATTAGAGAAAGTAGACGATTCGCTGTACTGTTTTCGACTTTTAATCCTTATCTGAATGTAGTTTCCCCCGTCCCGCGCGAAGCGCGGAAGCTTCGACGTTTCATTAAATTATTAGAGAAAGAAGACGATTCGTTGTACTATTTTCGACTCTTAATTCTTGTCTAAATTCAGTTTCCTCCCTGCCCCGCGAAGCGGAAGCTTTGACTGTTTATCAAATTATTAGAGAAAGATGACGTTTCGTTGTACCGTACTCGACTCTTAATCCCTGTCTGAATTCAGTTCCCCCTCCCCTCCCGCGCGAAGCGCAAAAGCTTTGACGTTTCATTAAATTATTAGAGAAAGAAGACGATTCGTTGTACCGTTCTCTACTTTTAATCCATGTCTGAATTCAGTTTTTCCCCTTCCGCGCGAAGCGCGGAAACTTTGACGTTTTATTAAATTATTTTTCTTAATCCTTGTCTGAATTTTTTTTCTTTTTCTTTTCTTTTTCTTTTTTGCTGTCGGGGGGGGGGGGGGAACTATTTATGAAAAGTACAATTAAAAATCTCCAATCTTAGCCAGAAAATGATCACTTTCGGCCCCAAAAATTGACAACATTGATAACGAAATCCTGAATTTGTCCATTTAATAGCTACCCCCAACCCCACAATGTATGCAATTTCTTTATTAAAGCTTAGAATCCATGGATCCTTTTAAGATAACAATCTCAATTTTGATGGAAAAAATCAATACCCCACTGTAAGCCCTTTAATGGTACACGGGCAGTGTTACACGAGGTTCGTGTACGTTCGTTCGCAAATCTGTGCATGCACAGCCCGAGTAGTGGGTAGCATGTTATCTCCCGGCAGTGTTTGTCGCTGTAGCTTCTGGAAAGGAATTGTCTACTATAGTGTCACTGTGAGTGGCCACTAAGGCCCATTAGTGACTATAACAAAAATATGCTCTTCCTGGCTTTTGGGGAATTTGTCAGTTTGCAACAGAAATGGAGAAACGCGCATATTTTTGTTGAAAATCATGTGATATCCCGATTTATAAATCACTTGTATGGAATTGAAAAAAGTCATGGTTTAATTTTATTTGGGGGGGGGGGGGGGGGGCTGGCGCCCCCCAAGCCCCCCCACCAGTACGCCAGTGACTACTACTACTACCACTTCTACTACTACTTCTACCAGCAGTAATAATACTGATAATAATGAAGAAAATAACAACACGACCGAAGTCAGTGGCGTACGCAGGATTTTTTTTCAAGGGGGGGGGGGGGGTTTAAAATCAAAAGGGGGGGGGGGGTTTTCCCCCAAAACATACATAAAACATACACATAACAAAAAAAAATCGACGGGGGGGGGGGGGGTTTAACCCCAAACCACCCCCCTGCGTACGCGCCTGACCGAAGTAGGGATAACACTGCTCTACTTAAACTTCACTCGAATTATAAAGGAATTCCAACTCCAAGGATCTTCGTCACGTTAGCCCTTAATGAATCCTACGTCCCGAAAACTCGGACATTTCGGATAGGTCATAACAAGCTTGTAAGAGCGATGGCTGGATACCATTTCATCCCGAGAGTTCAACCGTTTCTCTAAAATGTAAATATAACCCAAGTACACGCAAATAAGTAGCCTCTATCACAAACTTCAATATTTAGTAATTACCAATTGCAGATCACTGTATTTTTCATAAATATACCACAAATTACAAAATATTATGTTTAGACACACTGTCACTACGATATAATATTTGTTCTTCTTCAAAATTTGTTCATGTATGATTTTCTTGATGACTTGATTTTTTTTTGATTTTTTTTTTTTACTTGCTGAGTTTAAATTTACATTTGAAATTTATTCTGTATTCTTTCTGGTATGTTTACTACTCACCATGTGATGATGTTTTCATGTATATGTATGTATTTATAATGTATTTTATGTTATGCAGGGCCCCAAGAATAACATTATTTTAACTACTGATGGGGCTACCCTGTTGAAATAAAACGAAATAAATAAATAAATAAATAAATAAATAAATTATGTGCTATGTTCATATCTGCTTTAGATCTTAGAGGTGCAATATGCTCTACCTCTGATACTCATTCGAATAACACGTGCGGGATTGTTTGTTCTTGCGCTGTCCAATAGAAAATAAATGAATCTTTGACGGTTGAGAGGAAACGTGTAAATAAATAATGACAGGTTTCAAGCCGCACGGAGATATAAGAGCTCTTAAATCAATAAAAAGATCGTTAGGAAGGTGTCGAGCAAAATAATTATAGTGACACGTCTCGAAATAAAAGTTGCATTTTTTTCATCGATATTTTCTGGGAGAGTTTAGGAAAGCACATGGACATAATGGACGGGAAGGGGGAGTTGTCAAAATTGTACTTGATTACATTCATGTGAGGTTTATCTTGAGATAAAAAATGCATTTTTTCCTCACTTATTTTTTCCTGAGAGAGCTTAAGAATGCACATGGATATGATGGAGGTGGAAGGGGAGGTGTCAAAATTGCACATACATCCAATAATTTGACGATTATTTTCATGTTTTCCTGATTTCTATTCATTTTTATCTTGATTTATCTTCAAATCCAGCATTAGAAATCCAGCTTTTAGGACACAGTTAATGTCATTATTATTGTTGAAGCCCCTTGCGATTCGATGGTGATATTGATGTCGTATGAGATGTTTGATTGCCTAATATTATTTGACTAAAGAAGAGAGAGAGAGAGAGAGAGAGAGAGAAAGAGAGAGAGAGAAAAAGAGAGAGAGAGAGAAAGAGAGAAAGAGAGAGAGAGAGAGAGAGAGAGAGAAAGAGAGAGAAAGACAGAAAGAGAGAAAATAAGAGTGTGTGTGTGTGAGAGAGAGAGAGAGAGAGGGGGGGGGAGACATGAAAAAGAAGTACGTAATAGGACCCCTCCCTCACCCTCCCCGCATGGTATGCCCCATTTTCTTTTGAATTTAAACCATACAAAATTATACGTAATATTTCCAAAACCCATGTTGCATTTAGCACCTTCATTTATGCTACGCCGATGTGACACAAGGGACCCCTCTGTAATACTTCATACAGTTTTTACTTAAAAGACTTCTTTCGTGTAAGCCTCTTCATATTTCATTTGCCCACGAGGGTGTCTGACTTTGAAAGGGGCAGGTCGATGACGTCACGGTGAGTCTCGTCGAAGGGAAAGCAATAAACGACAGTTTTGATGAAACATTACGTCATTGAGTAAACTGAAGGACAATGCAAAGTCAATGTCTTGAAGCGGGAGTATTTGGTAGCCTCGCTCTAATTCTTTACTCAAGCTTGAATTTATTTATAGATGGAACCTATATAGAATGCGGTATGCATGTATATCTTTCTCTATGTAAAGGCACCACGGCCTAGAGGATACGTCACCAGACTGTGGATCACATGTGGATCACATGGTTCGAGTCCCGCCTTTGGCACAACATTAATCCTCATATGCCTCAATCCGCCCATGTAGGATTTGAACGTTAAAGTGGTTACATCGGTACGTGTGCGCTCGTACAATACAATGACACCTTGCCCGAACAGTCCTCATGCAGCGTAGCGTGTGTACTACTACCCTGCACGGATTAGCATTTTAATCCAATGACCGGGGTAATATCAATTACAAATATAAAATGCTGCATTTAATCAGACATTGTGTATCAGAATTACATTTTCAAATAATTTGATTTGGGGGAAATTTTTAAATGATTACTTTGGCCAAATGTAAGAATGGTCATACGATCACGGGATAGTATTATACATGCATGAAAAGTAGCTTTGATATTGTTAAGAAACAGCGATATGCTAAGATTTGGTTACGCAAACACTTGAAATCTGATCAATGCAATAGAGGATAGCAATGAAGAGTGTTCTGCTAAACTGAACGGCTGGACATGAGACTGTATATATCTACATCCCAACAATGAGTTGTTGGTGTGAAACCCTTGAAGATCTGCCCCAACGACTATCTGGAGTTCATGCGCACCGCGAGCGACCCAGCGATGCTTGGGTGAAGCACCGTTGGAGTATAAGAACCCTCCCCAAAGAGCGCATCCCTCATAATTGTCCGCGAACCAAGTCTCACGCTGCGTTGGAAAAGGTAGCTCTCGCCTTTTGTCCACTCCATCACCTATCAACCAAGAAAAAGTTCGACTCACTCTTGGGACGGGGATCCCCGCGGATTTTTCGAGGTGTGATGTTTCCCCGTGTCTCATTACCCCAACCCACACAATCCCCTTTGTTTGGAAAGAGAGACGGGAGGAGAGATTGAACGCGGGAAAGCTGATAGCGAAATATTTTCCAGGATCCGAGCCACCGCTAAGAGTTTTGATTTGCTTGGGCGGCAGACTTGAATAGTTGAACGGTAATCCTAAGGATCTGACGCATATGCCCCGGGATTGGGCTTATATTTTTCAATAAACTGGCCATCGTTTATTCATATATCTGGCACAAGGAATAAGTGAGTTAATTGCAAGAGTCAGGGTGATCGCCTCCGGGATCTTTTTGGACAGAACCTGCCTCTTTCCAGGAGAAATCGTCAACGCCCGAAGGTAATATCAACTAATTTACCTTCCTTTTCATTAAAGCGCTTAAAACAATTTGCTTTCAACCGCCAGTGATTTGCCATCATCTTGCTGTCTTTAAATCTTTACTTAATCCCTTATTCTATTATATTTGTTTTCAATTTTGGATGTTTGCTTTTGATTTTAAAATTATTCTCACTTTTTCCCAATCTACTACTTCGCCCTTTTCCTTTGGCGTAAATTAATTTTTTATTGCTTTTACCTCTAGTCCCATTCTTCTCTCAGCCCGTCGCTTTAATAATTGCTAATTTCCATCGCCTCTACCCTGACCTTAATGGTGAAGAAAAGTTTCACTAAGAAGAAAAAAGAAACTATTAAAGCTATAATATACGAATTAACGCCAAAGTTGAGAAGTCAAGAATTTTGAAGCAATCCTAAGAACTCCGGCATAACCCGTATGCTATCTGTTTCTTCTCCCGGCTAATTGCATGTCGATACTTGGTGATATTAGCCACCTCCTCGCCTAATCAACGGGAAACTTACCCGGGGCTCGGGGCAAAAGCCTGGTTGCGTTCATGAAATGCCAAACTCTCATTTGGAACACGTTCAAAACTTAGCGATCCTGCTGCCAGGAGATTTAGTGGAACTAAAATCATTCGCAGTTCTTGTCTAAAATTTGTCGACATAATTATTTCCACATAATGTTATTAATAAAATTTATACTAACATCAGGCAAACCAGTATACAATTAACACGACGGAGTGAGTAACTCTTAATGCTTCGAATACAAAATAAGGCCCATGCTTCAAGCATTTTTTATTTTCAGGACAAAATGCAAACAAAATGTGTGAATTTAAAGACTAATTTGGGTCATTATAATGATAATGTTAATTATTTAGAAGTGCTAAAACCACAAAAGTAACAGTGCGCTTACAAAATCACAGAATTTGAAGAGAAACACAAAATACAAAGACTCATACGATGGGTAAATTACATTACTGAGGGAAGAAGAATGTTTTAAGTGATCTTGTAAAAGTGGCAAGATTATGGTTCATTCTCTGATGAAACTTATCGTTTATTTTAGAAAAAACACTTACAGGTTGCTCAAATATCACTATTTCGTGAACTTCTTACTTTCATCTCAAACTCGAAAGAAGAAATCCCTAAAGCTTCGAATAAAAAATAACTTGCAGGCTCCAATCGATTTGTATCTTTCTTGACGAAATTCAAGAAATCTATGAATTTGACGACCATTTTTGGAATTGTTTATGAAATAGCCCACCACCCTGCTCAAATATCATCATATCGTGGAGGTCTGATTTTCGTCTCGGCCACGAAAGGTGATTGGGGATTCTAACCTGAACAACTTTTGTTATTTTTCGCTCCAGGTCGATTAGGTCCCATTAAGGCTTTAAATATTTGATGATTCCCTGGTGCTTTTTACACAGTAATAGCGTGGTGTGATCAATCACAAGCTATCCATTGACAAACAGTCTTGCTTTTAAAATGTATCAACCAGAGTTCTTTATTCACCGTTTTTACTTGAAGCTGCATTAATTAAAGATAATGAATCGTTTGATTGCGATTAATCTCCTTTTCCGAAAGCAGGTGCAGTATTAGCGTTTCCCTATATCATCAACACAAATTTTACAAATAAATTTATTTCGTGTTTGACGTAAGATCGAGAAGCTTTGAAACGAAATGGCAGTCTTTTAAATCGATGTTATTAAGTTATGGCAATTTTTTGTTTTAGATTTAAAAAACGTGCTGTCGTTTCAGCTGTCTAAATGTCTGGTGGGCATTTGGCAGTCATCAGAAATGGATTAATTGATAATGAGTATTAGAATAGTTTACAAGAAATAAATAGCTAATATAAAAACAATATTAAAAAAAAATGAAAATCAGACAATATCATTAAATATATCTATCAAATTTGTGAGGTAATGTTGAAAATGATTCCATTGTGTTAAGAGAACTAGACAATTTCAAAAAGCGCAAATGATTAATTAGATAAAACAAATATAACAAAATAATATGACTCCTTAAAAATAAATTTCCTTTTTGCATTAAGAAAAACAGACTTTAGATAAAAGCTGCCATCAGACATTTAAAAGAATGAGATCTTCACCCTATCAGGTATACAGTTTGCTGCTATTATTTGTACGTAAATGTAAGTTCGTCCTATAATATCTTAATTTTCATTCCAATTTTTGTTCCGAGGTTTCCTTAATCTTTAATTTGACTTTTTTCAAAGTAGATTCAGTAATTCACGTGTACATTTTTCGAAGAATTATATACATTTCCGATGACTCCTTATTACCACATTTACATGACATTTTTTAGAATTTCATTGATTTTGAGTTTGAATCTTTAGAATGTCACTCGTCATCGCAAATTCTTTTAAAGAAAGACCAATGAGGCCCAACGTGTTTTGCCACCTTGCCATAAACCACGGGCATCCATTATTTAACAAGCTGAACGTTTAATGTTAAACGAATTCGCTTATGATAATGACAAGCTGATGGTTTACTTCCGATGGAAATGGAGGAGTGAATTGGAAGTGGGACACCTGAAAAATTGCGATGGTAGAAAATGAAAGAAGAAAATCCATTATATCAAATTAAATGCTGTGGAAGAAAGCATGAGCATATTTTGTCTCATAGAACTTAAAATGGAGTAGACACCTTCGGGCTAGTCTATCGCGAATCAATCTTAAAAGGAAACCCACCAATCGCTACCAAATTGCCCTCCTTAAATTACCGATTAGGGAAATGAGAAAAACGAAGAGTTCTGATTTTAATACTCTTTTTTCCGGGAGAAGAGTTTTTTTTTTCTGTTTCAAGAAATCCAATGAAAATGGAAAATTTGCTGGGAGGAAGGGAAGAGGTTTGCAATTTAAAAGCTTTCTTGTTTGTTTGTACTTTTCAACTGAGTTTTGCAAGTAGCTGTGTTTTTTCGGGTATCTTTTCTAATTCCAATGATTTTACAAAATTATGCATAGGATACAATGGTTTGTTGATATATAAGCTCGAAACTTTAGGGTAGCCCCGTCACCAGTTGAAATATTATTATAGTTAGGGCCCTATATAACGTAAACAATACAGAAGACATACATGTGCATTATTAGTTACATGGTGCAATATTAATTTCGATTTTTTTTTTTCCCAGGAAATTTAAACTAAATAGAAAAGAAATAAAATCAACATGACCTTCATTAAGTGATCTTTAAGACAGACTGTGAAAAAAAAAAAATTTAAAATAAAATAATGATAACGCACACACACACACTCACGCACACGCATATACAATAAAATACAAAGGGCTTAGCGTGAATATTTCATCAGGGGGTGTAAGACTTGATCAATTTAATTTGATATCTTTTTTAAAACTCGACAAACAGATCAAAATTACATTGTACTTAGTTAGATTTACGACGAATACAAAAAACGACAACTAACAAACAGCAACATGAAAATCCCCAAAAGTATAATTAGGACTGTCAATGTAATTTCGAATTAACACTTAGAGTAAGATTGGTGTAGGCTAGAAAAGAAAAAAAACAATCAAATACAAATCTTTACTTGGTGTTACAGATTCTCGTTCTTATAAATCGTAGATCGTGTCCTTCGTTGTAAATCTGAATTTGCAAACTGGACAAGTATTCAGAATAATAATAATAACAATCTGGATTTATTTGCCCAGGGTGGCTCCATCAGTATTGATACTGGTTTTCCTGCGGGCTATGCAAGGAGAAATACTATAAATGGGAGACATGAAGCGAAAAATAAAACCCCACCTCACAATAACTTGTGCATTTTCTTCTCCCACCGTAGTTCAGAAACAATCTGTCCGTTTTTCTAATAGCCAGATCCGTTCCGCAGGCAATCTAATGGATAGCAGATAGCTTAAGTAGCAGTGAAGCTCAAGGCCATATCATATGGCTGAAAGTGAAAATGCGTTTGAGGCCTCCATCATCCATCATGAATATTCAAAGTCACTCTTATAGTTGGAGGGAAAAAAATCGTATGAAAATTTCTTCGAAAAGAATAAGTAAAAAAAAAAAGGAAAATTTTTATTTTTGATGGTTCGGTGTAAGTTCGATGAAGCTAGGACAAATAATTGTTGCTATTTTCAATCATGATATTTTTTACATGTAGGAGAAATTGAATGCCACTGCAATTTACAGTCACTATCATAGATCTCTTCATCCATAGGAGCGAGTAAGGGCAAACGGCCAATTAAAGCTAATCTTCACTGTTTATACAGGGATTCCACGCTTAATATGATTCTGGAAGTTTCTATGGGGTATAGTGGGTTGTTTACGCCATGAAAATATACACAAATTGCTAGAAAAATCATAATAACTAAAAAGAACAACTAACTTCGCAGATATTCATCTTTGGGGAGGCTACAAGCACCTTCAAGTACCACCATTACCATGTCTTTGGCCAAGCTGCCCCGCGGAGCTGAAAGCAATCTAGAGAGTTCTTCTTCCCTAACAGGAACCCATTAACTACACCTGTGTTGAGCGTGGCAATTGTGACTTCATGTCTTGCCGCAGGACATTAGTGCATACGCTTTAGGCAATGTATCTAAAGGTTTCCGAGAAAAATATGATAACTGCCTTCCTCGTCAGGCTCGAACTGGGGACCATTTGAATCAGAGTCCGTTGATGTTTCCACTAGACCACGATTAAATCAGAATCAAAATAACTCGGGTAACTTTTTCACCTTGTATTCCTGCAAATTACTGTGAGGGTTTTCTTTCTTCCCGTTTCCTCCCCCTCCCCCTCTCTGGTAAAATGCTCTGATGGTGCTGGTAGCGAACGGAGAATCTAAAGCCATGGCAATATTTTAATTAGCTTCGAATCGCGAAGAGATATTCTATACCATCAAGCTATATACGCATGGCACACAATTAAATATGATACCATTATTGAATATTCTCCTATGGTTATTAATGCAATTCAACCTGCTCAGCAATACATTTTAGTTATTGAATGGTAGGGATTACGACGCAATAATGGTCAGTAAATTGATTACGAAACTAAAAGCTATTGATACCTGTTTCAAAATAAACTATCGCATTCTGTGTGCGTGTCTTACGAACTTTCGCGAGGGATGACGGTATAAGAAGTAGACAAGTTTACGTTTTGGTCGTGATTTTGCTTGTCAATGTCTGATTCTCTCTTTGATATAGACATAAGAAGAACTAAAACAACAGTCAGGGTTCTACCGGAAAATAAACACGATCCCATATTTTACACGATGTCAAAGTTGTCAAAAAAGCAAAACTTGGACATGAAAAAATAGTTAGCTTCACAAGGTGTGCCTTTCTGCTACCGAGACTATTATTACATAATATAATACCTTAAAGGTAAAACAAAATTTTTGGACGGGGTCATGAATTTGGTTCAAATGAACATATTGGAAGCATATGCGATGCTGCAATATTCATGGATCGTTGTTGCGGTTGAAATCGAGTCTAAAATTATGAAATTGTAAATAATAAACTCTTTATGTTATAAAGCCCCCTCTCAAGGTCAAGATATTAATTAAGCTATAAAACAATTTTTCTTGACTAAAATCGACCAATTAGCTAGTCCCGTTTGGAAATTATATATCACAACCACATATTCTGAGATTTTCATGATCACATCTACCATTGTAAGGCCGTAGGCGCTATCTGAAATTTATCAAAATTTATCGAGAAACCGGTAAATATTTATGTTCAATTTGTCTCGAAAGGAGAAGTGTTTTAGGGACTACTTTTTCTTGTGCTTATAATACATCTACAGGGGCATCCAAATTGTAAAAAATAATTTTCCACCCAATTTTCAAAACTTTCCCACAAACTTTGTATTACCTTTAACAACAGATCTCGTTTACTTTTTGTTTTTGTATAAGCATTGAAATGGAAGACCTACAAAAAAGGTACATGGATTCTTGCATCAAATGCTAAAATGCTAAAACCGTACCACGGTGTTAATGATGTTGTTGACGTTCTGTATTTGTTTTTGAAGATTTATTTCAGTTGATTTCATACCGTTACAACAATGCTGTCTTGTTTTGACCAAAGTTCTGGTCGTTAATTGTTCGGATTAACTAAGTTTAAGACTTACAAGAGACCATGAAGGTTTTCCAACTTAAGAAGAAAGAAAAGAAAAAGGCAAATAATTTAATCAGCATGATTGGCCCTTAAACTGAAAATTCTACGAAAGGGGAAGGTGTATTTTTTTCATAAGAGAGACATAGAGCAAGGAGCTAGATGATGATAGGAGACGGACCAGAAGGAAAGGAATGAGGAACGGTTGCAACAAATAACAAATAATATTCCGCTTAATACAATGTTTCTAAGCTCATTACCCCGTTCATTGGATTCAGTGCTTGTCCGTACACACTGTGTGCACAATCTCAAATACATTTAATAAGTAAATTATTCATACCCTTCCCAATTTTTGTAATTTTTTAAGTATGTCAAAGTTTTATGCATTCCGATTTCTGTTTCTTGAGAATGTGACATATTAAACCTTATATCTAAAATTATTCAACAAAGGCACCAATTCCACCAGTCCACATTTAATTCTTGAGTTACGAAAATACACACATCAAATTTACAAGGAGTATGACTAATTTAGTTGTTTACTGTACGTAATGAAAATTGACTGATAGGATCCAGCAATGCCCCATAGCACATGATGCGTCTCTTTCGATTACGTTCTTACGTAAAATAACATTTACTGCAATTAGTGAAGGCGTCGATAGTTCAAAGTCACGTCTACACTCTTTATTTTGCATTCCAAATATCATACATCATGATATAACTATGATAAAGCGTTGATAACTTAGATATTGTAGGCATCTTTTGTTAATTGATAGTGTAAACTTTAAGGAGCACGACATTTCAGTGGATTTCTTTCTTTCATGTGTTTTGTCAATACATGGACCGCGTGAATTTGGGAAGGGGGAAGTGGAATTTGAACTTAATCGGTCACCTCTTTATAAAGGTCAATTGACTATCATGGTCAGCTATATTGTTTTCCTCTGGAAAGATATGTATGTTGAAGTGCCAAGTTCTCCTGTTTCCCTTTGGTAGCCTTTATAGACAGCTTTGACTGTTTGTTTTTCTTTAGATTTTTTCCTTAAAATCTCATTATAACTCGCTCATGATTAAATTCTTGTTGTCTCTGTTTTCATGTAGGAGTGCGTCAAGGCGAGAACATCTTCTTCGGTCGTGAGTGAAAGCGACAACCGCTACGATGTACGACCCCCTCATCGACAAAGCGACGAACATGACCCACATCTACAACGACTTCAGCAACCCCAGCACGCACGTCCAGGACCACTACGACTATTCGGACGGTTCGGCGTCCAGCGATGACGGCGAGCTCTTCCCCCGGGTCCACATGGCGGCCAAGGCGACATTGGGTTTAAGCTACACACTCATGATCCCCGTTTGCGGAATCGGGAACCTTCTTCTTTGTTGCGTCATCTACCGCTTCCGACGCATGCGCACGACAACAAATCTCCTCATCGGGAATCTTGCGCTGTCCGATTTTATCGTGGCCGCGGTAGTGGCACCCTTTAACTTCTTTTACTACCTACACCAGACGTGGCCCTTCGGCGAGGCTATGTGTGTGACCGTCGGCTTCTTGAAGGCTACGTCATTCTATGTATCGATCAATTCACTGCTGGCGATCGCTATTGACAGGTAAGGTATTAAGTTATGAAGGGCGGCCGGGGGGGGGGGGGGGGGTCGGTACAGGTATTATAAACTATAAGAGACGTAAAGTGCGATAAACCTAATACACTTCCGTCTGGCCCTCGGCGCAAACCTGTACAAAATAGCCCGACCTCGCTCAACGCTAATTACACGCAATTCGATATCGTAAGAAGCTCATTGGATATGAGCATGCAATCTAGACTTAGTCTAGATGTTTATCAATAAGGAGATGTTTGTTATCATCTTGTTAGAACATGGTAACATTGTCATGAAAAGGATATCGAAAAAAGACTGATAGTTAAAACATGATCATGTCGTGAAGGCGTTAAACATAAATCATGAACAACAATGCATTTCAATCTTTTTATAGAGGCTACAAATGGACACGTCTTTATACACCCCCTAAACTAAAAGCAACGTTTGGCCCATTTCTTCTTGATAGGCCTACCGCCTTGATTCAATCTGATAGACCTTTAAATAGATATGAACTACCCTTCTTACGAATGAAAACACACCAAGATTGTAATCTAATCCTACAACAAATCTGTTGCCATACAAGGTTTTCATCCCTTCGAGCATGTCACGATACGAATAGTTATGACGTCCACATATTTCTCTTTATCTCAAAGATGAAGTGGTTAAGCATATAAATAAGACGAACTTTGTATTTTGTAGTTCAGGGCTTCAGGAGTTATAGATATGAGAGCTCTATATCCATTCGGGTTTCATACTAACTGTATCAAGTAGCGGATACTAACTGTATGAACTAGCAGTCCCCAATGGAAGTTACAAACTGATTCAGCCGAGGACACAGGTTCGAAACTGAGTCACGTCTTTCGGATGGTGACGTTTAAAGGTCAGTCCCCAGACGTAAATAATCATATCTGATTGATACACATCTGTAAAAACCCATTGCACATACACACACACGTACAAAGTGATCACCATTTGGGTTGAAGTTTTTGGTTTGACTAAAATATATCACCTTTACTTGGTGCAAGCATAAGGTCAAAGAGCAAAAAATGATCAGTATCCTTGTCCTGAAAGTTAAATGATTACAAATATCTGGGTTACTTGCCCTCCCAAATAATAATCATCACATTGAAAAAAAACTTTGATATCTTGAAAACTTAAGTTTCTAAAAAAAATATACCTGGGGTTTCGTTTTACCCTCCCATGTGTTTTAAAGATACTATGTCCCTTTTGCAGCCAACATCAAATTTTGTAGAACTTTGCAGGAATTATGAGTATGTCATGAATTTCCTATCTGTGAAATTTAAACGTTAGCCGTGTCCGCGTATTCAAATTATGCAAGAAAACCCTTCCAATGTTCTCGTATTCGAATAAGACCGAAAGAAAGATTCAAGCAAAATCATGTGAATATCGTTAAAATTCAAAAAATCACATTAAATACACGTATTTTTATGTGCTACACGAGCAACTTCTCAGACTGCATCGTTACAGTTTCTTTGACAATGCAATAGCATGACTAGAATTTTTTTTTTTTTAATTTTTTTATATCCACCCATCTCTTGTAAGATAAAACTGTTGCATTTAGCACGTTAAAAACGATGAATGGCTACGTTTTCATGAGATTTGTCAGATAAGCTTCAGACCAAAAACGGAAAATGATGAATATAATATTTCCTTGGTCCTCAACATGAAGGTCAGTAGGGCAGTTTTTAAAACCACAAATCAATATTTCTGCGGGAAGCAATGACAAAAGCGCTGGCGGACTTATGTCAAAGGCATCCTGTGCTTATGAAAAATACATTCGTTTCTGTCTACTCAAGACACATTATTGTTCGAAAGCACTTATGGTGGGCTTTGCGACAAAACATGATGGGTAGGCCTATTTAACAACTGCTAGGGTAAAAATAATTTCAGTGCCCCCAGGAAGAACATCTCTGAAGCTGATGAGGCTTCGCTGGGTAAATGAAATTATAATTAATGTTATTAATTCTCAAAATTAAAGCAACTAGACAAAGAATGAAATCAAACAGACAATGCAATATTTTGTCTTAGATTCAGAATTTGAACTTTTGGAAACGACTTCGGCCATGCAGCTTACACCATATCCGTTACCAGAGCACACTTGGAAAATTCTTGGCGAAAAGAAAAACAATTTTTCCGAAGCTGTCCAACATGTCATTTTAAGCAGCTAACTCAGCCCATTTTTGTGTTTTACCGACAATATGAACATGTAGTACCTTTTACTTTTACGAGTCTCTTAAGCTTACGATCATGGAAAAAGCCGAGCTAAATATTATAATAAATAAAATCATCAGTAGTTGTAGTCATGATGGTAAAAGTAGTAGTAGCAGCAGTATTATTATTATATTAGTAGTAGTAGTAGTAGTAGTAGTAGTAAATAATAATAATAATAAAGATGATAATTAGGATAATAGTAATAATAGCTATGATAATGATGAAAAGAAATTAGAAAAATGGCCTCTTGTATAACAAATTATGTCCGTCACGCCGTGACGTTCCAGGCACTCCAAATGTTTTACCTATGTTGTATCCGAATGGCCAAATATGGAGCCTCTAGCATATTAGCTACCCATGTACACCTGAGTGGAGAGGGGCAACTGTAAATTAGTGGCCTACCGAAGGACTATGAAACCTGGTTTGGTTTCGCAATTAATTCTCCACTATACCACGACACTTCTACCTCTTCATTCCTTCTTTTCACAAAGAAATCAATGAAATGTCGATGAGTGGAGAGGACGCGGGGGTACATAATTGGGGTGGATACATAAATCTTGACCCCCCCCCCCATCAACACCTACGCTCTTGAAAGAAACACGTGGATATCTTAACCCGTCTGCGAGCATCCTCTACTCCATTTGCACGGCACTGCATTCTATTTCTTCCCACTTCAAGCCCCCGTCTCGCGGGTACGATGCAAAGAAGAAGACGGGGTATACGATGTACCCCTGGGGCACTCAAGGCCATATACCACACAGTATTAGCTCTGGTGATACCTTAATGTGATACGCCACCGAACAACATTTCCCCGTCTTCTCTCACGATCTCCATCTCGGTGAGCATGATCAGGAGAGGAAAAAAAATGAAAAGATGGCCAGAGGACATAGCTCTTTACATGGACAAAATACAAACCGGAATATTGATGATCCATGTTTGACATCAAAATAAGAAGAAAAGTGGAGAAGATGAAGAAATGGCGTAGGCCTACTTTCGAGACAATGTGGGGATAGTCTTGGACATAAATAAACGCCTGTGGCTTGTACATACTTTTGCCGGGTACTGAATAAGGACTTACAAATGATGTCGTTTCAAAAATAAATAGATACACGTATTGATCAGGTTTTGACGCAGATCGATTTATATATATTCCAAAATTCTAAGATCAAATCAGGTTATCGTCTGTAATTTGGAAAAAAAGGCGTCAGTTTCTTTAAAAGTAAGATTGTAAGATACAAATTACGCCGTATTCAACTTAATGCAACAGAAGATATTTGAACAGTATACATTACACTTCTTTCTTTCATTGCTATAATATATTAAGACGAATTGAAAAAGAAGTAAAAATCCAAGTAAGAGCGCATCAACTTTTTAACGACAAAAACATTGAAACTGTATATCAATTTGAGAGTTTTGTGCATTCGAAACCCCTCACTCACACATTCACAAACCGCACATACTCACGCACATAGAGTGAGAGAGAGAGAGAGAGAGAGAGAAGGGGGGAAGGGAGAGAGATATATATAGAGAGATATATTGAAGGAGAGAGAAGAGATATAGAAATAAAGAGGAAGAGAGAGAGAGAGAGAGAGACTGTGTGTGTGTGCGTGTGTGTGTGTGTTTGTGAGAGACAGAGATTTCGTGACCAAGGTAAAAACATGAATAAAATATTTCTGATCTTGGCCGAACATCCTCTCAAAATAACCACTACCCTATAAATTACTCATTTGAAATTCATATGCGTTGCCAACTCGACATAAGTGATACGTCTGTAACGTTTTCTCTGTTGTTGGTGTTGTTTTCATTCATCCGGCTTGTCTCGCCACTTTCGTTTTTTCTTCTTGAAGAGCCATTTTTTTTGTCCTTATCGGGAAGGGGGGGGGCGGACTCAATCTCTTTAATGGCTCTTCAATTTGATCGAGGATGCGTTAAAATCTTATATTCTAATCAGACTTTTAGTATGATACACTTCGATGAACAGATATTTCGTCTCGCGTTACACTCTTGTAAAGAATCGTGACGACAAATCCCGTGTCGAATTTCCACAAAATTCCCGTCCTTTCTGCGGTGGTGATTTTTTAAAGTATGGGCTTCTCCTCTACTACAAATGTACTCCAAGGCCCATTGAGTGGCGAAAATCACTAGATTATCCGAATTATTGTGCCTCTTCTACTTTGCGGTCTTTTATAGAATATCAAAATCTTTTAGAGAAAGAGTAAAAGAGGAATTTCATCTCTGAAACCATAACTTTTTCTTGAAAGGAAAAAAAAAACACGCAAAATATTTCAAACTGTAAATATGTTTATGACGTATAAAATTATATTTGCGACACGTTGTTACTCACGCGTCCTTCAATTATTTTTTGTTGTTGCCATTATTGTAGTCTTTTGTTCCCTCTCTCGCTAACTTTCTCTGCAAAATGAACGTTATCACGATTCACATTACAATATATTATAGGCCTAATTGTAATGTTATTTTTTTGTAAAGTAATTTTGTATTGTAGAATTTGTGTAAGTTTTATTTAAGTATTTTCCGTATGTATAAAAATGTTTCGTAGTAATGCTTTTTTTAGAAGTCCAAAATGAAATCTTGCTTCAATGGTCTCAAAAAGTTGTAGCCGGGCAATAACTATAGGTAGAAGTTATCTAAAAGGCCGAACAAATCTATTTCCCTCATTTACTCTTTAAATACTCCTTTTTCCTTTTTGATTTGAGATTTAACAACACAATGACAACCCTTTTGGTGAATTGCAAAGTTCTGGAGGGATTTTCCCATTCGTTAGATATTTATAACTGAAGTAATCAGTAATCATGATTTGTTTTTGTTACTGATGAATCCAATACCATTAAAATACGTGAAATCCAGACGTAACGAAACCAATATTTACAGAGCTGTCTTCTACCACCAGAATGCAGATGAGTAACGAGAACAAAACTAAGGAACAGATTATTCAATTTTGACCCTCGAATTGCTTTCATATAAACCGAAAGAGCGAGTTTTCTTTTTGTATGAAGTTTTCTTAACGTTTCCTTTATAAAGCTTGAATTAAATCTCATTAAAATCCGTGCGATGGAAAAAAGAGTAGCATATGAATAGAATTAGTCTGATGAAAAAACAAAAGGATGCGTAGAGCTTAACGTCATAATGGTAATATTATATAGTGATCATGTGATTACAATGAAATTCAATTTGGAATCATGGACAATTGCGTCGGAAAACACATGTAATACTACTTCTAACAATATGACAACATACAAGAAAGATATCAAATTTATTTTCAATCGTAGTTACATTCTTCTTATTTATAATGAAACTGTGTACTACCAAGGACTGAAAGGGAAAGTCCCTTTATTTTTCGTCAGACGGCCAATTTAAACTATTCTATTTTATATTAAAGTTACCGTTAACAGCAAGAAGAGGCGTTGATTAATGACAAAGTATAATCTCTACCCTCACTTGATTTCCGGGGTTGTCCCCAACTTTCATTGGAGAAGCTGCGTGGGTACACGGGCACGTTACCCGAAGGAATAGCCAACAAATGGAGAGAGAGGTGAGAAAGAGACGGGTAAAGAGATAATAGACATAAAAGGAAAAGAAGGAAAAGCGTGAACCATAATTTTCATTAACGAAGGAAATCTCGTCCTACCTCTCACCTCCTTCCCGTTCACTATGATTCCAGCTAGTCCTACCTAAATGGCTCGAAAATACGAAGCCACTGGCGAATTTGATCATCTTCCATGGCCATGGGCCTGTCGGATGGATTGAATGAACTAGATAATTATGGGGTGGGCTGTATTAATGACTATGTCATATTACAGAATCGTTTTCAACACCGATGGGTTACAAAATGATTTCGAAACTATATGAACTCGATTTTCACCAGCGGCTCCTGGTGAAGTAATGAGGGGGAGAGAACCTGAGCTCATGGAGGGCCTTCGTTGTAGAAAACTATCCCTCTAGAAATCCCTAATAGCAGATCAGTTGAAGTGCTACATTACAAAATAATCTTAATACATTTTATTTTGGATTTGGCGCCTAATTGATAGTTCTTTCATTTGTAATGTTCTTTGATATAAGTCCTGTTGTTCTTTTGTGTACAATGCAAACACTTTCTATGTGAATTCATCTTTTGCGCCAGCGCGCCATGAAAATGTGATTTGAAGATATTTTGATTCAGTCTTTAGACAAGGTCATGATTTAATAAGATTTATTTTACTATGTTTTATCCTTCTTTTCTCTCTCGTCTATTTTTTCTCGAATATATCTTATACCAGAGCGGTAGCTTGGGATGCCTAGAAATTCATGTTGAAATAAAGGCTAAGTCGTTAGCTTATCAGCGCCTTTGATTTGGCAGCTAGATATGGGCGCTCTACATATAGGATTGGATTGGGTCTTGACGCATGAGTCGTGTGATAGTAACATTAACCCATCGCACACGATGCGTCGTTTCGATTGCGTTAGTACATGCGCTAATAAGTGCGATTGGCACATACACCCTTAATGCAAAGAAATGTTTGCACTATTTAATTTTTATGCGCTTGTTCTACACTGTCACTCTTTCATGCGCCGTCAAAGACGTACCGCACTCATCGCTGACGCAGCACTGGCGCACTCAGATAGCGCCTCCTGCGCATCGGGCATTATTCTTCCCTCCCGATATTAATTTTATATAATGTTCTTTGCAACCTCTGGAATCTCACGAGGAAAAAAGTTTCGTCGTTTCAAAAGGACAATGTCTTCGCGGAAGTAATTTGTTTTTCTCCAGCCTTCGCAGTTCCTGATGTTGACAGCTGAGCGATGATACGTCAATCTCAACCGTCTGCGCGCGCGTACACGCATATTGGATATCGTTATGTTTTTTTTCCGACGTCCCCTTTTCTTCTGACGCAATGGAAGGGAGAACGCTGGATGTCCAGGCGAGGATGAAGCAGTGGGCACGTCGACGAAGTCATATTCCAGCCGTGCCAGACGGGATTTATTGAAGCGAGCGGGAAGGATCATCGCAACCCAATGATTATGCTGATTGCTTCAGCGAAATCGAAGTGATGGGTATATAGAGAAATAAGGCGGATCCGTGCTCGAGAAGAGACAGCGATATCCCAGCATGTCATTTCCACCACATTTCCTCTCTCTCTCTACTGTCGACACGACAGGTTGAAACAAAATAAAAGGGACATGGCGTAAAGAGAGAGAGAGAGAGAGAGAAAGAGAACGATACAGAGGAAAGGAGAGAGAGAGAGAGAGAAAACGGGACAGAGGGAAGAAGAGAGAGAGAGAGAGAGAGATAGGCAGAGAGAGAGAGAGAGAGGGAGAGAGAGGGAAGGAAAGATGTGAGATGAGATAAAAGTAAAAGCGAGATGAGTGAAAATGAAAATTGGATTGAAGAAAACGGGAGAATAAGCGTGAGTTGAAGGAGAATGGTCAACAAACATTATCGGAAGAGGAACGATAGAAGAAGGACAATCAATTAAAAAAATGAAAGGATATTGTATTTTAAAAGAAAAAACAGATTGAAATATGGGGACATGGGTAGTGTGAAAAAGAGAGAAAAGGGCAAGGAGATGGACAGATAGAGAGAATGGGGTAATAAAGAGACAGGAAGAAAGAGAGTGAAAACGAGAGAGAGAGAGAGAGAGGGACGGGAAAAGGCACGAGACATGGAGATAACAAGAGGTAGAGGGGAACGGGAAAGAACACAACGAAGGGAGGGAGAACTTGCAAAGAGGGAGAAATGGAGAGAGAGAGAGAGAGAGAGAGAGAGAGAGAGAGAGAGGTGAGAGGACAGGTAGAGGAAAGTTGAACAACACAAACAACACCGAAAAAGTATGAACTGTAACAGCAGGGGGTCATCTTTGTCAGGTGTGGTAATTCGAAGTAGGTTTATCGGGCTCATCGATCTCGTCAGGAACCATAAAATTGGCAACAAAACACAGGAAATTAAACCTGTAATGAAGTCAGCAGAGAAAGAACGCGATAAATCACAGCCCGAGCGTTGTTTATTGCTCTTGTTTGTCCGCTTCCGAATGCACCCCGAGCGCAAAGAAATTTATAAGAAAACCCTGACATTTCTGATCTCATCAAGATGTCTATACAATAAAACACTAGACCGATTCATCATCTCAACGACACACACAACTCACCCACCAATTACCTGAACTTTACCCAGTATCAAAATACACTCGCATCAGACAACCGGTAAAGGGAACACTTCCTTTTTCACAAACTTTTGGCATTTAGACGATTCCGTCACAAATAATTTTGTACAAGTTTGCCCAATCTATAGGCGTTTTCAACGCGGCGCGTAATTGATACAAGATGCGTTCGATTACAGACGAAAACGGTAAACTCAATGAAGGCAATGTATGTTTTCGAGGAGAATTTTGCATTGATGAAAGTGTCTGAAAATTCGAAACCGTTCCGAGCTCTTTGGCTTTGATAGGAACGTGACACCAACACGTTTGGAAAGAGGAAAGCCGGCCAAGTATTCTTTGAACGCCAAATGCATGGCGTCGCTTTATCGCTTGAAGCTCTAGTACCGAAGGATACAACTTTATCTGTCTTTTACTCTCCCTCTCTGTAATTAAATATATAAACATATATGCGTTTGTGTGTTTGTGTGTGTGTATTTATATGGTTAATATATATATATATATATATAAGAGAATAATGGTTGCTATTATAAAAGTTTCCCATTTTATTGCTGTCCTTCTTTTTTTCTTCAAATTAGTGCAAAGGTTGAAAAAAACAACCACCAAACCTATCACTATCTTGTTAATTCCAACACTTTCTGACTCATGTATGTGATATCACCCTCATTTACAAGCACACGTTGCTCCTTAGGGGTCCTGGCCTATTGTGCATTCTGCATTTTGTATTTGTACTTGATATTTTCAGGATGCCAAATATAACTGAATTTAATTGAATTGACTTTAAAAAAAAACTTTACTTCGTAAACGGTTCCACATATTTCCTTTTTTTAAACAATAATTGTCTCTATGTTTACAGTCTATCATTGTTTTTGTTATGCATTCTATTGTTATATCTTATACAAAAATGATAACAATGATAATAATTAAAATAATAGTAGTAGATTCTTGTATAGCTCTCATGTATGTCAGACTTTACACTCCTGGTGCCCCTTAAATAAAATAAATTCGTAGTTAATCTTACAAATATCATGATCACACGCATAGGTCACAATCATATTGCTATATTCTTATCTATCTGTAAAACGTCAGGACCGTTATAAAGAGGTGCATGTTAGAATCTGCTCAAAAACAAAAGTTATACAATACAAAAATAAAAAAAGGGATTGGAAGAGGGAAGTGCAAACATTATAATCCTACGGGTTTTATGTCTGTTCAGTTATCGACTAGTTAACTTTTCCGCTAGTCATGATCTAATCTATCTTCTGCAAAGTTTTGTATAGTTTTCTTTTGTATAGTTATAACAATAAATAATTTATGATATGCATATAATTGTATGTAATATATAATATACATAAAGTAGTATTAATAATTAACGTGTGACCGACCTCTGGTCTAGTTTACTTTTACCTTTTCAAGTTTATAGCTACCCAGGTGACTATTTGTATACCATTCAACTTGTTTCTGTTTTGTAAGTGTTATGAAGTTTATTAACAAGTAATATTTGATTTACAACTCGGTTAATAATGTGATGACGTCTAAAAGAAAAGGTGAATGTCCGCCCGTCTAAATGAGATATAGATTCTGATTCATAAGACGTAACAAAGATGGATTTACTTAGAAATTATATAACTCTTTGGCAAATAAACCCCTTAAAAGGCTTGAACACCCAAGTTTGATTGATTGTATCTCTCTAGTAAAGGCATTATCATCGCTAAATTTAGTATCATTAGTGATTTTGATTATTTCCTTATCAAAATGATACCGAATATGATTTCCCGGTCATGGAATGTATATTACACCAATATTGAGGGGCAAGGTAAAAAGTGAAAAGTTGCAAAATGCACTGCTCTTGTTGAGCTGTGCATATACTTCTTTCTTTGAAGAGTGTAGAGTTGCTGTGAAGTGCACTGCATAACAATACCACTGCTTACCAGTGCATTTCGCAACTTTAAACTTTTGACCCTGCTCCTTATTCTGATGTACTGCTCATTCCATTGCCAATGCTGCTTTGCTGCGACACTATAACATAATTGTGTGGTATCATTTTAAAGAAGATATAACATACTGTCTAATGAACCTTAATAAAACTAGTTCCATCTAGCTTTCAAGCTGTTTTAAAAAATCATTTACACAAACAAAAGCTTGACCTGTCCACTATTATATTTTCTAAGACTTATCATTAATTCATCTTTTTGGAAGGTGTTAATAAGGTTAGCTCCTTTAAAAGCAGTGACTTGATTTAAGAGTAAAGTGATGGTATCCATTTAACAAAATGATCGTGAGCCCGGATGGGAGGCGTAAGGTTCCCGGAAGCAAGTCGCGCTCTTTCGCCTGAAGACCGTGGTCAGGAAACTTGAACCGGTGAATGCACTGACAGCGACCTCCCCTCAGGCGCCGAAAATGTGTGCGTTTGCGTTCGTGTGCGTGTGCGTTGCATGTGTTTGCCACGTGATGTGTGTTTATCGAGCATACCTCCAACGAGGCGCCAAAATGCGTACGCGCTCATAACTGGATGTGCGTGCCTTATTGTTCGCCTCCATAAAAAGGCGAGGCGCCGAAAATGCGTACGCGCGTATGTATGTGGTCGTGTTTATCTGTTCTCCGGCGTGTGTGAGAAGGTAGATACTTTTTTTTACAAGCTAAAGTGAAAAACATTTCCGAAAGTCGGGAATAAGCTTCATCTCTTTTACCCGTATCCATGGTCTAGTGGGTAAGGTATTGGCGTTCGATTCCTGCCGCAGACTTAAAACAAACAACTTTGCAAATATTTCAAATGGAAAAAAAAATAATAGAAAGAAAATATAGATCAGTACAAGGGAACTTTGATTTCACCTACGCAACCACTAAATTCTCATTTCCTATCGTAGTATTATATATATGTATGTTTGTGTATGTGTATGTGTGTGTGATCATCCGACCTACTTTGGTTTAGACAGAGTAATAAACCATCAAGAATGATCTGGTTGCTATGGAAATATGTATTGTGTGAAACGTGCGCAAAGGTTATTTTCAGTTGACATTTGAAAGTAATAATGGATGGTTGTCTGTAGATTTTACGTCCACTGTAATCTTCCTATTATACTGGACGCGTCATAGTATGTCTATAAAACACTCCTTCTTCTATGCTTTATAGGATAAGTTAGTTCCAGACACTGAGGATGCGATTTTATTGTTATGCTAAATAGTAGCTTACTCCGCTCATACTCTTTAACGATCTACGACATGAAATATAACGAAACCTGATGTTCCTGCAATAAAATGTTATATTACAGCTGTAAAGCTTTTATGATTATCTTACGATTTGTACCATACTCCTTGCTTATGAAACATTTTGTAAAGTAATCTCTCTGTCTAAGGAATTTCTTTAGAGAGGTAGTTTACTGTCTAGGTTGTGTGTCGGCTACAATCAGCTCTTTATCAACATTGTCTTTAGAGATAGCGTCTTGACGTAGATAGTAAAACAATGTTTTATTTGATATCAAAAGCACTGCTGTAGGCCAAATAATATCGTCTTGCAAGTACAATAAAGAGACCTTACTTCGCCATATTTATGACGTCGTCTACTCCCCAAGGAAGCTGCCATTTTGTTGAAATTTCCCTTCAAAACTTCCCGTATCGCAAGGAGAACTGATGTAGCGCACAGCGTGCGCGTTATATGCAATACACCTTAAACATGGTGTTTGGTTGTAACATTTTGTTCCTCGAAAATCAAGGGGGAATCGTTTTATCGGTTTCAAGAAATACATAATCGCAATGAAATATTCAAGCTATAGGTAGCAGCTCTGAAGTTTAGAGAAATTTCGATAGGAAAAATGATGTGATCTGCAGTGATCAATTCTACAATTTACAGCACTATAAAATGTACGTACGCAGTAGCGGTCGAATCCATGCGATACGTCACAGAACGGACCGTGTGCAAACACAATGGCGACGTTCAAAAAATTCTCAGAGCCGCGAAAGATGAAGGATTCTGAAAAGAGTTACGTCCTCCCTTTCGTCAAATGTATGATGTTTTATATTTTCCAGATACTGTTTTTAATGGCCTACAAACTGAAATTAACATGCAGTTTAAGGTTAATTTCCTTTTAAAGAGATGGACATTCATCCGTGTGGACAGTGTCATCCCAGTAGACCGTCAACATACTAAACTAAACGCTTTAACATTTTCACGAGACAAACGATACCAATAGAAACTTAAGGAAAGAGAGAATTATGTCGGTCTCTTTGGCTGTCGGTCTCGTGTGCTATCGGTCTGGTGGGCTATCGGTCTCGTTTTATGTTGGTCTTCTAGGTTGTCGGTCCCGTGTGCTGTCGGTCTCGTGTGCTGTTAGTCTCTAGCCTGTGATGTTGGTCTAATAAACTGTCAGCCTCGTGTGCCGGCGGTCTCTTGTGATGTCGGTCTCGTGTGCCGGTTGTCTCGAGTGCTGTCGGTCTTGTCAATTGTAGCCGTCGTATCATAATGATGCCCTTGTTCTCAGTTTGTGGTAGGGTATATTTTCACATTAGCATCAACACATTATCCAATGAAGATGTGAACCTATTTTCGAAATGATAATAATATTGATTTTATCAATAAAAATGATAATAATATAAAATTTATATGATAATCATTAAAAAGAAAATACAATTATAATTCATGGACGCTAGATTCACTTTTCATTGTCATTTACAACCGTGTAGTGTCTCTTCTTTCGAGAGAACATACACACACATCCCACACACATTAATATACAAGTATTATAATTTGTCGGTTGTGGGCTATTTGACAAAGTAGGTAACTTTTTCCTGAATTTTACAAATAGGCTTAAAGATATTCATACTTTAGAACGATGTTAAGACATTATTGTTAGAGATTACACTATACCATAAACTGAATAATTCCCATGTTTATTGGAACAAGTCTTTCGAATATCTTCCAATATCATGCGGAATGCACCCATTTAAAGCCCGTCTGCACTATTTTGGCCAGGGGAATTAGACCTCTGTGCAAGGTTACTGATAGTTGGTTATCTCATCAAATCAGCTCTCAAGTAACATAAGAAAAAGGGGATCATGGGGGACCAACAGGCATTGACTAGGCATTGTTTGTTATATAGAGGGCGCAAGTAGCTATAAGAGGCGCAGTGGGGCTTTAAGATACATGTAACTGAATTTGTTTGTCTTTTTTTTCTTCTTTTTTTAATTCTCGTTTTATTAATTATTCCATCATATCTCAAACTCTTACAACATATATCATTAATATAAGTTCATAAAACCATACATGTAATTTTTTCTTCATTTTTTTTTCATATTAAGACATGAATTGTACATGTGCAACACAGTATAGACTTTTACCTAGTTGTTTCAAATGTACTCTGATATTCGATTAGGAAAATATTATATTTATTTTTTTTCTTCGATTCTGATCAATTTCTATTCCTATTCTAAACTCTGAAATAGAAATATACTTCAATCCAGATTTTCTAAGATCATACCCCTTTTTGTTGCGTAATAGTTTCAAAGTGCAATGGAAATTATGTGATCTGTTGAGTTTTCCCCACCTACTTTGACAAGATGATCTGCTGTAATTTTTATTTCTGTGTCAAGCACTTTTTCTATTAACCAGGATAAATATAATTTGAAGGAATCATTACATTTACATGAAATAAAAGCATGAACAATGTCTTCACTTGCTTCACACGTTTTATGTAACCGAAGTTGTAACTCCCATATCTCCGGCGTAAATTTGTACAGGCAATACATTGTTACCTTGTACAGATTATAGGCCAATTAACAGAAACCAAAGCTCCCATTTTTCGTTGTATCTATTACAAGATAACATTGAATACCTCTACGAACAACACATCCACCCTCAAGCAACATATTATTGTAGTCATTGTTTTTTTCTCCGGTTGTTACATAAATCCCTACCCAATACTTTCCAGATTTTATCCAATGTAAAGACGGTTTTCTGTTACGATACTTCTCTTGCTACTGGGCATATAATTCTCACTTAAAGTCTTTTTGTCCTTTCTTTTCTTAAAGTAAAGACACTAATTTGTATATGCCTGTGCTAGGGAATCCTTCTTTTTCCAATGCGATGTGGTTAGTTTGAGGCGTGCGCAAAAGCAGGGTAATTTAGCGGGCAATATTACATCCGATACAGGGCCCAAAGGGCATTTTGTTGTATTGAATGACAACATGAGATGCAGGGGATGGAATGTAAGACATGCGTGAATGGATTCTGACTATCTGGGCGCATCTATAGGGCAGTATAAAGATTCCTAGAAACTCTCTTATTATTATTATTATTATCATATTTGTTTATTATCATTATTGTTGTTATCTGAATTGTATAGTTTCGATCACTGTACTTGTCTCTCTCATTGCCCCTCCTTTTCCTTCTGGAAAATGGCTATCGATGCCCTTGAATAGGGATGTCAGAGCTAGAGAGTCTGAAGGATACGACACTGTTACTGTCGGCGATTATAGACTCCTACAAAACCATGTATCATACTTCTCCCTATAGTCGTGGAGTTAGGGATGTAAATTGATCTGCCACTCTCGCAATCCCATCCCTTGTTTTCCTTCAATCTCTCTCTCTCTCTCTCTCACACCCACACACACACGCACGCACACCCGCCCCTATATCGCTCACTAAATCCCATTCGTCATAATCAGATAATGTATTCCGTTCTGAAAGTGACTTTTGGTCATACAATATTTGTTGTATAATGTGCGATTGCGAATAATAGCAAGGTCAGGTAGCAACATGTAATTAATGACATTTGGTCACACCAGCAGTCTCTGTAAGTAGAGACCGAAATAGGCCGATCAAAGTGGTTCAATATGAAAACGCTCTTTTGTCCTTAAAACCAACCTGGGCCCCGTCTTACAAAGAGTTACGATTGATCCAAATCAATCGCAAGTCCTCCAATCAATCGTAAGTTTGCAGTCTCCTATCTCTTATGTACATAGTTGCAATTGATATCAATCGCAAATAAGTTGCGATTGATATCAACTCTTTGTAAGACGAGGCCCAGGTGGTCATAACCACCGTTTTCAAGCATACCCAGTGTTTGTATCCAGCTTGTAATTCAGATTCAAATGCAACCTATAACTTTGGAGACATCTTCTACCATTTCTAAAGGCATTTTGCCAGTATCTTCATACAACCTTTTTTGACAAATGAAGAACGACTTGGGGAGAAGTATCTGTTGAGAGCCCCTAAGCGATGTAAAAATATCCTACCGCAACTGCGATACATTACTGATCAGTGTTTAAAGAATTCCCTTCTCCTTGAAAACTTCTTCTGTGACAGACATTGAGTGATTATCGTGATAGACTGGGTGCTCATGCAATATCCTGAATTAAAGAAGATTAACGTGTTATAATAGGACTCGGAATGGTGTAAAATGGGAGCATGCCTTTGGTTGCCCGGTAAAAGATCGCGTAGCGTGCGCGCTAGTAAAAAAGGTGGAACCGAGAAAAAAACGCTTTTGAAGTTTTAACACCGACTTCAAGTGCTGAAAACGACATTGTTTCTTTGTTCCATGTAGCCAAAAACATTTCATAGAGAAAGATATTTACCTGATTTATTATGTCAAATTAATTCGCAAATATATCTTTCATTTGTTCACGTTTTGCCGGGCAACCGACTTTGTCACCTGAAATCTTTGATTTCCTATTTAAGAGATTCCAACGTACCATCCATATTTCAACCATTTACAACGTTAATATGTTTGATAGTGATCACTATCATAATTTGAAAAGTATAGAACTACTGAGGAGAAGTATCTGCTGAGAGTCCTTAAGTGATGTAAACAAAAACCTATCCTACCTCAACTGCGATACATTACTGAGCAGTGTTTAAAAAATGCTTCTCCTTGAAACTATCGGTCATTATCAGTTACCATTCTTTCCCCAGTGAAGTACACTGAGTAATGATTGTGACGCACAGGGTGATCATGCAGTCCTGAATATTAACAAAACTACCGTGTTATATATAGGACTCATTGTAGGCCTATTGTTGTATTCGGATGGTCCAAAATAAGATCCTGCCTTTGATATATGTCACCTGATGCCTTTGCTGAAACATTTTTATTTAAGAAATTCTAAAGTACCATCCATATACAATCATTCTATAACGTTAGTTTCTAATAGTGATCTCTTGCATAGACTGTGTTTGCTTGAATTTATTACGGCTATTCTTTTAAAGATGTGTCTACTGAAATTAATTTAAGTATATTTATTTGGAGTATGATCAATATAACTCATATAAACTGTTGTTGAGAGGGTATGAATACTCATAAATTCTTGAAGTTTTACACAATTACATTCAGAAAATTGAAAAGTATGTTATGACAAGGGAAACCGACTTTCTGTTGTTCGCCAAATGGTCCTTCGACGATACATTAGTGGTCAATATCTTACACCAAATGAAATCTTAATAAATTCATCCCTGAAAAACAAACCATACCCAACTCTATTACCCTAAAGCCAACCTAGTTACCCTACATATTATCCCAGCCAAATTTCTTTCGAGTATTAAAGCATAGAGAACGATATTATACCTAGCCCTTATCTAACATATAGCCTGTAACCAAATCACAAGCTCAGCTATGGAAGTGTTTCATGAAGCCTTAAAATTGATCTTAAAATTGATCGGACTGAAATGCATGTACCAGTCTTAAATAGTGCAATTCGTCCATCTTTAGCTCAGTGTGAAAGTGATATTACAAATACCGTTCAGTTAAACTTGTACTTATCACCAACAATGAGAGGAATACTATTCGTCTAACAAAATAGCCGAGTTTGTTACCAACAGGAAGTACGTTTTTGAAGAAAAACGGAATTTACCTACTTTTCCAGGAACTTCTGTCACAGTGGTAAAGAGAGGCCATTTTGTGGTTGATTGACCCAAATTTAACAGAGCCCGCAACAGTTATGCAAATTCATAACAATTAATGTTAGCTCAAATTGATTTGATGAAGATTGATTTGGCCTTCAAATTGATTTTTAAAATCTAAATCAGTTTCAGTTTATGTAAACCTCCCAAAGCATAAATTTTAATACCAATTCTTTTTCTGCCAAAATTATTTCTTTCAATGATGATACACTATATTTTCACTAATCTCCATTTGTATTTCTCCATTTTATCATTCAAGGTACATCATCATAATGCACCCCTTAAAGCCTAGGATGACGACCTACACTGCGTGTTTCGTTCTTTGTTTCATCTGGGTCCTCTCTCTGGCAATCGTTATTCCAACGGCCCTTTACTCCGGAACCCACGACTACTATTTCAACGGCGGCGGCGAAAATATCCACGTCACACAGTGCAGCGAGCGCTGGCCCAACAGCAAGGCGATGAAGGCCTACACCCTAGTCCTAGTCATCGGCGAGTTCCTTCTGCCGCTTACTATCATGTCGGTGGTATATTTCCTGATCGCTCGCAAGCTCTGGTTCCGTCGGGTTCCAGGTGGGCATGCCACTGAGCAACAGGAAATGGCTGCTGAATCCTCCAAACGCCGTACTGTCCGGCTTCTGATCATTGTGGTGGCGCTCTTCGCTTTTTGTTGGGCACCTTATCACATGTTCGCCATCCTGCGTGACATCGTCTTCCCCAGCTACCAGGAGTCTCACCTGACCCTGTTCCTGACCGTCTTCTACCTGGTAGAAGCCTTAGCCATGAGTAACAGTATGTT
The DNA here is from genome assembly GCA_035222895.1 of Strongylocentrotus droebachiensis. Classification (NCBI taxonomy): domain Eukaryota; kingdom Metazoa; phylum Echinodermata; class Echinoidea; order Camarodonta; family Strongylocentrotidae; genus Strongylocentrotus; species Strongylocentrotus droebachiensis. Next base: position 374,271 of record JAVYIG010000408.1, on the reverse strand, counting down.
CAACACCCTTATCTATGTGGTCTTCAACGCCAACGTCCGCAAGTATGTCCTGCAAATACCAGATTCGTGTCGACGCCTCAAGCCAAGCGACAAGGCTACGGTGCGCTACTGGCATCCGCTGGCGACGCGGACCAGTTCTCATTGCATGCGCAGTTCGGTAAGGTCAAGTCAACTTCGCACCAATACAACCTCCATTTCCACCCGCCTCACCATAAACCTCAACCGACCGACGTCGTGCTCGTCAGGCCCTCAAAGTGGAACTGTGCATGATCTTAAATGCTGATGGTATTCTGGTCTGGTTAGTTTCGTTCCGAAGGAATTGCTGAACTCTGAACTCGATGACAACATAGTAGACAATAGCTTCAATCAGTTTCACCCGTCTCACCCATCTGTTTTCAAAGATGGCTACTCACTCGCGAAAGATTATCGACATCACACGAGATGAAGAATACCGAAACGCGACACAAACCTGACGAACACCCCGACGCTTGCCGTTGGGTGGAACAGTATATTGTACATTTACCAAAACGAGGACACCTGCAATTCTCCAGCGTGTGACTCAATCAGTCAACTAATAATCGTTGCACAATAGGTTCATTGTTAATGGTTATTGTTATGTTTAAACCTGGATTCACTAAGTTAATTCCCAGGGAGGGAGAACAAATATAAGAAGGAAAGTGAATATTGTTACCCAACGTATATATTTCATGAGAAATGTAAAAGACTTTCATGTTCAGATGCACATTGTAGGTTTATTAACAAACCCTTTCAAGGTCCTATTAGCAGCACATCTAGGGGTGCACATTTTGTAGATGATAGTATGTATGTCTTAACAGTATAGAGCTGCTTCATTGAACCTTTCAACCAACATCTTTTTTTTTTTTTAAATGATGCAATGTGAGTGCTTATTTGCAAAAAAAAATATTGTGAGGATGCAAAAATTTCAGAGATGCACCCAATCAGTTTGACTATTGCACCCACAATTAGGTGCCTCTATTGCGCCATTTATTTTGTATTTAAAATAAATTTACCTACATCGGCTACATGCACATGTAATTTTTGTCCTTCAATTGATGGTTCAATGGTCGTAGTAACTTCTTGTACAACAGACTGTCATAATCACTGAACATGTACCTTTAATTAATTAGAACAAGTCATTACCTACTGTTTTGTATTTTAATTATCAAAAGTACTAATGGAACTAGAAGTGCAATTGTGCAGCAGTTAAGTGTTTTACCTCCTCCTACTGTACTTTAAATACAGAGTTAGAATATAGTTTTGTTTGCTCCTGGCTGTTAATATACTTTGAATGTCTCCTGAATCTAGCATTCCTTATATATTCATGTCAAAGTTGTAAAGATACTATGTCCCTTCTGCAGCCAACATCAAATTATGTAGAACTTTGCAGGAATTATGAATATGTAATGTATGTCCTATCTGTGAAATTTTTGTGCAGCACAAAACGTACAACCAATTTGTACAATGGTCTGAAAATCACACTATTACTTATAGACTTGGTATTTGACAACTAATAGTCATTATTTTCCCACTTACAGACATTTCCATGCCCCCCCCTTTTTTAGGGAGGTTCTAAATTAGTATTATCTTTCAAATGCCGTTTGAATTTAACCTTTTCATTTTTGTTGGCCTGCAATTGGGACATAGTACCTTTATAGTGCAATCCTACACTTTTAATACTTTTATTTGTATGAAAGCACAAAAGTAAGTTAAACAGAATGGCGAACGTTTGAAATACATCGGACCAATGATTAGAAATTCATGAATGCTTGAAATATGAGATCACTAATTCTATGCGAATGTCAAACGTCAGTTTGGTCAGGGGATGTACAAAAATATTAATTTCAGTTTTTTTTCTTCTCCTAAGTGCCTTCTCCCTCGGGGTAATACTCAAATTGAATTATAAGTGGCATATTTTCATAGATCCTCTAAACAATAAAGACCCTCTTGAGTAATACATTTTTGAGAAAATTGAAATTTTAATTATTGTGTTTATTGGAATATACGGGAAGGTTGTCCGCCACTACATCACAGAGACATAACTGATTTAATCATTTTGAAGAGCCCATACCTAAAGTGATTACAACTTTTTTAAATTAATAAGTTTCTCAAAGTTCGCCCAATTTCATTCAAACTTCCACCGGTTTGCTTCTCTGATTTTTCTCCCGTCCTATTAGAGTAGGTTACCATCAAGGTTGAATTTCCCTTTTACTTTAAGTTCCACTTGTTTGGTCATTGTGCGGTAACAATATAATACGATCATGGTTTTTGCGTAATACTTGAGAAAAGGGGTGAAATGGTCATTAGTCTTAAAATACCGTTCAATGTTTAGTTCTTTCGATTTCCCTGGAGGATGAGTGCTTTCTTGGTATTCCTCGTCGGGGGAGATGAGGGGTAACTGGATACTGTCTCCCCAGGCGACACCCAGAGGGTTCAGGTTCTCGTCCTGTGTCCCCAAGTTCAAGCTCACTCGCCTCATGGCCTCCCAGGGTACCCCGCACTAACTAACACTCAGATTAAAAACTAATTACCGTCTAAGCATATCTCGTTCTTTGTACATCGTTCGTTGAGGAGAAACAAAGTAATCTAACCAGGGATATGCTGTGTTTTTGTTGACACAGTATCCTCCAGGTGCATCCTCAAGCCCTTTGGCTGTTGCACCACCGTGTATTTATTGTTCCATTTGTCTCATTTCGCCCTCCTCCCCTGAAGCTGTGTACGAACTCGTCGATACCCTGAATTAGGTTCTTTTGATTCTCCGAACATTGATTGAATTTTGTGTGTTTGTCGTCATCGATCATTTCCCTGGTGTCCCTCTTCTGATTATCACATTACTCCAGTGTCCTCCTCATTCGAAGGATGGCATCACTTTAACAAGCACAAATATGTATTTATGCAGTGTGCAGGCCGGCAAGTGTCATTACAGAGCTGACAACAGCATGGGGATTTATAGAAAATCCCAAAGTCGTTTCATGATATGCCTAAATTTGGTTAAAGTATATAAAGTGGACGTTTTCACACACAGCAACGCAGGCACATTCTGTGTTGATAATGTTTGAAATAACGTGTAATGTTCATCATGATTTATGGTTCTTTATATCCATCAGATTTTTTCTCTCGTATATTTGTAACTTTAATATGACTCGTGACAACGATGAAATTATGTGAATATGGGGAGTAATCTTGAGAGTACAAGAGATCCCGGGTTCGAAACCACGTCGATGCGCTATAGTGCCCTTTGGTGAAGCATTAAGCCTTAATTACCACGTCCCTCCGAAAGCACTCAAAGCTGACGGTTCACTCGTTGATGTAGTTGTTTCCTTAGAATGAATAATTCTTCACCTTCATTCCAATAACGAAAGTAAAATTTACGAGTGAACACATCTTCGTCTAACTACTTTCTTTCCTTAGACTTTACAAATGATAGTAGGCCTATATACTTGGTTTTATATTTCAGCAAAACACTGTTGAAAAATGGGGGGGGGGAGGGGGGTAAACAAGTCTGCTTCTCTTTATAACAAGTTAGTGTACCCCGAAATCCATAACGAAACCCACATCCCAGATCTCAAACTTCGGGGATATTTATCAGTAGACAACTGAGAAAAAAAAAGGATAAATGAATACATAAATATTGGTTCAGCTTCTCTTCCAATAACCAATTTTGTACATACATGTAACACATCCAGGAAGGTTTATTGGTTGCCAAGCAGATGATGATTTCGACGGGAATAACAATGTTGGTTCCCTCATTCCTACACCACTTGCTTGAATATTGGATATTGGTATATGCTGTGCTTGAAAATTTGTGGTAGAATTGATATTGCATTGGCACCAATATTGTCTTTCAGCCCAATGAGATTTAGCGTAAATTGCGTCGTAATATTGGATGTTTTTATTATATCGGTTGGATTGTACAGTTTCCTATCATTGCACCACCACATTAATGGGTTTTCATTTTAGAAAACATTTTGACATAACTTTAACACGCCTTATCTCTGTAAAGCTGATTTCAATATGAAGTTGGTCGACATCTCTCTTTATCTTTTTGTGTAGTGAATTATTAAATCTTAAAATGTTAAAATCACAAATTTGTATAGATTCTTATAACGACACGTCTAATATGTAAATGATGCATTTTGTGTGAATAGTCAGCTGTATTGATTAAAGTATTTATTTGTCTATCTTTGCGGTGGCAAGACGAATACGGAGACTACCACCCCGGCCATCCACACCTAGATTTATTCCTTGAGGCATTTTCTCCCAAAAGCAATCATTTGTACGATCATCCGCTTTCGATAGCAGAAATATCCTCAAAGACAAATAATGGTATAGGATACAACATGCATTATTACTACTTCCTCTACTACTACTATTACTGTTACTACTACTTCTACTACTACTACTACTACTACTGCTACTACTACTATTGCTACTACTACTACTGCTACTACTACTACTACTACTACTACTACTACTACTACTACTACTACTAAGGGAACTAATTTTTTCAAATACTTGAAGAACTGCTACTACTGCTAATATTACTAAAGCTGCTGCTGCTTCTACCTCCTACTAATACGACTACTTTCACAACAACCACAATTCCACTACTACTACACCTCCTCCTTCTACTACTACTGCCTCTGTCGGTACTACTTCTACTGCTGCTAATTATGGTGGTGCTACTACTACTACTACTACTACTACTACTTCTACTACTACTATTACCCAGACTACTATCGCTTCTATTACTAGATCAAATGATAATACTATCACTACTTCTACACTACTACATGATTATTACTGTTAGACATTTAATGCAATACTACTGCTCATTACTACCTCTATACATTTGATACTACTAATACTGCTACTACTGCCACTACTATTACTACTTCTACTACTGCTATTACTATTATTATTACTCATTTTGATGGGTACTGTTTCGTCTTATACTACAACAAAAATAGCAGCAACACGAACAAAACCAAATACAACTAAAACAACAACAACAACTACTACTACTACTACTACTACTACTACTTCTACTACAACTACGACTACTACTACTAACTACTACTTCTACTATTACTACAACTACTGCTACTAACACTACAAATAATTCTTCTAATAATAATACCTGTACCGCTACTACTGCTATTGCTACTGCTACAACTGCTGCTACTACTGTAACTACTAGCAACTATCATCGTATTTCTACTATAAATACCGCTGTAGCTGCTGCCTCTGCTACTGCTACTAGTACTACCGCTACTTATATTACTACTACTACCGATTCCCCCACACCACACTACTACTACTAGTACTACCGCTACTACTATTACTACTACTACCCATGCCATTTGTTACTTTGCTTGCAAGTGCAAGTCCAAAAGATAATTGACCTAGTGCTAATGAAATATTTTCACTAAGATTTCCATCATAGGTTTATCATTATAAAATGTTGATGGCCTCGACAGAGATTCACTTCATAATTGTTAATATACGGCTCGTATACCAATCGCTTCATCTATATAAGGAAGAACAGCTTTGTTATATTAAAGGCACACTGCCATACTTGTAGCTACTTGCTCCCTGCCATACTTGTAGCTACTTGCTCCCTCTATATAGAAAACTTCCCCAATCGGTGCCTGTTGGTCCCCCATGATCCTCTTTTTCGTATGTTAAATGAGAGCTGAGTTAATGAGATAGCCACCTGTCACAGTGACCTCGATGGCTCTCTGTGTGGTCTAATCCCTTCTGGCCCAGTAGTGGTGACGGTCTTTAACAAAGCTGAATGGGCTATCCAGCCATTCACTTTATTATTGATTTTTACTATGTACATGCATTGTCTTTGTATTGTTTTTAATATTGTGATGGAAAATAAATACCAATACCAATATATATTTTTTTTCTTTATGTCCAATTTGCACGGGGTGAGTAGAGAATGGATATATCATACATCATTGTGTGTGCACAGATAGAGTAAATATTTGTAATGAATGTTAGGATACATTTTTCGCGAATAAACGAAAAGAGATGTTACAAGTAACGTTTTATATTTCATATACCTGTATATTCAAATTTCACCATAATGTCTAAATTTGTACCTTTTGCGATAGTGACTATTTGGTAATTTAAAGTATATAGTACTTGTCCAGATTTAGACCATAATTGTACTGTATTCATGACACAGGATTCATTTGTAAATAATTATATTTCATTGAGGTTTTCCAGCTAAAAACCATGATTCCCATTTTAATGATCTATTTTTATCGGATAAATCTTATCATTTGTATTTATTTGTCTTATGAATGGGCACTTTATGTGTTTTTTGTTATCAATTAAAAGGAACTATCCCTTCACAAGAAACATGCGCATGAAGTCATTACGGTTTTTTGAATTAAAACCAGGATAGCTATTTCATATGATATCATTTTTAATAGTTCAAGTATCATCATCATAAGCAGGACATTTTTAAGTACTCTGTAACCTCTTATCATAATATCGTAATACTTGTATGCGCTTCATATAAGTGAAGCAATACTGTCATTTTCATCAAGACCGTCAATTATTGATGTGCTGCCGAATTATGATAAAGTTATTAATGTAAGATCATTGTTTATACTACATAAGATCTATTAATGATGCACCTACTTAAATGTTCACTTAATTATTGCAATATCTATAAAACGTCAATAGAAGGGATTAAAAGGCGAATACATGAAGTATACAGATTCATAACACTAGAAAATATATTAACGAGATGATATATATTTTATATATGTGTGTGAAAATGTACATTTGTTTATATATATCATGATAATAAAGGTGTAAGTTATTCTTCACAAAACCATCAAAATGTCATATTGTCTTTTATATATTGTGTTTTGAGTGGAAAGTGAGATCTTGTGATTCGCCTTTATTACTTTCTAAGGAAAGTTATCTCGAAGAGTTCAATCTAGTTAATTGACAGTCATCATCCTAATCAAAAGTACTTTTCTAACTCTTTAGTAATTGCTAAGATAAATCCGGTATATAAAAACATTATTCACATGAAGTAAGCGATGATAGGCCCATATTTATTCTTCCCAGCATATCTAAAGTTCTACAAAAAATACTTATAATGGGTATATCAATTTTTGGAATAACCACGAAATATTGAATATCAATCAATATGGTTTCAGAAAATCATATTCCACTGACCTAGCTTTGGTTCAAATGCATGATAAAATATTAAAAGCGAGGGTCCCAAAAACCCACATATAATGGAAATATTCATGCATTCGTCAAATGCATTTGCTACGCTAAATCACAATATTTTGCCTAAAAAGCTGTTCATGGAAATCGAGGAGTGAACCGTGAATTACAAATTATTTGTTATTCCGACAACAATATGTGGTTCATAATTCGTTTTCATCGGAATATTTAAGAATTAAATGTGGAGTCCCAAAAGGATCAATATTATATCCCATTCTTTTCTTATCGTATATTTAACGATATAACCTATGCTGCTATGCATCATCCGTTTTTATCGTTTGTACTATTTGCTAACGACACCAACTTTTTGATTTGCATGATACTTCGGATGCCCTTATTTATACACTTAATATAGAATTACCAAAAGTCTCAAACAAGTTTAAAATTAATAACTTTCTCTTAATATATATAAATCAAACTTCATGCACTTTCAACCTACATATGCACATACCCCAGATTTAATACCACAGACGTGATAATTGTACACATAATGTAGGTATCCTTTTTTTTATGTAAATCTTAGCTGGAATGAACGCATACGACATATGATTATATGCATTTCTAGGGATATTTGTATACTTTATTAGACAAAAAGTTATCTACCTAAAAAGACCCTTTTAAAGCTATATAACTCGCTCATCTTGCCAAGCATTTCATATTGTAACTTGGTGTAGGCTTCAAGAGCAAAGAAAAACATGTTCCTATTTATTTATTGCAAAATCAAGCGCTTGGCATTTGTCTTAGCTGCCATCATTTAGCCCATAAAAACCCATTATTTTATGAATTTTAAACATTTGTTTTTGACAATTTGTTTATATAAACACATAACAGAGTTTGATCTTCACGTTTAAATACATTAATATGATTAAAAAATATATATATATTCAAAAAAATTATTCATTCTTACCCTACTCGGAATTCATTAAAATGTCATTTGATATATCCCCAATTATTGATCCTGCATAAATCAATAAGACATCATTGTCAAGATTTATGGAATGCACTCCCAGACTCAATAACATCATGTAAAACCCTACATTCATTTGAATATGTTTAATCATCAACCCCCTAGTTCACTTGTAATAGCTATTCCTCTTTTGCAGATTTCTTAAAGAATATCTTGGTATTGTGTTACCAGTTACATTTTGTCTTCAAGTAAGCATTTATTATTGTTCTATTATATACAAGTTAAAAAAACATGTTATATTGTTAATATGTTGTATTGCTGAAATGCAATTTTATTATTATTTTGGGTGAAGAAGAAAAAATTTTCAATTCAATTTAATTCCAGCCAGGTACCATTTAACAGACACTCACCGAAATGCAGAGCAAACTACGAATAACTTTCGCATAATACCGGGTACCAATTCTAGCACCTGATTGGAGAGTGGCAAATGTGGATTAATGTCTTGCCAAAGGACCCCCAATCCGTGGATTGTAGGTCAAGTTACTGAACGCCATTTACCACAACACCTCAACATAATATAGTTATTACATCAAACTATCAATCACAGTTAATGACCTAGTTAATGATATATCAGATTCGTATGCAAATGTTGATGTCCGTGGAGAGCCAATCGGAATTCAACTGTTTGAATAAGAGAAGAATGGATGGCCCGGTGCATAAAAGTTTGGTTTAATAAACCATGAAATTCACTCAGCAAATCATGAATGTATCATATCACCCTCAAGTTTGTAAGCTCCAAAGGATTTACCTCTCACAAATTGGAAGGCTAATTCCTGCGCAACCTAATTGTCATACCGTTTACAAAAGTGAGCAGTGCTCACCCAAGCATGAATTATTTTCGGACTTTTTGGTGTCATATGAAAGTTGAGCTGATCAGCTTTCCATACATATAACAAATTTCCCTGAAAATTATATGTTTCTTTATTCAGCAGCCATTTTAAAAGTGTATAGTTTTGTGGGGGACGCACTGTATAGGAAAATTACCCACCGAACAAGGGGGTAGTAGTCAGTGTGTTGTTGTCCTAGAACAAATACAAGAGACTATGTATGATGTCATGATTGATGTCATGAATCCATATAAAAGAGAGGGGAAGACGGGCTTGTGGCACTTACAATGAACAGAAAAACAACCAATTACACCGGTTAATAGAGTGCTGCTCTTCAGGAGTTAATGAGATTCGTCCAAAAAGTTTCTCGAGATTCAATTTTGTACGGATGCGATAAAGAGAGAGAGAGAAAGAGAGAGAGATAGAGAGAGAGAGAGGGTGAGAGAGGGAGAGAGAGAGAGAGAGAGAGAGGTAGGAGCACCTTCACCCACCACACAATCTCACGCACATACACACGCACATACACCCACCGCACACAATTATGATGCCAATAAAGAGTGGTGTGAGAGAGAGAGAGAGAGATAGGAGCACCTTCACCCATAATCTTACGCACATTCACACGCACATACAACCACCGCACGCAATTATGATACCAATAATGAGTGGTGAGAGAGAGAGAGAGATAGGAGCACCTTCACCCCGGACCTTCACCCACCACACAATCGTACGCACATACATACACACACGCAAACCAACCGCACGCAATTATGATGCCAATAATGAGTGGAGAGTGCACGGGGAACGGGATGAGGGTCGTTTGACGGCTTGTTGAGTGGGTCCTCTTCAATGCCGTGTTATTGATTCTCAAACGGGAATAGAAAGTTTTGATGAATCCACTTCGGCAGATCTGTCATTATTGGGGCAGGCGAGCACCCCTCTTGATGGCGTTGGTACGTCAGGCCCGGCCTTCCGACGCATCAGAAATCCACGAAAAAAATGCTGGCAGAGTCTTAGCGGTGCATGACTTTCATGACGTCGCCAGGATTGGTTCTAGAAAGAAAAGGGCTACCGAACATCTCTCTATCTCTCTTTTCCCTTTCCCTCATATTCTTTTAATGTTTTTTTTAAATGATTTAGAGAGAGGGGGAAACAGAGAGTGAGAAGGAGAGAGAAAGAAAGAGAGAGAGGATGAAGGGAAACGACAAAGAGAGAGAGAGAGAGAGAGAGAGAGAGAGAGAGAAGAAGAAGAAAAAACAGATACAGAGGGAAGAGCAAACGAGAGATATAGATAAGGGGATATATAGCGCGAGAATATGACAAAAGGTGAAAAATTTGGATTCTAATCCATTCGCAGTGGACGCAGTGGACAGACAAACTGTTAGGTGCAGGAAAATTTCTTCATAGTATCTGACATACCCAATCACATTGTAGGAGAATTTCAGCCCAGGCGCGTAGCCAGGGGGGGGGGGGGGGACGGTGGGGGCGGTCGCCCCCCAAAAAAAACGCCGGCCAAAAAAAAAAAGATAGAGAAAGAGAAGAAAAAAAGGAAGAGAACGTAGGGAGAAAAAGGGAAAAAGAGTCGAGAACGGTACAACGAATCGTCTTCTTTCTCTAATAATTTGATAAAACTTCAAAGCTTCCGCGCTTCGCGCGTAAAGGGGGAAATTGAGTTCAAATTAAGGATTACGAGTCGAGAACGGAACAACGAATCTTCTTCTTTCTCTAAGTCAAAGTCAAAGCTTCCGCGCTTCGAAAGAGGGCGACTGAATACAGATAAGGATTAAGGGTCGGGAAAGGTACACTTCGAATCGTCTTCTTTGTCTAATAATACGTCAAAACTTCGCGCAGGAGGAGGGGGGGGGGGGGGGACTGAATTCAGACAAGGATTAAGAGTCGAGAACGGTACTTCGAGTCGTCTTCTTTCTCTAATAATTTAATGAAACCTCAAAGGGAGGAAACTGAATTCAGATAAGGATTAAGGGTAGAAAGGTACAACGAATCATCTTCTTTGTCTAATAATACGTCAAAGCTTCCGCGCTATGCGCATGAGGGGCGGACTGAATTCAGACAAGGATTATGAGTCGAGAAAGTTACAAGAATCGTCTTCTTTCAAAGCTTCCGCGCTTTGCGCGGGAGGGGGGAAACTCCCCCTCCCTGCACCCACCCCCCTAGGGAGCGCGCTACGCGCGCTCTTTAAGAGATTCGCACGCTTTGCGTGCTCATTACCGCCCCCCCTAAAATGAAATCCTGGCTACGCGCTTGTTTCAGCCTGCTCCGCCCGGTAAAAGAAGACTGATGCACATAGTGAAACTTCGACCTCGACCCCCTCCCTCTTCGGAACAACGAATCGCTTAGGGGTAATTCACTGAGCGGCGAATGCTTGCGAACGTACGTAGCGAATTCAGGGTTTCGCCATGGTTCGTAAAAGGTTGCAAAAGGTTCGTAAAAGGTTGCAAGAAAGTTCGCAAACAGTTTTCATAGTTGCAAAAAGTTGTTATTGCGGCAATGTGAAATCTTTTTTCTGCAAACGTTTGCAAAACAGTAGTAAGCATTTGCAAACGGTTGTAAGACGGTGTCGTTGAAGTTGGTGAATCCATAATTCGCAACGTTCGTAAGCATTCGCCGCCCAGTGAGATACCCCTTTTGTATGTTACGCCACCAAGATATTATTACCATAACTCTTAACATTTATTCATTAATTTCACATACCAATATTAATGTTTGACCAAAAATGTGAAACATCGTAAACATTGCGGGTTATAAATTTACTGCGTCCCCTCCCCCTTTGTCAGACTATGCTTGTTCTGGCCTTGGTATATCCCTGCGTTTTCAATAAGACCGAAATTGTCACGTGTTTAAGGAGATGGGATTCAAGAGACAATTGTAGTCGCAATAAGGAGGTGTAGGTTTATTATAGAGACAAGCGTGTTCCCGATAAAAAGAAGGAAAACAATCAAATGCTTCTCCTATCCTTAAACACGGATGCCTATAGCGGGCTGGTGGAAGGTAAGGAAATTGTCCTTGTCATGGCCTCCCGGGGTGATAAAACCACTTGGGATATAGCTACGGACGACTTCAAATAACAAAATATATTGCACATCATTCTGTGTTATATCACATGTTTGCGTTCGGATGCGTCCGCCACGGTCATCGTACATGCGGTTTGTAAGGTCGGTGCATGCGTGTCGGGATATTGTAATATTGACTTGTCAAAATTGGCAGCTTGACCGAATTGAAGCAGTTATGGCGCCTATTTTCTAGGGCGGAGACAATATTGCTCTGTTCATGCAAAAGAGCAAAATGTCGCGACATTTGTATTTAAACAAGGAACTATAGAGAGGCTAATGTCTATTTATCATTTTAGTCACATCTCCTTTTTTATGAGAGACGTTTTTTTTCAACTTGACCATAATATGAACAGAGATCGGTTAATTATTTACTACATAAAAGTTACATAAAGCAAGACCAAATAATGATTTATCTAATCTCATGAAACGTCACTACGTTAAACCGGTTTATTTCTCTGTGACATCCCTGCTGGAAAGAACACACTCATTCACACTCATTCACAGTGTGCTCCACAATGTTAAATCGGGGCGTTTTCACATTGTGGTCGATTCGTTTCACACTGTGGTTCACAGTGTGGATAACCGGAAAAGGAAAGAACACACTCATTCACACTTATTCACAGTGTGAATCACACTGTGTTTCACAATGTTAAATTGGGGCGTTTTCACATTGTGCGCGATTCGTTTCATACTGTGGTTCACAGTGTGGATAACCGGAAAAGAAAAGAACACACTCATTCACACTCATTCACAGTGTTTTACACTGTGATTCACACTGTGAATGAGTGTGTTCTTTCCAGCAGGGATCGTAATTTATCTATAAGGTTCTTTAAATGCATTTTTATCTGCAACCAAAGGCTTTCAGATTGCCTTAATGAGTCCGTTGTAAAGGGTACATCTTAATGCAATCGTAGATCGGCTTTCAGAATCTAAACTATAGCCAAAAGCACATGATGAGTTATTTCACTATCGCTCATTACGCCGATTAGTTCTCTTTTATTCAGTCCAGCAGAATTCAAGCTATTTGTACTATGTACAATAGTTTGATGTTTTCGATTAGTTACAGCCAGCCTTACTTTATTCGACACTATATTCTTTGAAATGTGTAAACATTTGCAATATTTTGTTTGATATACAAAAAAATTGTAAAAATGCAAACAAAAAGAAATTCAAACAGAAATAAATAAATAAATCAACTTCAAATCCAATATAATGACGGTTGCCTTTCAAGGCATTTAAGCGCGTGTATGCGCCTGTAAACTAAAGCGATCACCTTTCTTTATATAATTATCATTCTCGCAAAGCACATCGAATACAATATCGCTGACGCTGTATTGCGTCTGAAGATTACTCCTCGTACGGTGTGCAACGGGCTTATACCATAGTAAATCATCTCGCTACTTGTGTCTTTCATCTCTGATGAAATAAAAACCCGTATAAATTGTCGATGTGTGGGATCACCCTAATGATATAGCTATAGATCTATATTGCAGGCTATTGAATGTTTTGTAGGGGCAACAATACTTCCTCATTTAATAAGCAGGCATTTGAGTGTCATTCACCTCTCAATGAGTTTGAGCTGTCAAGTGTTCGGCGAAAAGCAATAAGAAAGGATAACATTCTCGCTTGCCGCGATGTGTTAAAAGAGAGGATGTTTTGTGTCATGTCATAATCATAAAGAAAAGGAGAGTCTTTTTTTTACAGTCAGACCCTTTCTACAACATGTATTGCATAGTTTGTCTTCTGTAAAACTACTCATTGACACTGAGCTACCGGAAGTTTAATCTTGCACTCAGAAGGAGAAGAAGAAGAAGAAGAAGAAGAAGAAGAATATGATGATGATGAAGAAGAAGAAGAAGAAGAAGAAGAAGAAGAATATGATGATGAAGAAGAAGAAGAAGAAGAAAATGATGACGAAGAAGATGATGATGATGAAGAAGAAGAAGAAGAAGAAGAAGAAGAAGAAGAAGAAACAAAAGAAGAAGAAGGTGATGATAGTTCCTGTTCTTGTTCTTTTTCTTGTTTATCTTGTTCTTCTTCATCATCTTGTTTTTCTTGTTCTTCTTGTTCTTGTTCTTCTTGTTCTTGTTCTTGTTCTTGTTCTTCTTTTCTTTTTCATCTTCTTCTTGTAGATTATCAGAAAGTGTGTTGTTTTCGTTACCATAGCTTTGCCTGAAGAATACTGTCCTATCTAACCAATGAGATGGATGCTTCCTAGATTGAATCTTCGGGCTAAGAAAAAAAAGTTGGGATGAAATTCTGTCATAATTTGCATTCCCAAACATTTAAAAAAGAGGTAAAAACAGTTTTCTGATCTGCTAAGAATAATTGTGCATTTGTGCATCTTGATCCACATATAATGAAATCATCGAAATTCATACGGGCATAAAAGAGAAGTCACCCAATATAAAACTTTATTTGCTGAGCCAATTCAGACATTACTGTCAGGAATGACAGTTTATATCTCACTACCCGGTTATTGTTTCTCTCTCAGAGTGCAGTCAGAGTTCGAATACAGATTGAAAAAAGATTTTATCTGCGACCTCCCCCACCCCATCCATGATTTATATATATCAATGAATATACCTTACGTATAGCGAATTTAGGGATTAAAAATCTATTTTGTTTGCCACCTCCCTATTCTTTTTATTCGATTTCTAATTGCTCTTTCTGTTCTTCTTATTTGTCTTCTGCTAGGAATCGTTTCAATCCATATATCCCTCTCTCTAAAAAACACTAATAACTCCAAACGATCAGGGTCATCCAAATCACCCCCATCTTTAGGTCATCACAGGTGTTTTTCATATGTAATTACTTATTCAGCCATTTATTTATTCTACGATTAATGGATTGGTTGTAAGAGCCCATAGGTTTACGTGTGTATTAATTCATTCGTTTATTCATTTAATGTTTTTATTCATCTAAAATTCTATCTATCACCCATTGGTCCATTTATTTATTATTAGTTTAATTTGTTCATTTCTTGGGGAGGGGTGCTATAAATCAGTTGGTTCTGTCGGCAATTATTTTGCAGAAATGCTAGTATATCTCTTTAAACAAATAATCTCATACAGTTATTCTAAAAGTCACATTTGAATATCTTGGCCTAAATGATTTAACAGCATGTTAAGCAACAGTACTAATGTGAGAAAAAACACGGCTAACATTTAACCAAGGTGCATAATGTAATTTTATGACAAGCTCCTTTGTCGAGACGTCCCGATTCCGCATTCATTCCGTTTTCATACAGTTAAGTTGCCTCTTGGGCGGATTGTGGGACGGTGGTGGTGATAATTACCGTAATGATATTACGCCTCCTTCTTTCTTCCTGTCCCAAGGGGCGCGGGGGGGGGGGATGGGGTAGCCTTTTTCTTAACTGTCTACATGGTGTAGCTACGAGGGGTTGTAAGGGTTTGTGTGTGTGCCCCCCCCCCATCGAATGGGAAGTGATATAGAGACGCATAAGCACTGAAAGAGGGGGAGAGAGAGAGAGACAGACAGACACAGAAAGAGATAGAGATAGAGGTAGAGAGAGAGAGAGAGAGAGAGAGAGAGAGAGAGAGGGAGAGAGAGTGACAGGCATACATAAACACACTGAGAGACAAATAAACAGAGGGAGACACAGAGAGAGACATAAAAGTGAGGGAGAAATAGAGAGAAAGAGAGAGAGAGAGAGAGAGAGAGAGAGAGAGAAGGGGTGGTAGATGGTGGCAGAGGGAGAGGGAAGAAACAGACAGACGGGAACCAATATAGAAAAGGGATCGAAGGGCAAGAATGTCAAGCACAAGAAAACTCTATGATAGGACACCCCCACGCAACTTGCGATTAATGTCAGTGCCACCTCAACGGATGGACCCAATTGCTACGCCACCGTTTATAGTTGTATTTCGTTCTCTAGCTTATTATGTTTTCCTTTGTCTGAAGTAACCACAATTAGTGTCAGATTCCGAGCGTTTCTTGACTTCTGATGAAATAGGAGTACGCGTATGAATTAGAGAATGACAGAATGTTTCATTAATTTTTCAGGTAATATGATAATACAATACATGCACATACTGGAAACAAAGTGTTTTGAGCTTCAGCCCATGGGAATAATAACTTGCGAGAAAATGGAAAGATGTGATATTTCATTTACGATACAAATCTATAGTGATCGATCTACTTGCCAATTTGAAACATAAGCGTTTCTGAAGGGCAGGCCCTCCCTCAAAAAATATTGTTGACTATTAATGAATTGAAGCAAGGCTCATGTAGAAATGAATGCAAGATCCTCCAATAAAACTTATGATTAATAACTTATAACTTATCAACCAGCATAATTCAACATCGCCGTTAACATTGAGACTGGCTCTACTGGAGAGACTTCAGACCTAACATAGCCCCCCCGCCCCCCCCCCCAATCGATCGGTTTGGAGTCGATTTGGCGGTCTGACATGGACATTACAATTCGTTTCATTTCAGCCAAAAAATTACCAATTCTTTTTTGAGTTACTAATCTCCGCTCCGTTGTCAGCTCGTCATAACGAGAAACGATCTGACAAAAAAAAAAGTTGTTTAGAAAGAAACATCTTGTAATATCTTGTAGAGAATCATCTGTGACATTTTGACGCACCGGTGGATGTCCATGACTCTTAATTAGTTCTTCTTGGCTCACAATTTCTCGCTTTCTCTTCTTAAACACACACGCACACACGCACACACGCACACACACACGCGCGCGCGAAAACATACACCCGCTCTCTCTCTCTCTCTCTTTCCCTCTCTCTTTTTATTATCCTTTCCGTTATTTTACCTTTTCTTCCCAGTTCTTCTTCTTTTCTTCTTCTTTTTCTTCTTCTTCTTCTTCTTCTTCTTCTTCTTCTTCTTCTCCTTCTTCCTCTCCTTTCTTCTTTTTCTTTTTCTCCTTCTGTTTTTTCTTCTTCTCCTTCTTCACCTTCTTCTTCTTCTTCCTCTTCTCCTTCTTCTTCATATTCTTCTTCTTCTCTCCTTCTTCTTCTTATCGTTATAATCATCATCATCATCGTCATTTTATTGATATTATTCTTCTTCTTATTATTATTATTATCATTATTTTTTATTTTCATTATATTTGTTCATTTTATCATCATAATCATCATAACCAACGTTACCATCATCAGCATCGTCATCTTCTTCTTTTCTTCTTCCTGACGGAAATAAAAATCATACACAATTGGAATACAGAGAGGATGGATTGAGTCTTAAATCGGAATAATTAAATGAGATTCCGGTCAGAGACATTTTCTTTATTTTCTAGTTCCCAAAATTAAAATGTTTACACCATGATAACGAATGCTTGATATATTGTGAACTACTTCTAATCAACTCTTCAAACCAGATGAAAGCCTTCAAGAAAGGAAAAAAGAACCACAGCTTTCAGAGAAAACTTTTCCGTGCTAATTGCCTATATGTATGTGTTACAACGACATTTGAGAGTGCTATGAATGAAGCCATACAAGTTGTTGAATATTTTGAGAAGCGAGCCTTTAAATTAGCGAAAATCCGGAATTACGAAACTTCCAAAAAACGTCATGTAATCGATCACTGAACCCCCACAGATGTAAATCGTCTCTAGGAGTGCATCCATACCACTTCATGAATTCGAATGATTCTGTCCGATGCATCAAAGTTTAATTATATAATTATTCACATTTTTTTTTAAGTAACGCAATATAAATCAATTTTGATAACATTTAATACAAAGTTCGGTTGATTATGTCACAAATATTACGTTTTTTTCATGTCGACTTTGATATAGACGTAAAATGTTTTTAAATGTTGCATCATTAGCGTGTTATTGTTGTTGGTGGTGGTGTCGTCATTTTTGTTTTTGTTTTTGCTTTGTATTGATTTAGTTTTTGTGAGGCGGTTCATAGCGGCATGTCTGAACGACTCTGGATCCGATGCTTACATTATAATCAAGTTAAAATCTGGCATGAACACACTTACAATATTGGCGGCCTGTTAAGAGGTTTGGGGGACTCACCTTCGACTAGGCCCCCATAGAAATACCCTTTTTGGTTCGAGAAAATACGGAAATGTCAAGAAGAGACGGAAATGTTCTCGGGGACGGTTGGCGTCATGTTCATAAATGCCGTCCATCTCGACGATGACCCCCGCGGGGTATACAGGCAGAAGGAGAGATAGAAGAGAAAGGGAATAGTTTGTACAGAAAGATAAAAAAAAATTGGAGCTTGAGAGATAGGGTGAATAAATCACAGGAAATGCCCTAAGCCTATTCTGGTTTCTTCTTTACAACTATCGAATCTGGACCTTGAAAATGAAATATTCAATTCACTGAACGTATATGCGACTATTGTGCCAATAGTATTTTGTTCTTGGAGGAGCAGACTCGAAAATGGAAATTAAGTGAGTCATTTTTCATTATGATGAAGAAGATAAAGACGAAGAGAGGGGAAAATATCCGTATAGCTATGGGCCTTCATTCTTTGAATGGCATTTATTGTTTTCCCTTTTGTTTTGATGTTATTCACCTTATGAGACATAATATACGATGATGTATAATTTATATCAATACTAAAACAAACGGTTTCCATCACTTTTCTATGACTTCCTTCAATGTTACCCCCCCCCCCCCCGATCCCTCCCTCCCCCTCTCTCTCTCTCTCCCTCTTTCTCTCTCTCTCACTCTTTCTCTCCTTCTCTTCCCCCTCTCTCTCTCTCCCTTTCTCCCTCTCTCTCTCTCTCCCTCTATCTGTCTTTCTTTCTCTCTCTCCCTTTTCCTCTCTCCCCCTCCCCTCTCTCTCTCTCTCTCTCCCCTCTCCCCCTCTCTCTCCATGTTTAATTTGTTTTCTTTATCGTTGTGTCTACCAGATCTCTGTCATTGTTATTTTTCTCTCTACTCCTCTATCGCCTCTCTCAATCCTCCTTTCCTGCTTTTTTGTTTTATCAATTAATTTATCAATTTCTTTATTTGTTTCCGTCTTTTGTTATTCATTTATATACTTATTCGTTTTTTAATTTTTAATATTTATTTATTTACTATTCATTTGGCAATATGCAATTTTTTTATTTTTTTTGTTCTTTATTTAAATGCATACCATAGCATGCATACATTGTAAGTTCTAAAAGAAATTCGACAAACATATTTACATTGTCGACTTCGCGAGCCGTTCGAAATCAATTAAAATTACATTTTGCCAATTACAAACAAAATTAATGCCTATATTAAAGCAAAACTCAGAGCAAACATTCCACCTCGAAAAATTTCAAACAAGAACATATCAACAAGCCCATGCCGTCTCCTATCTCCTTCTTACAATCCTTCTTTTCCCTTATAATTCTCAGCAGCCCTCTCAAAATACAGTATAATCCGGAGAAAAGTTAAACATTTCGATGACCTGAAAACCGATAATTTTTTTCCCGCCAAGTAGCGATCATTCCCGCCCTTATGAAGTCAATCTCACACAGCTGTGGTGATAATAGTGCATTGAGAGGAGGAAGTATGCTTACTGATTTTTTCATCCGTCGAAGAGATAATCTTTTTTAACGGTCAGAAAAGTACAGGCCCCGGAATCTCATCAATAATTCAGACGGCATATCGAATTCTAAAAATTATTCACGATAAAATCTGCCGAGGAGGTTTTTCCACGACCACTAGTCACCTTTGCGGATGAGAAGCGAGGGTAACAAAATGAGTAGCAAACAAGCAAACAAAAACATTAAATAAAGTAATTACCTAGTATGTAGCTATAAAATGTAAATGTTAAATAAATAAACGAATAACTAAATAAATTGATAAATAAGTCAAGAAAGGAATAAAAACACAAGTAAGAAAGAAAGAAAGAAAACAAAATAAGTACAGAAGTGAATAAATGAAGGTATAAATAAGTAAATAGATTAATAAATAAATAAATAAATAAATACAAAAATGAATAAATCAAATAAATCACGCAATAACAGTAGATCAAGCAAATATCTTATAAACAAAAAGTAGGGCGACACAATTCTTGTTTTAGGTACATTTACTGTTTTTTCAAGTCGTTGACGAGGATGAAAAATAATAACGTAGAGCAAATTTTTTATTTCAAAATGGAAGTCCATTTGTATGAATGCATAAATATAAGCTAAACATAATGGCGAATAGAAACCACCCAGTACTCATATTATTTAAAAACTAGCAAATATTCTGGCAATGAGTTGCTCTCTTATCATGCTTATATTTTGTATATCTCTCCCAAGTATAACATAAACTCTCTTGATCAATTTGGTATAGCCTTCGGAGCCTCCAAACTTCGGCAAGCAAAATTTCTTCCCAGGGCTCGTTTCATTTTCTACCTCGTATTTACGCCTATACGTAACCACAGGCAAGTGATGGTTTAACGTTTGTATTATGTATGATGTTTTCACACTTAATCACCGTTATTATATTGTCATATTTGTTTCGTAAATAATACCTTACCATGTGGTCAGAAACAGAAACGGAATTGTATGATGAATGGGAATTCTGATCTGTAGTACACTGTCGATATTATATTTGTTCTGACTTTGTAGTATAAACAAAACTTTATCCTCGGGACTGGACAACAAATGAAAATCTTGCTAAAAATGGAGGGATGATAACGTAAACATGATATCAAGTTTCTGATCATTGCCATAAGACAAAAACAAGAATCGTCAATCACAAATGAAGCTCTCTGTTCAGCTCAGGTCTGATAAACGCATCCTTTTGTGTTTTAGGGAGATGGATCAGAACATTTGGAGAGAAGAAAGAAGAGAAGGAGAATAAGAGAAGGAAGGAGGGGAGGGGAGGAGTAGAGGAGTAAAGGAGGAGGGGAGGAGGAGGAGGAGGAGGAGGAGGAGGAGGAGGAGAAGGAGGAGAAGGAGGAGGAGGAGGAGGAGGGAGGAAGGAGGGGAGGGGAGGAGTAGAGGAGTAAAAAAGGACGGGAGGTGGAGGACGAGGAGGACGAGGAAGGAGGAGGAGGGGAGGACGAGGGGTAGAGGAGGAGGTGGAGGAGGTGGACGATGAGTGGAGTAAAAGGAGTGGCACGAGGAAGAGGATGGGAGAAAGAGGAGGAGGAAGAGGGAAGGAGGAGGAATGGTGTTGGGGGAGGAGAGGAGGCGCCAAGACGATGAGTGGAGTAGGGGGATGAGGAGGAGTGGCACGAGGAAGAGGATGGGAGAAAGAGGAGGAGTAAGAGGAGGAAGGGGAAGGAGGAGGAATGATGTTGGGGGAGGAGAGGAGGCGCCAAGACGATGAGTGGAGTAGGGGGTGAGGAGGAGTGGCACGAGGAAGAGGATGGGAGAAAGAGGAGGAGTAAGAGGAGGAAGAGTGAAGGAGGAGGAATCGGATGTTGGAGGGGGAGAGGAAGAGCCAGGGGGGGGGGGGGGAGATGATGAGCGGATTGGGAGGAGTCGGGAAGGAGTAGGAGACAATATGAATATTAATGATTTTCAAAAATACAATACAATACGGCCTATGCTTGCCTATACAATAAGAAATGTTTTATTTGAAGAAAAAAAAGAAGATCACACAGAGTCTCGAAAGATCAACCTATTAATAGCATTATTTGTCCGTTACCTATTATAATGTGCGAACTTTACAATTACATAATCACGTTGCCCGAGTTTTATTAATATTGAAAGTGATTTTGTTGTTGTTAAAACCGCTGCGATCGCGTATATAGAAAAGTGGTCGAATCAGTGACAGCAAACGATTTACCGGGGGAAGTTATTTTCGGGGGGTGGGGGGGGGGGGGGGGGTATTTTTCAGGTAAAGAACATTATTTTAAGCAGTTATTTTTGTTGTAACCAAAACTTGATTTACACCCAGTAAGTAAGATAATGGGTTCAGTTTCGAAACATATAACGCTTGGGACAATACTGTACATAGCTAAATGTATTCTATAAAAAGCGTTCCCGATCTTTTCCGGAATATCAGTTATCTTTTTATTAGGCGTATTATGACTTCTTCTTGTTTATATTTTGACAAAATATTCATGTTCATCCAGCTTCAAAATACACCCCGAGAACTCTTTGTCAATTATCCTCTGCTCAAAAGGGTATTATTTCTGAAATCTATATCCCGCCTTTTTCTAAAATTACTATATGGTCTGGTCACTGTACAAAATATGTGGATTATTTGCCTACGGAAATATAAGTAATCTTCTTTCCACCACGCTATCTCTCTCTCTCTTTCTTTTAAATCTCTGTTCCTCTCTCTCTTTTCGCTGTTTTGTTCTCTTTCGATCTCCTTTTTTTTATCCCCCCCCCCTCTCTATCTATCTAGTCAACTTTTCTCTCTCTCTCTATCTCTCTCTCTCTCTCTCTCCATCTCTTTCTCTCTCTCTCTCTCTTTCTCTCTGTATATCCCTTTTTTGCCTCTGCTTTCTAATTATCAATCTTTCTACGCTTTCTCACTCATCCTCTCTGACTGACTGACTCTCTCTCTCTCTCTTTATATCCTTTTTTTTGCCTCGGCTTTCTAATTATCAATCTTTCTACGCTTTCCCACTCATCCTCTCTGACTGACCCTGTCTCTCCCCCTCTCTCTCTCACCCTCTCTCTCCCCGTCTCTCTCTCCCCCCCTCTCCCCTCTCTCTCTCTCCCCCTCTCTCCCTCTCTTTCCACTTTTTGAAAAGTCAAACTTATCTTGTTTCAAGCTATCGGCTTCCCTAACCATTGATTATGCTACCTTATTTGAAGTTCAACCGTTCTAACGCAGGTATAATTTTGTTGTTTTCCATCTTTCTTGTTCTTTTATATAATATGCTACTGTATCTGTAGATTAGATCATGTCCACTTAGAGCAATTCATATCCATAAAAAAATACGGGCACAAAATTATTTTGAGTAATGTACTCTTATTAACACGATCGTGAAGATTTTCTAATATCGACATTGGCTAGAGTAGAGTATAAAGACTACCAACTGGGCAATTTCAAAAGCCTTTTGCGATACCTTTTGAAATCCGTCACCTTTTGACAATGAGATACGTTACGTTAATTTAAACATTATTTTTTTAAATACCCAAGACGAAAATCCAATTGAATCCCCATTGAATGTCCCCATTGAATCCAATTTGGAGTAAATGGAAAGTGAAACAATGGGTAAACAATTGCCAATTGGTTTCAATGGGTACCCATTGTTTCACTTTCCATTTACTCCAAATTGGGGACCAATTGCCAATTGGTTTCAATGGGTACCCATTGTTTCACTTTCCATTTACTCCAAATTGCCAATTGAATTGGGATTCAATGGGGGCATTCAATGGGGATTCAATTGGTAAATCGATCCAGTTAGAAGAACCAGTGATAATTTATTGATACTTCATAATCGATATTGGCAACTGTCCACCAATTAGGTATATCCCAATCTCATTTGCATTAACTTCATCACAAAGATCATTTGAAGTGAATTCAAGAGTTTCATTTAACTGACATTGGCTCGTACAAATATATATACTAAATATGTATATTGTTTCTTGGTTAGTAATCATATAATCAATATATAAATCAATATATCTATTGCTTAAACATGAATGTAATTGTAACATGATCAGACAAAATAATCTATTGGTTAATAATTGCTGAAGGAATATAGAAATCACAAAATTGATGTGCATTGTCATAATTTGCTTAACAAATCATGATAAATTTATTTTTCTGTGACACGTGTAAAGTGATAATGAATATTCATGAGATGCCTAGATTTGTTGGTTTCAATTGGCCAATTGGTTTCAATGGGACCAATTGAAGTCCAAATTAAGGCCAATTGGTCCAATTGAAACCAATTGGGGACCCATTGAAGTCTAATGGGGCCTAGGCCAATGGGTCCAATTTGTCCAATGGGGCCAATCCGGACCAATTGAAACCAATTGGGGACCCATTAAAGTCTAATGGGGCCTAGGCCAATGGGGCCAATGGGGCCAATTTGTCCAATGGGGCCAATCCGGACCAATTGAAACCAATTGGGGACCCATTAAAGTCTAATGGGGCCTAGGCCAATGGGGCCAATGGGGCCAATTTGTCCAATGGGGCCAATCTGGACCAATTGAAAACATCTGAGGTCCCATTGAAACCTGTTAAAACCTATTGAGACCAATTGAAACCAATTGAAACCAATTGAAATTTCAATTGGTGTTCAATTGGTTTCAATTGGATTTTCGTCTTGGGTACACATCTAATCAAATAAATAGCGTAGGATACTAACATTTATTGATTTCTTGATTTGAAATTCATCAACTTTTGACAATGAGATTATACGTTAACAAATAGCATGGTATACTGAAATTGATTGATTTCCTGAAAGTTTTTGCAATTAAACTTATAATAATTTAGTACGTCATTATGTAGAATTGGTTAAAGATGTTGATAAAGATGATGATAACGACGAGGATGAGGAGAGGTTCATGATAATACTGATGACAATAAATAATGATGACTACTTCGATCATGTTTCTAAAAGAATGTTAATTATCGGCAGACACTTTACAAGCCAACAGCTACTAATGTTAAACTACAACCCATTTACTTTTTGGCATTTTTCATTTTCCTGTTAGATAAGTTTGATCGTCTAAGATCTACGGTGTTGTGACGTGCGCCCTCTCATGATTTCTGATGAGATTGATTCTTGCCTTTTAGCTATCAAGGAGCTTTTCTTGTTGGTGATATATTTATTTACACCAAAAAAAAAAATCGATAGAGACAATTTGGTTTTATATTGACTGAACTTTGTATCTTGTTATCGAATTGAATTTGACTGAACTAACATAAATATTTTCTTATAATAAGACCAAAAAAGGGAGAAAAAAGAAGAGAAAATAAAGAAAAACAACTTTTCTACATATTAATGATATTTCAAATAATATGAAATTATCAGTATAAAAAAGACATTGTATTCATCGATTTTACTCATTTACCCTATAAATTATCATCCTTTAAAAAATCTTTTTTCTCCTTCTCTTTCTCATATATCTCTCTCTAATCCCCTCTTTTTCTCTCTCTCTCTCTCTCCCCTCTCTCTCTCCCCCTCTCTCTCTCTCTTTCTCTCTCTCTCTCTCTCTCTCTCGCTCTCTCTCTCTCTGCTATCATGTAATGTCGGTTTCCCGTGTGCCAATCTCCTCCGCCGCCCCCTCCCCTCCCCCGCCCCCAAGGTCTAGCGCTCTCTTTAGTTTACGACGTGTCAGGTGAGAATAGATCCAAACTGGAATATTATTGAGAATTGTAGTCGACCCATGCTATCGCTATTATTTTACGAGACCATTATCAAAGTTGAAGATGTCCCAATAATCATTTTGAAAAATTCATAAACGAAAAATTCACATTTAGGCAAATTCATAAAGCTTATTAGCTTCTGAGTTTTGAAGAAGTTATCTTCAGTTTCGTTGAGTTTTCAGACTTGTAGTTGTAATATAGACCTACTCAATTATTATTATAAATAATCGTTTAAATATATCATTGTGGAGCAATTACATTATTTTTTGCAACCGTTCGAACAGCATTTCATGTGAAACCAAGTCATTAGAATTAAACTTGCATATGCTCTTTAGTACGTAGGCCGAATTAAGAAACGGAAAAGATTTGTATCTAAATTGAAATAACAAATGTTTTTTATACTCAAGAGAATCATATTTCAAAATGTTTCAACTGTGATTTGTATTTTTCCTTGATGCTGGAAATATCAAAATGTACAGGCATGTATTATTATGAAAGAATTATCTCTCTTTTAAAAAATGCAATAGTTCATTCCAAAATGTAAGTTTTAGCTTCACTAATTATCATATTTTATGCATAATTGTATTTGTACATGGTTAATTGACCTTCATAGGTCTTCAAATCAATGTTTGATAACTTCTACTTCCAAAATCTTAATATACTACTGCATTGGCGTATCAAGGGAAGGGGTGGGGGTAGTTTTGGATGTGTTGTTGGAGTTCAAACACCCCCTTTTTAAAAGGCGGGGTGTTTTATAATTTTAAAGACACCCTTTATCTGTGATTTATCTATGACCCCCCCCCCCCACCCCTGGCCAAAAAAAAAAAGTAAAAACATTTTTTTTTTGCTCAAGAGGGGGGGGGGGGGGGGGGGGGGTGGATGTTGATGGAAAAAAGGAGTGTTCACTCCCGCCCCGCCCCCCCATATGAAAACGTTTGCTTGTATATGTCTCATAAAAGAATTTGACCACAAACTGACTCCCACACGGTGTTGAGTGCTCAGGGGTCACAGGCCACTGGCTTCATCGGGCAGGTAGTTCCATTATGTGAATGGGTAAATTAACTCTTACAAAATGAGGGGACACATTACATTGTACAATAAGGACACACATTGTATTTATTGTGCGGAACATACTCTTTTATTGACTTACTTATTGCATGAAACTATAAAACCAAAATGCATTTTGTATTCGAACAATTGGAGAACAAAGAATAATAACAGGTGAATGAAATGCATTAAACACCACAAACACCTGGGGAGGAAGCATTCATAAATTTGAATACATATAGTTGATAAACGACTCCGATGAAACTATAAAACCAAAATGATATTTGCGTTCTGACAATTGGAGTACAAAGAATGATAGCAGGTGAATAAAATGATTCAACAGCAACACAAACACCTGGGAAGCAAGGAAGCATCCATAAATTTGAATAATTTAGTTGATAAACGACTCCGCATGTGAACGTTTGTTGGAGCAGAAAGCAGTGGATTCTTAATCTTAACAACACGAACCCATTTAACAGAATGTCGGAACGTAAATAAAATTTGGCGCGGTTGGAAAATGCATCTTTCTACCCTGCGACTTTAATGGTACGATCCAGTAAATTAAAACAGTAAAATGGCTCTTATTTTAAAATTACTCATTAAATAAAACCCAAAACTTCAGTGATATCAGAAACAAATATGTTATATCTTACTAATAATTAACAAAAGATGTATAAACAATGAGAAAGTGTCGCATTTTACGATAGAAGACACCGATTTAGCGAAGATGACGTCATTATTGCGCTTGCATCAGGGAATTCAAGGTCAAAAGGTCAATTCAGACGCTGATAAGTTATTGGTCGAGCATTTTTGTTTCCTTTATTCCGACAAAATTATACAATCAATCAAAACAAGTTTAATACCAGAAGAAAGCTAAAGATAAGTATTTTCATTAACCGCTTGCCCCAAAGTCGCTTGACAACAGTGAAACGAGTGAGAGCTTGCGAGAGCGGCCAAAGTGTGATTGAAACTCGCTATTTGCTATTCTCCAACGCAAAAAGAGACGACATTGTGCTGGATAAATGTATTTTTTCCGACGAAAGTACAGAAAATTTGCATATGGTCTTTTTATAT
Organism: Strongylocentrotus droebachiensis; assembly: GCA_035222895.1. Classification (NCBI taxonomy): domain Eukaryota; kingdom Metazoa; phylum Echinodermata; class Echinoidea; order Camarodonta; family Strongylocentrotidae; genus Strongylocentrotus; species Strongylocentrotus droebachiensis. Next base: position 346,818 of record JAVYIG010000408.1, on the reverse strand, counting down.
TATACTTTATGAAATGTTACCCGAGTGACTTCCGGGCGCCCCAATGCTGGTAAGAAACGCATATTTTAGAAAACTTCACTTTTTCATCATGGGAAAATGCTGATTTGTTCTATGCACGCAAGTCAGATTGAGCGGATGATACAACGTTTCCATAATGCACTCAGTGTTTATATTTAGGGTACGCATATGCACTGTCCCTCCCTTTGAAAGCACCCCCTCTCTCAAGGCTGCCAACATTTCTGAACCCCCCTTTCGCGCACTTTTCCTGCCTTGGAGACCCCCTAAATCCGCAACACTGCTCAATGTAACCCCCTATCTATTTATTCAAGATATTTTAAAAAACTCTCTTTTGAATTTCTTAGGAGTCCAAAGAGAGAGAGAGGGAGAGAGAAAACAAAAACCTTTTTGATATTTTATAACCCCTTTTAAATTTCTCAGAAATCCAAAGCGAGAGAGAGAGAACCCCCCCCCCCCCCCGTTTAAGAAATCTCCGGGTGCAAAGTCAAATACACCCCCTTATTTTACAATTCTCGGGCCGGACTTTGTCGCGCGGAAATTACCCTAGCTTTACCGGAGAAGTTGGGAACACGAATGTCTATATTTGAATTTGAGCTTCAGGGAATCAATTTTTCATACATTGAAATTTCATCTGATGTTCTAACTCTTGGAAGTTCAATTGTTTCAGCCACATGGCTGCTGGCCGCTGTTTTTTATTTTTGTTTCTTTTGAATCAATAAAGTATAGACTACAGATTAATTTCAAATCAATAACCTGCATCCGAAGAGTTATCGTTTTTTTTTTTAGATTTCTGATTATTTTTCTGATCATAATTTCATCAATTTCTCTTCATTGGTTGGCAAGTTGAACAAGTACCGGTACTTGTAACAATTTTATATTTTAATATAATTTCATGAATACCAGAATTCTTAAAAATAAGAGCTCGCTAGAATAGAAGTAGATCTACGATAACAACAAAACATGGAACAACCTACATGGAACAACCTACAACAAGCAACCATCGACCAAACCTCCCCGCTCTCATTTAAAAATGCAGTTACTAAAGAACTTTTTTCTAAAATGTAATCGTCCACCCTCCACCACCTCCAGTCAAAACTCTTCTTTGGAGTATTTAGGAGGAAAAGAATCCAAGATCCAAAGCTGGATTCTTATTTCCGCGCGTGCAGATAAACGCTGCATGCCAGCCATCGAAATCCAAGTTGGTTTGAGTTCGTTGATGCGCGCCAGCATACATCGAATGTGTCAGCTCGCGATCGAATCGTAGTCTGCAGGCACAGACCCTAATTTGACACTTTATCAACAAATCATTGTGCCTTGAGAAAAGTCTAGCCCAGCTACCTACTGGTTGTGTCTTATAGTGCAGACTCACTTTTACGACTGACCAGGGTTTGTGCTTGCAGACTAATCGAATCGCGCGCTCAGTTGACTATTTATCTCCGAGTGCGACGAATACCGTTTTCGTTTTGGAAGTCATTTTCAATATTCTGTTCATGGATAGCCTCACTGTATTCTTGTACCCCTAAGAAGTGAAGATGAGGTTTTCGGAACATCTCTCTGCTCATATTACCCCGGAATGGCAGAAACAATACATCCGTTATGAGGTGAGATTGCGTCGATTTCATTCATTTTGTTTATTACAGTCCCACCTAAAGGGAATTCTGTAGTTGTCCTGCATATGTGAATTGTCTTATCTCCGACGTAGATCTACTTCTACTTCTATGGTGATACTCATCAACGCCTGTTCAGCATCTAGATGAGGATAAAGCATAGAGTTGTATAATAATTATACAGCTCTATGCGGTACAGTTCCTGAAAAGGGAACTAAATTGTTTCAAGAGCCACCTTGAACTGCTCCAAAGAGGGCAGTTCAACGATGATTTGAGGTAGCTCGTCCCAGTCCTTAAGTGTCCTGGGGAAATAACTAAATTTGTAAGAGTCCATTGAAGAGCCTAGTCTCATATATCGTTGTTGTTGACTCCTCCTTGTAGTGCGCTGCCTCGGTTTGATGTACTCCGGTATTGGTATCGCAATTTTGTTATTTGCTATCTTGTAGAACATTGACAAACGTGCCCGTTTTCTTCTTTCTTCAAGTGTTGGGAGATTAAGTTGTTCTCGCATGGATGTTACACTGGCATCACGCTGGTAGTTTCCACAAATGAAACGAAGTGCACGTCTTTGGACCTTCTCGAGTTGGTCTATTTGATTCCGCTTATTGGGGTCCCATACTACCGAAGCATACTCTAGCTGGGACCGTACGAGAGAGATGTATGCCAGTTTTTTCACTTCTGTTGGACATTGTCTTCCGAGATTCCTCCGAATGAATCCAAGGGTCCTCGAGGCCTTGTTTGTAACCGCATCTACATGCGATTTCCAACTTAGACGCTCATGTAGCTCGATTCCAAGATATGCTTTGCTGGCCACACCTAGAAGATCATCTCCCCTCATAGTATAGGTGTGCATTATGGGATGCCTCTTTCTGTGAATTCGCATTGAGTAGCATTTTTTGGCGTTGAATTGCATTTGCCAACGATTAGCCCACTCCAAGAGTCTGTCCATATCTGATTGAAGTTTTACTGTGTCATCTACAGATGCTATTCTCTGCATCAAGAGGCAATCGTCCGCAAATAATTTGATGGTAGAATCGACCTCGGCACCAATATCATTTATGAATAAGAGGAACATAAGAGGACCTAGAACTGTGCCCTGAGGCACTCCTGATGTGACATGAACCGACGTTGAAGCCTCTCCATCAACAACCACTCGTTGAGTCCTGGAAGTTAACCAAGTCGATATCCAGCTTAGGGTCACATCACGAATTCCGTAGTATTTCAGCTTACTTAAAAGCCGTTGATGAGCAACCTTGTCGAAGGCCTTGGAGAAGTCCAAAATCATTACATCTGTTTGATGGTTGTTATCTAAGGATCTGGATAGTTCTTCCACCGTAGTGATGAGTTGGGATTCAGTAGAATGCTTCTTGCGGAAACCATGTTGATACTTCACAAGTATATCATTTTCATCCAGATGTTCCATAATGGAGTGAAAGATCACATGTTCCATCAGTTTAGATGTGACACATGTTAGAGATATAGGTCTGTAATTCTCTGGTTTGCATTTATTTCCCTTTTTATAAACAGGTACAATATTAGCAATCAACCAGTCCTGTGGTAATTTGCCTAACTGTTAGATCTATCTAACTTCATCATGTGACTCAATCACTTCAAGTTTAAAGATTGTCACCTCTCATCAAATAACACCAAACATTTATAAAAAACGAAAATGTCAAGTCATGCACCTTGTATTTTTGTCTTGAAATTATAATGAAATTATTGATTAGACTACGATTGAGGAAAGTCGAGACAAAGCCAAAATGAAATTTGAATTATTTTTTCTAGACGTCTATTCATTGTCTTGATTTGATTTGATTATATTAGCTTTAAAATTTAAGGGCAAAATGATAATATGAAATATGATATTGATATCACCTACTATGATCTAATCTCACTTAGTTCTACTATGAGTAGGTCTAGATCTAGCCTTGGAAGTTAATTGGCACCCATAATATAAAGAGGTGCGTGCATGCAGGGCGTTCGCTAAATTCAGCGAACTGCGTGTGTGCACCTCGGCAGTAGTACTCTAAACTAAATTACTAATCGCTATTATCGTAAAGTCAGCATCAAATTGGCAACATGCTAACATGCATTTTCGCTTACTCTGCATGTAATTGTGTTGTGGCCAACCGACCACTGCGATCTCTTGCCAGAGATCAGGGTTATTCTAATATGAATGTAAGCTCATTATTTAATATCAGGAACACAACAGAAGGTGGAAAGTGGAACTTGGAAGCAAAAAAAGGAGATTAAATGCAAAACAAGAAAAGTCAAAGAAGGAAATAAAATGGAAAAGTAGGACAACACTACTACATGTATGCACACAAGACCTGATTAAACTCTTGCATTTTTTGTTCTTACAAAGAGGATTTTTCTGTACAATTCACATTAAAAGATCATATTTCAAATTTGAAAAATATGATGTGAAGTTGATACATTCGAGCCTCTAGAATTTGTGCAAAATATCCATTATTTAAAGGAGAATCCATCAATAAATAGACTGCTCTAAAAGAAAGCAGAACATAGGAGAAACAGACTGGTGAAAGCTTGAACAAAGTTAGACAATAATTAGAAAGTTATGAATTTTCTAATCACTTCATGTACATGTATATACAGTATGTACATGTGTGAGAATTTCAAATTGGTTGCATTGGTAATATCACTGTGACGAAGTGTAGTGCTGGACAACTTTCCAACTTGTTCCAATACACAAAATGACACAAATGTCACATTTTAGAAAAATATATACATGAATGACATTGGAGGGTTTTCTTTTTTCGTTTAAGGGGATTTTTAATATTATCCTATCCATAATGCAGTTGAGTACTGCCCCAAGGCCAGAGAGAGGGCACTTATAAGAGAAAAATACAGACAGTAATGATCTAAAAGAAATGGGAGGGTTGTCCATGACTACATGTTGTACATCACAATCCACTGACCAAATTGACAGTTTGAGATTCACATACATGTAGACTTGATTAAATAGTTCAAACATTCATAATTCTCTTTTTATTGGTCCAATTTGATTCAAACTTTTGCCATTCTGCTTGTCTAATTTTTTCGCTTTCCTAAAAATGAACTTACATGTACATGTACTACAAGAGTTGGATCGTCCTTCAAAACAGTCTTCATATCTGGTAATGACACCAAAAAGAGTTTGTATTAAAACAAAAGAGTGTTTAACAAACTTTGAAATGACACAAATTACAAATTCAAACCCAAATGGCACTGAATGTTCAAAGCAACTATCCATTTCAACAGAAATTTATGGTTTTCATTTAATTCAAATATGTTAAAGATAATAAAAACCAAAAATAAGAACAAAACTAGAATATTGGTATTGAAGCACTCAATTTAAGTGGCAAATCAATTTTGCCATTTTTTCTTTGGAGCAATACAAAAAGGAAACAGATATACCGGTATGGTATGCTCTTTTACCGAAAACATAAATAACAATAAATCCTGGATTTCTGGGACTACTCAGACATACAATAATGTATTATGGCATTGAAATTGGTTCAAATTTGTATGCTATTTCTAGTCACATTTGAAATGTAATACAGGTGTTTGTAATGAGCTCTTCCAAAAAACAAATTTTTATCATTTCATGGTCATTTACTGTGATGTTCTTCAACAAAGATAAGTGACAAACCCTGAAAAAAAATTGCAATTTACTTTTCATCTGCACCAGAACTCAATGTTTTTTTTAACTTGATGGAGTGAGCCAAAGCCTGCAGTTAAAAAAAAAACTCCATTGTTACTCCAACATTTGTATGCATGTTTTGTGTTCGTCCAGTGATGCTAATATGCTATCCTGCATAAAAAATTGATTGGCTTTTGATTGGTTGAGAGCTTGTCACGTGACCAGAAATATTTCAACTATTTTAAGGTTGCTCTGAAACAGTTCTATATATGAGAGTACTATTTGGGAGTTGGAAAACAAATGTGATTCTTTTTTTAATTGATTTTGTTTTTCTTTTTCAAATCTTAATTTTTTTTTGGATGCAGGATATAAAAAAAATATACCATGCCTTCTATTCGAGGTACTGGTTAAAACTGTGGGCCTCGCGGTGACTCCAAAAGTACCATTTGCTTCGGGGCTGCACCCCTCAGCAAATAGTACTATTGGAGTCACCTCTTGCGCATAGTTACCAGAACCTCTCAAGACAGTGTTTATTTGTATACAGTACTATAATTCCAAACCAAGCAAATCTACATGTAGGTCTGCATTCAGCTCAGCTCATACTAATAGTGTGCGAGCTTTGTAATTTGCATACAATATCACAACTCCTTGTGATGAGTTGTTGACATTTACATGTATCTCTTCTCAGTCCATATTGTAGTGCAGTCGGTGAACCTCTGGACAATGCCATACAGAAATTAAAGTTCTGTCAAAGATTGCAAATATACAGACTATTGCTAAAAAAAGAGAAGATGATGAGACTGCAGCTACAACATACAGTGTATGATATTGTACCGAACAGGATAATGTTGGTACATACTACAGAGTGTTTGTATGATCTGTCAATAAATTTCTTTGGAAATACATTTAATTTTTGACAAAAAGAAAATAAAGTTCTGTCAAAGATATACACGTAAACAGACTACTGCTAAAACTGTATGTTTAGACTAAAGCTACAATGTACAATGTTTGATATTGTAGCAAACAGGCTAATTTTTGTACAGACTATAGAGTATTTGTATCTGTCAATATATTTCTTTGGAAATATGTACTTTTTGACAAAAGACAAAAATATAGTTCTGTCAAAGATTACAAGTATGCAGACAACTGCAAATTCTGTATTTTTAGACTGGAGCTACAATAAACACAATATAATATTTTACCTGGCAGTATGATGTACATTAACCCATATTTGCCACTCTCCACCCAGGCATAAATTTGTACAATGAACATGTTCAGTACATGTACCTTGCAATTGATTGGGGGTAATTATAATTAGTGCTGTAACCAAACGTTTAACCGTCCGGTATCCGACCGCCCATGGCGGATTCCGTTTTTAATTGGCCGGTTTCGTTTTCCCGTTTTTTTTTTTTTTTTTTTTTTTAATATATTTTTTTTTTTTTTATAAGTTTTTTTTTTTTTTTTTTTTTTTTTTAAGTTTCGATTTATGCCCCTCCACCTGGCACTATGCCTGGCAATGTCTCCCAGCTCAGTAATCTGTGTGTTGACTCACTACTCCGAAACTAGAACAACACTTGTCTGTCATCTTGGTTTGAAAGTAATCTTTGTAATAGATCTCAATATGAAGTTTATAATAATAATTCCTCGAACTTTTACACACGGCGTACCACAAGGTTTTATCCTAGGTCCTCTACTGTTTTTGATTTACATTAATGATCTTACACATTCTTCTAAAAACGACATTGTTACTATTATTTGTGACAAGTTAACAAGCACAAATCGGCCCCTTCAAATGCACCTCGCAGTTAAATGAAAGTCCTTCCCGCTTTTTCACACGGACCTGGCTTTGCTGGGGGAAAAAAAAAAAAAAAAAAAAAAAAACGATTTTTTTTTTTTTTTTTTTTTTTTTTTTTTTTTTTTTTAAATCGTTTAACCGAAAACCGTCCGGTTTTGACTGGCGGTTAAACGGAATTGGAGATATCCGTGATGTTACAGCACTAATTATAATACATAAAGTGCAGGGCCCTCAGGAAGAACAGCATTGAAGCTTCCTGGTTAAACAAAAAATATTGTTGTGTCTGAATCTAATTGCTTTTCAAGTTGGGCCAGTTCAGTTCATAGCTGTCAGCTGTGCATGTACAAAACTTATCTTTGTACAGAGTACAGACCAGTACGGTAGGCTTAAAGCGGGAATGACTAATGTGATATGACAAATTAGGACTTTGGCTTAGGACCAACCAACCAGATGGAAATTTACCGCAGTAACATACATGTACATTGTAGATAAGTCATCCCTGTTGTTTAGCTGGCTCAGTTACAAGTGTGTGACATTCGCGACAAGAAAATTCTTCTTCACGACCATGTGTTAATGCACCCTGATTGGAATCCAAAACATTTACCTCTAAGCCTTGTCCAGACAGGACTTGGTTAAGTTGGCTAACAGTAACTGTTTACAATATAAACAAATTTGCTGCAGCTACATGTAAACAAAAACTAATTTTGTTGTGTTATGAAATTGCAGTGTAGGCGAAAAAAGGTATCTGTGAGACAAAAGTACAATCATAAAGCTTATCCAGTCTTATTTGATTAAATAATGTAAAGCATGTTACACAGGTCTACTGTACACTGTACAATCATGTCAAAGCTACTATGAACTATGCTATGTATAATAAGAACCATTTTTGTTAGCACATCAAAAGCATGATAACTACATGTACACTGTACAAGGGGCCTGGGGGGGGGGGGGGGCAGTGAAAAAAATACACGGGGGCTCAGGGCGAATTTGCCCCCGAAATGCCCAAAAGAGCCCCCGAAAATCAGAAAAGAGCCCCCTTAAATTTGCATAGAGTTCAATGCAAAAGAACTTTTAGAGTGTTATTTTTATCCAGGCAAGCTTGAAAAGTAGCCCCCGAAAAATAAATATTAATTTTTTCCCTGGGGGGGGGGGGGGGGACTCAAATTAAGTTTTATGTTCTGTCTACATGTAGATGCATCTCATTTCAAGGTTTTTCCAGTTTGTACAAGTGCAATGTAGTTACAATAACTGTTGTTCTGTGTAGACACAACAACTAATTTCAAGGTTGAGTAGTTACAACAACTGTTACTGTATGTTCTGTGAAGACAACTAATTTCAAGGTTTTTCCAATTTTTGCAAGTAGTTACAACAACTGTTACAAATTTATATTCTGTGAAGATACAATTAAACTAATTTAAAGGCTTTACAAGTTTGTACAACAAGTTTAATACTGCTTGCTCATTGTTTTTGCGCTGTGTGAACCTGCATTATTGCTAATAGGTCGTTGTTTATGAGGTTTTGCCAGTTTAGTTAAGTTTAAAAGTTAAAACTAAGACCCCTGTTACACATGCGTCGGCTTTTAAAGCGGGCCCCGGAGGCGGCCTCACACCTGCAATTTGAAGCCGCCTCGAGATCATCAAACCCCTGTTACACATGATCTCGGGCCCGCAATTTTGCGTCTACATAGGCCGGCCTCACGTCGCCTTTTAACGAGCTGACATTGGGGCGGACTCCAGAAAGACAGAAAGAGAAAGTGCTAGAATGATAAAAACTAAGAATAACATAAGAGAAGGTGATAGAAGGAAAAAACAAAGAATAACATAAGAGAAGGTGATAGAAGGAAAAAACAAAGTATAACATAAGGAAAGACAGAAAGAGAAAGTGATAGAATGATAAAAACAAAGAATAACATGAGGAAAGACAGAAAGAGAAAATAATAGAGTGATCAATTAAACAAAGAATAACATATTAAAGAGAAGGTGATAGAAGGAAGAAACAAAGAATAACATAAGGAAAGACAGAAAAAGAAGGTGATAGAAGGATAAAAACAAAGAATAACATAAGGAAAGACGGAAAGAGAAAGTAATAGAGTGATAAAAACAAAGAATAACATAAGAGAAGGTGAAGAAGGAAGAAACAAAGAATAACATAGGGAAAGACAGAAACAGAAAGTGACAGAACGATAAAAACAAAGAATAACATATTAAGAGAAGGTGATAGAAGGAAGAAACAAAGAATAACATAAGGAAAGACAGAAAGAGAAAGTGATAGAATGATAAAAACAAAGAATTACATACGGAAAGACAAAGAGAAATTGATAGAATGATAAAAACAAAGAATAACAAAAGGAAAGACAGAAATAGAAAGTGATAGAATGATAAAAACAAAGAAGAACAACAGGAAAGACAGAAAGAGAAAGTGATAGAATGATAAAAACAAATAATAACATAAGAGAAGGTGGCAAAGGGCGCTTGATGTATTATGTTGATTATGATGACAGGTCACGTCACTTCCGCTCATAAGCCGGCCCCCGAGTCCACTTTGGTGTTACACCTACTGATTGCCGGACTGAGGCCGGCCTCAAACCACATCCAGAGGTAGACTGAGTCCACCTGGCCTCAGTCCGGCTTTTCAAAAAAAGTTGGTGTTACACATACGTCGAGCCGCCTCCGGGGCCGGCCTCAGTCCACTTGCAGACGTATGTGTAACAGGGGTCTATGACTGTGCCCTGCAAACATGGCTAATTTAAAACTGTGGTGGTTCCATTGACACTGTTTACAGTTGTGAGGTTCACACAACATGCCGTTAACTTTAAGTTTAGGTCATGGTTTAACTTTGAGGTTACGCCAGCTTGTAGTTTAAAACATGAATGCTTTCCTTGGCTTCTAGTTAACAATGAATACTCGTTGATTTGGTCCTATGAGATGCCTTATCATTTTTAGTGGATCGTTGTATATAATTCTGTCTTTAATAGGTTTCGCAAACTTAAAGTTTAAAACTAATACGCTCTTGTGTGAACATACATGTAGCTATGAATTTCATTTCACATTCTTCAGATCGTAACAGCTCACATTTTGGTCAAGCAATTAACAGTCATTTCATCTTGCTAAATCATTTAATACTGGTAAGTGGTACGCATGAATGACATGACTTTCTTTAGCTGTCAAAATATCAGCTGTGATCCCATTCCCGCCCTGACTCCCCTTTCCCCTTCCTAGTTTTTGTAGGTACAGACTCTATTTCAACACTCTTATACTCTTTTCACACTGGTTTTGCATAACCCCATACTTTGCTTAGCCCCGTACTATCCTTAACCCCGGACTATTTTTTGGGGCTTTTCACACACGCTGAACAGAGAGTAAAATAGGCTCAACCCCGGACTATACAGGTGGGGCTAAGACCCCCCCCCCCTTAACCCCACCTACATGTATAGTACAGGGTTAAGCAAAATTTTGCCAGTGTGAAAACAGTTTAAAGCTAACCTCCAGTAGTGGTAAAAAAAAGAAAATTATTTCTCACAGAATCAAACGAAACTTACACTGAATGTTCAAGATTACAAATAAATGACATGTGCCAAACAATTTTGGAAGAAAATGTATACTGGCTGAGTAATGAGCATAGAAAGACAAGGAATCAAGGTAGTACCAACCCCGACAACATGCGTGTTGTCCCATACATAGCTTTCTGTGTATGTGCTTGTTACTTTACCAAGACTCGGTCAAATTTATTATGATTTTGATGACTCCAGAACCTTGCAGTGCACACCAATACTTACATGCTACATGATCAACTGTTTCTGATCCTTTCCACACCTTTTCTTTCACAATGCAATCGCATTACCAGTACTAAAGTTTAGCTTTAATATAAATCAATCAAGCCTGGAGGCAGGCCCAACTCCGTCGCTCCGGCTGTGTCAACCAAGTATAAAGGAGTATATGTACTGTACATGTAGTACAGGGGCTATGGAATGCAATAGATGTTGTTGTTGTTGTTTTAGTCTTAAGAGCGTGTTTCATTCAATTATGAATATTTACGCCGAATTCTAGTTTTTTAATAATTTTAAATGGAAGCATAAAAGGAGGGGAAAAAAAAAACGACGCTGTTCAATTTTTCGCAATTTGCGGAGATTCCAGACAGGCTGTCAACATAAAATCATTTGAGTCTGCAGTCTGCATAGTCTTGCAGTTCAGATTCTGTGTTATTAATGAATTACAACTGACAAGAGTTTGTGACTGCAGACTACCCCCATCCCTTGCCTTTTTCATTCGTTATAAATAATCAGCAGTTAGGCACTCTCGAGTCTCGACACATGTTCAAACTGTATCGTTGGCTTCATGCAGGCCTGCATCTCCATTTGTTAAAATCGGTTTATTACCCTTGCCCTTTCTGCCTCGCTCATTTGCCATTCTGTATCAACATTAAGTGGGCCAGTGGCCTACAGTGAAACCTGCTTTAGTGACCCTCTTTGTAGAAGGACCACCTGACTATCAGGATTTCTTTTCTTATCTCCCATTTAATAGCGATCTTTGTACAGGATTCTCTGTACTTGGCCATTCTCTCCAAAATCAATGTTTTTTTGTTTCCAGGGCTTGTTTTCTTGCTTTTTAAAAATAAACTTCTTGCTCTCTCTCTCTCTCTCTCTCTCTCTCACTCTCTCTCTCTCTCTCTGATCATTAACAATTCATTTATATATTTTATTAATGTATATTTTTGGATCTGTTACATGTAGATTTACAGAAGAACCTTTTTATGATGAATAAAGAAAAAAAGAAAGAAAAACAAAATCAGTCTCTCTATCCCTCTACACCCCCCCCCCACTCTACTCTAAATTATTGATAATGTCAATACTTTCAGGAGAGAGTTTGGCTCCCTTCCTGACTTCAATTTACATCTAACCAGGGACAGCTACAGAGAAGTGGTTACTCCAATATTTGTTGGGCGTGACCGACTTGTCAGGTGTTGTAGAAACGTAAGGTGGAACGTTGTATGCAGATCACATGAACCACACCTGCCTTCGCTGCTACTCTAACTCGCTCCCAGATTAGGGCCAATATTGATTCTGAGGGATTATCGGGGGAACTTAAAGCCCCACTGTCCTTCTTGTAGCTACTTGCTCCCTCTATATAGAAAACTTCCCCAATCAGTGCCTGTTTGTCCCCCGTGATCCTCTTTTTCTTATGTTAGTTGATAGCCACCTATCAGTGACCTCGCTGTGTGGTATAATCCCTTCTGGCCCAGTAGTGTTGACGTTCATGTTGGAAAGAGATCTTGATTGTGTCCAGTTTTACTGTACAAGTCCAATTCACCAGCCTAGCCTCTTTCTAAATTCTGTCATGATGCCCAAAATCATTTGTCAACTGTAAAAAAAAAGGAATGATTGAGTAAATTAATAACTGAATAAATAATCAAATAAATAATTACCGGTAAATCAATGAAAAAATAATTAAAGTACATGTACAGTATGTAAGTACAATGTACACTGTATATAAATAAATAATGACATAATTAAATAAATTGATGAATAAATTAAATGAATAAAATAAATAAATAAACGAACAAACAAACAACATACAAATAATTAGATAAATATAAAGTTTCTGATTATTGATTACAATTTTCACGTCTATGATTTCAACCGTTTTTATTTCTTTGTCTCTCCAAACAGGAACTCAAGAACATGCTGTACGATGCTCAGAGAGCAGCCCCAGAAGCAGACGGTAAGTTTTTTAGCCTGGACAAGCGATGCAGGCAGTGACTGCATCATGGTTTGCACATCGATAGACACTTTGAGGCAAATATCTGAAGTATTTTCAAGACAAGACAAGAGAGGGTGCATGGCTATTAGTTTTAACCTCTTGACTACTGAATACCTGTACTTTCATTTCCATAGGCTTTAGTATAGAAGCAACCTGGGGGCGATTCATAAAACCTTTTTTCAATGACAAATAACAAAAATCAGTGACAAATCTCCTGATAACCAATCAGAAGCAAGGATTTCAGTAGCTTATAACAAAAAAACTGTCATTTGTCTCTGATGACAAGTGTTGTGAACCCCCCCCCCCCTCCCTGTCCTCAAATGCAATGTGTTAACTCATACCAGTGCAGTGTCTCCTTTTAGTTATTTTTATTGCATTATCTTTTGATCTAGAATGCTAGGAATTACACTTTATACCTGAGCAGAAAAAACAAATATCACATAATTTTTGAGTCTGCATTTATTTCCTATGCAGTAGGTTACGGTAGCCATTCTCAAAGAGAATTTAGAAAAACAAGAAAACTCTTAAATTCTACATCCCTGTGTGGGTTAAGCGAGTCCCAGTTAACCTGCTGAATGATAAGCCCAATATAACTTGGCATGAAGCTCATAGGATATGGACATGAAATTCTCTCCAAAATGTACATGTGCATGCATAAGGTATCCCTGAACAATATCAGGAAATTTGGCAGTTCCTCTCCAGGAAATGACAAAGGTGATTCGTAATTCGTCTCTAGGGACAGGTCACAGGTGAGTGGGGGAAAAAGAGATGTAATGATGGGATAAGAAAGATGGGGAGGGGGAAAGTCATCATATGTTATGTTTTCTGGTTTGCCAAGGAGTAATGGTTTTTGTTATTTAAAGAGGATTCATCCAAAGCACTGAATTAAAGATCTAGTTTTGTGTCTTTTCTATAACATGTAGTTTGTAAATATCATTTTGTGTACCAATTGATGTTACAATAACATTTGCTGTTTTTGGGGTGTCATTTGCCCAATAAGTCAAGATTGTGAAGATACATTTATCATCTTTACCACCGTCACTAATTCTCCTCCTCATCACCACCACTACCACCACTACCATCATCATCAACATCATCATCATCAGCATCATCATTGTCACCACCACTACCACCATCATCATCACCATCATCATCATCATCATACATGTAATGTTTATATTCATCATTGTCCTCATTGTGTTTCATGAATGTTAATTTTTTGTTTTGACACATCTTCCATACAAATATAATTTATTAGTAGAATAGAATAATAATAACTACATTTTCATTACTCTTACTAAATGTAATTCTACATTTTACCCTATGTTGCTCAAAGAACTTTGTGGTAGTTGAAAGTGACACTACTGTACTTTACAGTGTAATTAACTACATGCAATGCATTGAGATTCTTGTTTGTACAGGATTTCAAAAGTAAAATAAAAATCATTGCATATATTTTATTCTTCACATGTGATAATTGTTAATTTTGTTTTAAATTTGTTTCCTTAAAGAAGCTAAGCGAAGGTTTCAAAAGGCTTTTAACCTTAATAATGTTGGTATCATTGCAAAGTTAATGTTACAATCTTTCTAATGGTTCATATTTAGTTTTCAAAAATTGTTACAGATTTGACTTATCTGCTTTTAAAACTGGTGAAATTACTACCCGATTATTCCGCCCTTGATCGGCCCGCTATTGTGACGTACGATTTGTGACGTAGGAGGTTGGGCACATGAGCGAGAGTGCGATCCTCAAGCTCTCACACAACTCTCGCCTGCATGCATTATACGTATACAAACGCCACTCGAACGCTAAATATCTGATCAAAATGTCCGAGCTCGAAGAAGAGGTTTTACTCGATTTAGAATTCGAAGTTGATGAGCACAGCTCCACAACAGTGGTACTGGTAGTGATAGTGATGATGATGGTGATGATGGGGATGTACATGTAGGAGAGAAGACGGCGTCGATGCTGGTGCAGGTCAAGTGATAGCATATCAGCGCAAGCTGGCTGAGTTGCCAGCTGCCGCTCAGCTCCCCCTGTCCCGCTTAACTGGCGACCGATCTGTCATGACTGGGCGAGACATTTTCTAATTTTTCGGGATGTGTGGGGCTTTTTGGCAAATTTCACAGATAATAAAACAAAGAGGATTAGATGTGAGATTATATTTGGCGAAAATCAATTACAAATATGCACCATTCATAAATAGAACTGCAGCTGCAGGACATACAAATGCAAAAGGACGCTCGCGATTCACTCATCATGGTCTCCGTATATATTAATCAACAGCAATCACTATCACGCCAAGGCGCTAGGCATGATGACCAAACAAATACAAAACATCTCAGCAAATTACACAGAACGGAAGGGTATTTGGACAAATCAAATTGCACGATTCACCCCTCGTATTATATTACATAAATTTGCTTAATATTATATGTAATTACATGATTTCTAGAGATTGTTATTCCACTTTCTGGTCAGGATATGAAGCATGAAAAGTCTGGATAATGTATACGTACATGTATAGCTATGCAAAATACCGCACGCGAGCTGTGCGAGAGGCGAGCTTGAGGCCTAGAATTGGGATCGTGCCCAACCAGGGACGTCATAATCGGCCTACTGCGCGAACAAAATGTTCAAGACAGAATTGTAGTTCTGAGAAGGTTCTTGGAAAAAGCTTCTTACCGCGTTTCATTTTACAAGACTTTAGAGCAGAATGTGTGTCTTCATATTGGTCTACGCTATCCGGACATGTATAATTTGCCCATTTTGAGTGATTATGTGAAATTTCTTTGCCAAGCTACTTTAACCTGTAGAGGCCTTTTGAATTGTAACATCAAATCACTTTAAATATGACCATTCAATATACTCACAAATATCATCTTTATCATCATCAATAATCCTCTTCCTCATCACCACCACCACTACCATCATTACCACCACCACCACCACCACCACGACCACCACCACCACCACCACCACCACCATCATCATCATTGTCACCACCACTACCATCATCATCATTATCATCATCATTAGCTTCATCATTTTCCTCATTGTGTTACCTGAATGTACATGTATTTGCTTTGTTTGAGTCATCTTTCATCAAAACATATTAGTACAATACAGAAAATAATAATAAATTAAACTATATTTTCATTACTCTTTTTAAAATGTGATTCTACTTCTTTTATTGCTCAAAAAGGGAACTTTGTGGTAGTTAAAAGTGCCACCACTTTATCAATGACATTTAATATATAGATGCTGGTTTGTAGACACTATGAACATGACTGACAAAGAAAGCGGACAAAATATACAGTTCCTCAAGTAGACAAGGGAACATCCCTTCACTGCTATTATGTAAAAAGGTGAATATGCTTGTGACACCTGTTCTACACATTTTTACATAATAGCAGTGAAGGGATGTTCCTTTGTCTACCTGGGGAACTGTATATTTTGTCCGCTTTCTTTGTCAGTCATATTCATAGTGAGAGGAGCACAAAAGTAAAATGAAATCATTGTACATATATCTTTATTCTTCTTCATACATGTACATGTATTTGATCAGAGTTAACTTTTTTCTTCTTTTTTTCTCTTAGTGTCTGGGGAGGCTCAGGTGGATCGGCACTATGTCCAATTTGCGGAGAAATTCTTCCAGTTCTGTGACAAGGAGCTCTCCAAAATCAATACTTTCTTCTCAGGTGAGTCTTAAAATGTCTGTTTTTCTCTTATAAGCGCTTTCTCTTTTGGGGCGCTGCTCAAAAGATATCATGGATTGCATATTATTAACGGTTTACAGAAAAGAAAAGACACTCCCAAGTCATAGATTATTTAAACAAAAAGAAGATATTTTTGTGATTTTGTGTGTTGGTTTTCAGAAAAGAAAAGACACTCCCAAGTCATAGTTTATAAAAACACACAATATTTTAGTGATTTTGTGTGTTGGAACAAATGGGAAAGTTGTCTGACACTTTGTCATAGTGACATTACCGAGTCAGCCAATTTGAAGTGGCCATACCTCAATAGTGATTAAAATTTTTCAAAAATGTATAACTTTCTTTATTTCTTGTCCGATTTTGTTTAAACTTTCAGCAGTCTGCTTCTCTGATTTTCTACTTTATTTAAGAGTACATACTGTAAGGGTTGGATTTCCCTTTAAGCCTCATGACATTGTTCCATATACTTCTTGCAGCTTTTTAGCAAACAAATGCATCCTAGCCAGTCAATCAGTGAGCACCGGTTTTCTAACTTTTTCTTCTGAGGCATATATTCTCTGGCTAGCTAGATCCTGAAATACAAATGAATGATTGGATAATTGGCCAAATGCTTTCCTCACTTTATAAAGCCTATCTGTACTAGTTTGGCCAGGAGGGATTAGACCTCCCTGCATGGTCACTGACAGGTGGTTATCTCATCAAATCAGCTCTCAATTAACATTAGAAAAAGGGGATCATGTGGGACCAATGGGTACCGATTTGGCATTGTTTGCTATATAGATGGCGCAAGTAGCTACAAGAAATGCAGTGGTGCTTTAAAATGCTGCATGTGGGAGGTGCACTGGGGGATTTCTTAAATAGCTCATACTCGATACAACATGGTTTCAAAACCCGTGTTTATTTGTCTGCTCTACATACAGAAGTTTGTTTGTGTAATTGGTAATTTGGCAGTACACAAATGGTAAGGAACGTATGCTCAAGATCAATTCAGGCTTCAACTCCAAAATATAATCTTTACACTTTGAATAATCATAATAATCATAATGATAAATAATAAATAAATACAAATGGTGCTTATATATCGCTTACAACCAAAGTCTCTTTAGTATAATAAACAAAATACAATGATAAACAAATACACATTAAACAAAACAAAAAAATACAAATAAACCTTACAAATTACAATACATATAAAATATACATCAATGTGAAGACAGCAAGTTAATCATCAAAAGAAATTTTTAATAAATGTGTCTTGAGACAAGTTTTGAATTGGTTGACAGTCTGGCAGTTTTTGACATTTAAAGGTAGTTTGTTCCAAAGTTCAGCAGAAGCTTTGCATGCCATTGACTTCCTTCAGATTTTATTCTTCTCCTACATATCTACATGTACATGTACGGTCCTATCATAAATCTTATACTGTCATTGCCCTATAATGAGCATGTGTAATGACATTTCTCATTGTCCTCTGTACCCACTCTTAACTCTTTAAAATGCCTGTTTAAATATATCAGTCCAAAATATTATTGGAAGCAGTATTTTATGAGCAGTGACATTTATTTATATATTTCAATCAATTTTGATGCAGTCCTTATTTTGTGTAATGTCACATTCATGTACAAACATGTATGTACATGTACAGTAGTACCATGGCATGGGACTTAAATAATATCACATCATTGTAATACAAACATATTAACATACACAAACATGTATACACCTGTACATGTACATGTACAAATGTACATTGTAGCTCAGTACTGTACATTTATTTATATATTTCAATCAATTTCGATGCAGTCCTTATTTTGTGTAATGTCACATTCTTTTTTGCCGTTTACGGTACTTGTAATTCAATGTTTTTAACATGTTTCTTTAGTATTTCTCACTTTTCCTTCCTTATCCTTTCTTCTTTCTCTTGCGTTTCAATAGAAACATTGTATGAAGCGCATTATAAATGTAATGTATTATTATTATTAATGTACATGTACTCTACAAATGGACAAATAAAGTGTGTAACTTTTGTTTTTCTGTTTGGGTCAAGATTTAAGTATTTGATTTGTTGACATCTAGGAAAGATATGAGACTACTTTGAAGTATTGTTGAATAGGATAGACCAATAGATTAACCAAACATTTTAATTAGGGATGGATGAGGATACAGAGTTTAAAGTTATGCCCTTTTCATCACCTTTAATACCAAATATTCTTTGGTATCAGGGTGGACTTCCCCTTTAATACAAGTACATGTAATTCCCATGCATTTTAGCTTGTTCCAAATTTGTATCAACTTTTTAAAGCAGTAATTTGTTAACCAAATAACCACAAAAGAAACCGAGAACGCATCTCAAAATACATGTAGGGAAATTTATGAAGCTTGTTTGTAACTATGGCAACAAAATTAACCACGGTAACAAAATAAGGAGTTAATCTACAATGGGCGCTGTGTCTCTAAGCACATGTTATTAGCACACTGGGGGTGTCTGTAATTTGATCAATCTTGGAGAATTTGGGAGGAATGCATTTTTCAAAGTTCAAATGCGAGGGAGCTAGAAGATTAATTAATTTATTGAATTAGGGAAGGCAAGATGTACAATGCCTGCAAACAACTACATGTACATGTATGTACTTACATGCACATGGACATTTGTGGGTTCATGCATACATTTTCATGAACACACAGACAAAATATCGTAGGCAAAAGTTAGCGGCATTCCCACACTCCCACTCAGTGATATTCTGATCGAGATGATAAGAGACCCCAAAACACATGACCTCCACCTTCAATTTGGTGTGGTGGGAATTAAAATGTGGTATGTTGTGGGATATTGATATTTCGATCTCACTATTGTTCTAACGCCCACATGACAACAGGATGAGACCACTGTTTAATATCACACAAAACTGAAAATCAGCTTTAAATTTGTATCAAAAGATAATTAACAGCGATATTGCTTAGTTATAATTATTAATAGGGCTTTAATATTAAAGGTTAGCATACATGTATATACAGTTATCAACTACATTATTCAAAGCCTACACCCAACATTGAGTGGGGGGGGGGGGGACGGGGTTGAAAGTGAGCTTTCCAATCGATTCATAATCCCCATAACGTGAGAGTAATACTAATCGCTTCATTTTTTAAAATTAAATGTAATGTTAATTGTTGTAGTATAATTGTGTGAAGGGGGGGGGGGGGTACGCTACAAGAGTCCTATCTCGCTCCCTGGGGCAACGTGTCTGACACGGCCGGTTGTAGCAACTACTCCAAAGATCAAGATACTAATCTTGATCTAAGGAGATACGAACGAACGAACGAGTGTGTGAAAATAGATTCGTCCAATTTTATGTTTCTTGATAATGTGACATACGAAAGCTTACATTGTAAATCTAAAAGTATTCAACAAAGGCCGTAATTCAACCAGTCCACCTTTCATTCTTAAATTACGAAAAACAATACAAAAACATCAAATTTACAAGGGAAATGAATTATTTAGTTGTTGATTGTAAGTCATGAGAGGCCAGTAACCTTTGTCCCTTGTTTGATCAAGTGCTTTTGTCAGTTGACATCTCAAACAGAATGGAAGGAAGTAAACACAAGTAATGCAAACGATCAATAGACAGTTAATATCACTTCAAGATCCTGACAGTGTAGCTATCCTATCGATAGCCTGTTCACACCTTGGGTATTCAATATTAAAACCTGTATCAAGAAACGTTTTTATGAAGAATCATCGTAAAGCGTAAAGGGCATACACAAGTGAACAAAGTATTTTACACACCGCCAAACAAAAAAGAGGAAAAAAACATGACTACATGTATGTGCACATGTAGACATGTATACATACAATGTACATGTATGTGCAGTGTCAGCTAATATGTGACAAGTAGACAATTGATAAGCCCTGGACATTGCATAAAACTTCCCACCTATGATAACTTTGCCATCAGTATCAACTTTTCAAACAACGGGGTCCTGCCCAGTTGTGCAAATTTTGTATGAAAGAAGGTGACCCTGATCATTTTTTGAGGTTTTCATTTGAAACGATACTAAGCCCTGCTTTTCGCTACATGACGTTCATCATATATCAAATTTAGACTAGAAGATATAATTACTTACTGTATACACTATACAATGAGTTTTGTTCGTCTGAAAGAAGCCTCTTTACAGAGAGGAAGGTAAAAAGTGCAAGCAAATATTAAACTTTCAGGTCATAACAATGATAAATTGAGAGTTTCCTCTTTTTGTCTTTACCAGCTTCATGATTGTATTTCGTTTTGGGGTAAAAATCACATGTTCATCACATGTAGAGGAGACTGCTTCAAGTATGCACAGTAATGTATTAAAAGCTCTTTAAATAGCTTTGTTTTAATTTCAGTTACACCACCAAACCGAATCTCGAAATCAACCAATTTTAGGCCATTAGGGGTAATGTAATCTTTGGTTTAGGTCTTTTTGGTGTGACTGAGGTATACAACCATGTACATTGTAGATAGAGTAGAGAGATATTTAAAAGAAGAAAAAGTAAAGATAGGAGATTAAAATTAAAAGCTGAAAATGCTAATGAAAGGAAAGAGAAAGGGATTTTGTTTTCCAGGTTTCAAAAATGATTAGAACAACACATCCAATAATGTAAGAGTATGGTTAATGAATTTATTTAATCAGATAACTTTGCAGCTTTCCAACTTATTAATTCCAACTTTCTAGATCTGTTTAATACTCCTTTAATGTGAAGAATGGTTCTTGATGGACTTGGTTTATGGAGCTGATTAAATCAGATAACTCACATTGTATCACTCCAAAGGTTGAACTCTTCGAAGGCTATTGGGTCACTATTTGTAGGGAAGTTGTAATCTTACAGAAGTGATTACTTCCGAAGGTAAATGGCAATATATTAGGTCAAAAGAGTTCAATCTTAAACTGGCATTGTCTTTCCTCTGCCTTCTCTCATAAAAAAACAAACATACCGGTACATGTACATGTAGCTTGTCTGTGTTCAAACTACCACAAAGTCAATGTATTACTATTAGCTATACAACTCTTGCCTAAACAATGTACATGAAGCTACATGTATATGATAGGTAATTACCTTTTTTCAAGTATGAATGTATAAACAAAGGACTGAAATGTCTATTTAAAAATGCATTTTGGAGCATTGTTTCCAAAAATAATTGACAATGATAATTCTTTATTTCTTTGTACGTCAATTCTCATATGAGTTTTGTATAAATTTCCTATATCCTCAACAGGGTGGCCTGTTCCTACTATTTAATAGGGTTTGGAAAAATATCAACAATGCTTGAACCAAAACTTGTATAATCATTGTAAAAAAAACAACGGAACAAAGTCACACATTTCCTATCAGTATAAATGCAGCTGGAAATGCTTTTACTGCCTCCAGTGGTTCTGTTCCATGGAGCTAGGGATACCAGTTACCAGTGGATTTCTAAAGTGAAGTCACCTCTTATCCTTTTGTTATCATTGTCCAAACATTTGATGTTCATCTATTTCTACTTCAGGAAAGAGCTGGTTCCATTGTGTTTGGATCAATTCAGAGTGGAAGCAAAGGGGTTGATTTTATAAACAAGTTGAAAAATATTCTGAACTTTGACTACCTGGTAACTACTGTACATATACACATGTACATGTACACAAACCATCTACACTTCCTGCATACAATCTAAACGTTATGTTTCTGTCTGGTTTATTTGAAAAGCATGGAGGAACTACTATTGAGTGAAAAATATGCAAATTAAAATATCTTTTACCAGCAATTTGGCTAGCAATATGGCCACAAGTGCACACACTGAAACAAATAACATCAATATGTACTGTCACTATTTGAGAAATATTTGTACTTTTATGTCACTTTTTTAAAATCTTTGTATGATAATTGCTCTGTCCATTTCCTACACAAACCAAATTCTAGACTTCAACCCTGGTCCCAACACTATACCCTAGCCCTAAAGCTAACCTAAACCCGATTACAATCCTAACCCTATACATTTGACAAAATAAAAAGCCTGGAGCAACTGTAACATCACTTTGAGAAACACAGGTATTCCTTTATCATTTCCACCACAGTCAGCATTCTATACATGTATAGTGAAACCTGTCTATAAAGACCATCCAAGGGAGACATGAAAAGTAGTCTTTATAGACAGGTGGTCTTTATGTACAGGTTTCTTTAGTACATGTGTCAATGAGAAACCATTTTCAAGGGGAATGTGGTCTGTGTAGACAGGTGGCCTTTCTATACAGGTGGTCACTAAAGCAGGTTTGACTGTATGCGCTGTGTGCGCTTGTAAAAATGACGCCTGGCCGAAATGCTCCCCAGGGAGTGGAGAATGTGCATACATTGTATGCGGGTAAGCCTGAATCCGATGACCGGGGTAATAATATGATTGCAGGGCCCTCAGGGAGAACAGTATGAATACTGATGAGGCTACCCTGGGTAAACAAGACATATTATTATTATTATTATTATTATTATTATGTATCTTTATTTCAATTTACAGAGAAAGCAGCCGAGGCGTCCCGCAACTTTGCCCAGCTATGCGACGAGCTACGCCAGGTGGACAGCAAGCCCAGTGCCAAAGACCTCAGAAAGACCTCCCTCCGGCGGCGGAGCTCGTTCTTCATCCCTGAACCTCTGGACAGTGAAACCAGGGTCATTAAATCGCATAAGCGCAAGATAGCAGATCTGAAGCTGGCTTTCACAGAGTTCTATCTTAGCCTCATACTCCTTCAGAACTACCAGGTTAGAAATTGCTTTAAAAAAAAAACTTTCCTTGTCATACTCCAGGTGCAGCATCCACCAGGGCATCGTTTCACAAAATCGTCCTAAGTACAAGTTCACTATTAAATATCACATTGAAACATTTGTTTACCGGTAACTATTAAACACACATGTATCAATCTGATGTCGGTGACCTTGTACTTGTGATGAGTTTGTGAAACGCTGCCCAGCCTCATACTGAATGGTTTTGAAGGCTTAAAAAATATGTAATGTGATGATAACACAGCAGATTATTTTTCAAGCAGCCTTTTTGTATGACTGACCTTAAAGAAGTTGGCATCCACACAAACAAACAAACAAACACACAATTTTGTCATACTTCGTAGTGGGTGCTCATGGTGTCTGTGAATAACATGTATGACCTACTGCAAATGGAAACTGACTACCATCTCCCTTTAAACTATTTGCTGTTGATCAGCACCCATGATTTGAGATTGTATGTATGTGTGATCTGTATTTTGCAGTTTTTTTCAAGGGAAAAAAAAATGTCTTTACAGACAGGTGATCTTTCTATACAGATGGTTGCTACAGCAGGTTTCACTGTATAGAGGCTCCACTTTATTACAACGCACCATTGATCTTTTCCTCTTTTTATTTTACTCGGTGCAGTCGCTCAACTTCACGGGTTTCCGCAAAATCCTCAAGAAACATGACAAGATGCTGCAGACCAAGAGCGGTGAGGACTTCCACCTTAACAGGGTGCAGCAATCCCCGTTCCACACCGCCAAACAAATCAACAACATCATCTATGAAACAGAGGTACAAAGATTGAAGAATTTGTTGATGAATAGGGCGTCCTTTTTAGAATCATTTGAGTATAAGTACAAAGTTGGTAACACATTTTTAAAGCTTTATTTCATCAAAGATGTAAGTACGGATTAGTCTTGTAAAATGGTTTTAGGTTTGATTTATTGTTAGGTTTATTGTACATATATTGTTTGGTCCAATATTCAAGTTGGGAATTAGTTTAATATAGTGTATATAGAGATTGACCATGGAGCAGCTTTCTGAGGGCATGAGTCATACAGAGCTCTTTTTTTAGAGTACATTTAAAGCATTCAAGATTTAAAATAACCTAACACTCCCATGAACTGGGGGGGGGGGGGGGGGGGGAGGGGAGGGGGAGGGTGTTTCACAAAGACTGAAATCAACTTTAAGTTGAACTTAACTATGGCAAGGCTATTCATGCCACTAGTTGCTCTCACCATTCGTCTCTCAATTATGATCTTTAGATAATTTTTTTCTCAAAAAAGCTGAATTCTGTAGATTTGTGACCACGATTGACCATTGCCAGTGAATGGTGAGAGCAAACAGTGGCATGAAAGGCCTGCCATAGTTAAGTTCAACTTAAAGTCAATCTTAGTCTTTGTGAAACGCCCCCTTGTCTGTTAAGGATTGATGCTGATATTAACTTTCACATCTTCTTTAAAAACATTGTTATTCATAATAGTTTACTACTGTATTAAAGTACAATACATTGAGATCTGTAGAAAAAAAACAAGACTAACAATTTGTGCATGGATTTTTACTAAGTCACATAATTTGTTTTCCTTGTTTTCGCCAGACATTATACATCAACGAACTCGAAGCAGGCAACAGACAGAGAGCTATGAGCAAACTAAGAGTGCCACCACTTGGAGCAAAGGTAAAGAGTTTATTATGTCAAGAAAAGACAACAAATATACATTTATGTGTTTCTAGCTTGTGAGATGTACCAATCATCTAATTCTTTTGGTTTTTGGTATGGGTAGAAGGTTTAAAATCAAACTAAAAAGTTTTAAAACCTGACATTCAATATTTTGTTGGCTATTTTTAAAGGAGTATGAAGAAAGTCTAGGACAATATAAAACCTCATGCATAAAACCCAAGCTCAATATGGTGCGCCATATTCTATGCGATTGCATAAACGAGCCTCGATATTCTTTGCAACAAGTCATTTTTATGTTTACCGATAGTATTTAAACTGCGATTTCTCTTTGGAGAAGCAATATTTCAAGCTATTCATGTAGTTTCAATAATTTTATCTTCTTCTCGCAGAGCATCAATTGGACGACTTTCCGAGTGGGTCTCTTCCTTGGTATCTTCACTGTCCTTTGCTTTGTGGCTGCTGTAGCTGGTAAGTACAGCTGTGTGAAGCAGGGTTCCCTATTAAAGGTCATAGGAAAACCTGGAAAGTCCTGGGGGGTGTTTCACAAAGACTAAGATTGACTATAAGTTGGACTTAACCTTGGCAGGCCGTTCATGCCTCTGTTTGCTATCACCATTATGATCTTTAGATATTGTATTTTCTTTCAATAATGAATTATCCAAAATGTAAATTCTGTAGATTTGTGACCATGATTTGTACGTCCCTTGAGAAACCATTGCCAGTAAATGATGAGAGAAAACAGTGGCATGAACGGCCTGCCATAGTTAAGTCCAACTTGAAGTCAATCTTAGTCTTTGTGAAACACTCCCCTGGAAAGATAAATTCTTTTGGAAAGTCCCGGAAAATGAAAAGAATAGATCAAATCTCCCAAAGTCATGGACATTTTTTGTGGTTGTGGTGGTCCATGGCAGCTGTTGAGTTTGAATACCAAACAAAAAAATGGTATTTGTTTGATCATGGAAAAAAGCAAAAATGGGTCATTGAATTTGGTTCTAGGGAACCCTGATGAAGGCATATTGAGCCTTGCCTTCAAGAAATTGCTGAGGCTCTCGTGGCTTTAGTCATTAAGTACGTAGGAGTCCTGAAGCAGCCATACCAAATGCAATGCCATTAAACTAGGGTATTCATTTGTCTCCTTTATTGAGCACCTCCTTCACACCAATCGCTTACTTTTTTTGTGTGCACAGACACCTCCATGTTTTGTCACTGCATATTTTTAACTAGTTTGACTACATCTTGTGTAGGTGAGACTTATGCAGAAGAATTGCTGATGTATTTCCATGCCTCTTGATAGAAAGTGAAAAGTGGATAACATGTAACCGTCAGCGTTCATGTTTAAAAGAAAATTAAATAATAACAACGTTAATCATCAAAAGTATATTAATGCTGACTATAATTGTGATAATCTCAGTAATAACAGATCAAAATATCAGAGACAATTCAGATATTTGTTATTGTCTTTCTAATTGAGAGTAAAGAAAACGTGTCAATCATCAGCATTCATGTTTGAACAAAGAATGATGACAACATATTTCATCAGAACTATAATTTTGGTGAATATTATCCTGATAATTGCAGTAATATCAGGTGTGATCTTTTGAATAATCAAGACAAAAGAATTATCAGTGGGGATTCAAATATTTATTTATTGTTGTCTTTCAGGCCTTCTCATCGAGAGTAAAGTAGACAACATGCCGGCCGTGAGGATGTACCGGGGGATGTTCCTCATCATCCTCATGATCTTCTGTCTCGGTCTCAACACCTACGGCTGGAGGAAGGTCGGCGTCAACCACGTACTCATCTTCGAGTTGGACCCTCGGAATAATCTCTCACATGAGCAGCTGCTAGAGGTAAAATGAATAATAATATTACATCTGTAAAGCGCCTTTTCTTTAGATTCAAATCACATAATAAAAGGAATACAATGTACTTACAAACAAGCAAAGAGAGAGAACATTGTCTTAGGCGCCTTGGATTAATTCGAGTGGCAGTAAACACGCGGCTTTATGCAACGCGGCCTAGTTTGCGTGAAAGCTTCAATCGTCCGCACCCCTCTATTGAAAAGGCGCCATGCGAAAATCCCGCATTAAAGAACGTACGGTCCAACGATTCCACAACGGAGCGTGACCTACTCATAATGCTTTCACGTGATACCAGTTGACCTCCCTCTATAGGCCATGTAACTCTCAAACTATGCAGGGGCCGCGGAAGCGGGTGGCTGGGGCTTTTTTTTTTAGTAGACACGTTTCATAAAAGCTCCGAAAAAGGGGTTTATAGATTGTTCGAATGCTCAGACCCCCCCCCCAGACTCTCAAAACGCTCCGCGGTCCCTGCTATTTAGGGTCAGAATTCAGATTCCCTTCCTCAAAGGGATAACTTATTAAGAAAAATTATTTATCACACATTTATAAACTCTTTGGCAATACGCTTGACTAATCATGAAAAGATTGTTTAATAGTTATAAATGAATGGCGCAAAATATGAGATTTTTAAATGAAAGCGCCGTAAAAAAAAGTAACAACAACAACAGCAGCAGCCTTAATTGTTCATGTTTTGAATTTCTCATTTTTTTCTTTATTTTCCGAAAGAGCATCAAAAATAATGTCCCAATAGTGATTACGATTGAATATGTGAAGTATTGGCTGAGATATGACCATCTGAATAAATATATTTCCTATAGGAACTCAGTGTTATTTGCTCTGGCTTCTAATGATTTTATCTTGGACATTCAACGTTGTCTTTGCCCAACTCCGCGCATTAAACAGTAGTTTTTGTTCCAAGACCCCCCCCCCCCTTCCCCCCTCTCTCCCATCTCTATCATACTCACCGTGAAAGCAGAGACAACATAGCATAATAATAAATAAATACACTACAGACTATATACCGATGCGCCCATCTTTCCCTCTCTCTCTCTCTCTTTCTCTCTGTCTGTCTGTCTGTCTTTCTCTCTCTGTATGTCTGTCTGTCTTTCTCTCCAGTCTGTCTCTCTTGTTTTGTTCTTCTTCTTTCTCCTCCGCATCTTTTCTTTCTTCTTCTCACTCTTATTCCCCCTTCTTGTTCTTCTTCTTCTTGTTCTTCTTGTTCTTCTTGTTGTTCTTCTTCGTCTTCTCCCTCTTCTCCTTCTTCGTCTTCTCCCTCTTCTTCTTCTTCATCTCTTTTTATTTAGATACTCAATTTTATGAGAAAAATACACAATATATAAATAGTAAAAGATTTGTATTTAAATCTCTGTTGCATCAAGTTAATATGAAATAGTTTATCTGCCTAAACTGACGGTTATAATTATATGTCGGACATTATACTTTATCGAAAAGATATAAACATGATAAAATGAAACTAAAGAAGAATCCAGAACGGGGGGGGGGGGGGGGGGGGGGGGGGGGGGGGGGTGAAAGGAGAGACAAAATAGCATAATACAGTACAGACTATACGATGCACCCAACTTTCTCTCTCTCTCTCTCTCTCTCTCTCTCTCTCTCTCTCTATATATATATATATATATATATATCTGTCTATCTGTCTATCTTTCTCTCTCTTTCTCTCTCTTTCGCTCTCTTAAAAGATGATATAGGGAAAACGAAATAGTTTGTTAGTATTGCTTGGAGAGCAAAATAATGAGTTTGTTTTTATTAACTAATGTAAAAAGCGTTCTGAGCATGTTTATGTAAAGGTGCTATATGAATATATTGCCAAGTTTTGACAATTATAGTTTATATAAGTACATACAAATAATACCGACACAGAAATGTCTGCAAGTATTTGGGACCTAGATAGAATATGCGAAAAGAGCTATGTCTTTGTCTTTGGCCCATGATCCTACAGCTTAGTTACGTAAGAGGACAATTAAAGTTGTGGAGGGTACGGGTCCTTGTCATGGTCGTTATCAACTCTAACAATAGAAGAGCGGATATAAGGTGAGGCTATAATTGAATGACAATGAACTGATCCTTGTATGTACTACATGTATGACCCTGTTTTTTTTTTAGGGGGGGGGGGGGTAGGGGGTCTTGTTGTTTTTGCAGTTGTCGTTGCTGTTTTTTAAATTTGTTAATGGGATCACGTTCCGGCATACTCATAAATATCTGAAACAATCATTCAAAGACAACAATCATGCACGATAAAGGAATGGACAAGAATATGTTATAAGATAAAATTTCACAGACAAATAGATGATTATAAGAAATGATTGTTTCTCTCTCTTTTTCTCTCTATTTATGTGTGTGTGTGTGTGTGTGTGTCTCTCTATCTCTCCCTCTACCTCTCGCTCGGTCGCTTTCTCTGTATGTCTGTCTCTCTGTCTATCTGCCAATGTTGTTCCGCCATTTGCTTGTTTGACGGCACTATTCCTTCTTTGAGATAAATTATCATAACATAATGATGATGTACACAATTTATTATACCTTATATTTATTATAGTGAGCGAAATAGAAAACGAGCAAGTGATAATGTCGAAATGCGAAGAATATTACGGTACAATCATTATATTTACAAAGTAAAACTTTTGAATTAAATCTCTGTTGCATCAAATTGATATAAAAAATGTTTATTATGCTATATTGACAATACTATTATATGTCGGACATTATAATTCAGCGAAAAGATATATATTTAAAAGAAAGGACGGACTAAAGGGGGGGAGATCGGAGCTGGGGGGGGGGGATGATCGGAAAAACAAATATATAAATAAATATAGTACGGACTACGTCCAACTTTCTATCTCTCCCGACCCCCCCCCCCTCTCTCTCTCTCTCTCTCTCTCTCTCCCTCTTTCTCTCTCTCTCCTCCCCCCCCCTCTCTGTCTCTCTGTCACTTTCTACCAAGCGCGTAACCAGGATTTCATTCGTTGTACCTTTCCCGACCCTTAATCCTTATCTGTATTCAGTCCCCCTCTTTCGAAGCGCGGAAGCTTTGACGTTTCATTAAATTATTAGAGAAAGAAGACGATTCGTTGTTACGTTCTCGACTCTTAATCCTTAATTTGAACTCGATTTCCCCCTTTCCGCGCGAAGCGCGGAAGCTTTGACGTTTCATTAATTTATAAGAGAAAGAAGACGATTCGATGTACCGTTCTCGACTCTTAATCCTTATCTGAATTCAGTTTCCTCCTGTTTTCTATTCCGCCATTTGCTTGTACGCCGGCAGCATCTCTTCCTTGAGATTAATTATTATAGGATTTTCCGGCGAAATTCGCTAGTTTGTCATTTGAATTCATATACTCTGCATTTAAGTTAGCGCAGATCGGCTTTGCCATGCCAATTATCATTCAATTTGCCATTAGGGTCTTTTCTGTTAGGCCAAATAAAAAAAAACATGTTTAGCGTCCTGTTTTTTCGAAAAATAGGAAGGAGGAGGCCCTTTTTTCTTTTTCTTTCAAAATGGCCGCTCAAAATGGCCGCTCGGTACGTTTTCCCTGACAGTCGGGCTATTTTTCACGATGGCCTACGACATTTTTTATTTTATTTTTTTAAAATCAGATATAGATCCATTTTAGCAGTGTTTTTCATGGTTTTTTTTCTTGAAAAAAAAAAATTCAAGAAAAAAATAGGAGGCGGCCCCCAAAAAGGAAGCGGGCGGGGACGCTAAACATGTATATTTTTTGTAATGGCCTTATTCCATTTAATAATTTTGAGGACAATGCATATGGGTGTAGTGAGACATTATGTAAAGAAGGGGCGAAATCAAATGATATGGCTTTTCTGCACGGATATGTTCATATACCCCGGAAAAGTACAAAAATACCCCGGGGATACAAAATACCTACCCCAGTCACAATATTGTACCCTTCCTCCATAATGAAATTGTGATAAATTGATGATGAAACACAAAACAAACAACTTCCTTACATGAAAATTTACAAAAATATTGAGACCATCAAGTCCATGATGCCACTCGATGTAAGTCGTTTTTTTTTTCATTCTTAACAATCAAACTTAAAGGATGATGAATATCAGATAAATCTAAAAGTATATAAAGTGTATAAAAGCAAGAAAAAAAAATATGATGAAATACACATGGACAGAAACAATCTTGAAAGAGAAGAATGAGCTATAAAAAGTGTGTAATAAACGAGATATGTATATTGACCATCAATTTGAGTGCACAAAGTGCTAATTTGAATGCTACAAATGAATTCGAATGCTAAAAGTACACCTTCACGATGTCAGAAATCGTTGCCCCAAATTGAATGACCAAATAGCGAAAGAAGCACACTATTCATTAAGTTGAATGAAGCATACATAGATTCCAACGAAAACTTCATAGATTTGAAAACTAGAAAAAGGAATATAAACCCAAGATATATCAAACAGCACTAAAACCGTCGAATTTGAACGCGAGACAAATTAATTTAAATGACAAACTCGCGAATTTCAAGTTGGCCGGAAAATCCTATATAACAGTTATCCCTAATGATGTACACATTCTACCTTATATTTATTATAGGAAACGAAATAGAGAACGAGCGGCTGATAATGTCGAAATGAGAAAAACATTACTGTCTGTACAATAATTATACAAAGTAAAACTATGAATGTAAATCCCTGTTGCATCAAACTAATATAAAATATGTTTATTATGCTATATAAACGGTACTATTATACGTCGGATATTATACTTTAGCCCAAAGATATAAACAAAACAAAACAACAAAATGGAAAGAACAAATTTGAGCTGGGGGGGGGGGGGGGGGGCAGGAAGTCAGTCAGAAAAATATGATAATAATAAGAACAGTACAGGCTATACGTCCAACTTTCTATCCCCCCCCCCCCTCTCTCTCTCTCTCCCTCTCTCTGGCTATGTCGTTTTCCATCTTCATCTTTCTATTCCGCCATTTGCTTGTATGCCGGTATCATCCCTTCCTTGAGATTAATTATTAAAACATATCCCTGATGTTATCGGACATTATACCTTAACGAAAAGATATAATCAAACAAAACAGAGACAAATTAAAGAAAAAAAAATCGAGCTGGGGGGGGGGGGGGGGGGGGGTGATCGGAGAGACAAATATCTTTTTTTTTTTAAATACAGTATACAGGTTACGTCCAATTTTCTATCTCTCTTCCCCCCTCTCTCACCTATGGCCCCCGCCCTCCCCTCTCGCATATACCCCCCTCTCACATAAACCTTATATTTAGTATAGGGAACGAAATAGAGAACGAGCGGCTGATAATGTCGAAATAAGAAGAATATTACTGTACAATAATTATACAAAGTAAATCTTTTGAATGTAAATCTCTGTTGCATCAAACTGATATATAATTATTATAAAAAAAACACTATTATGCTATATTGACGGTACTATTATACGTCGGAAATTATACTTTAGCCCAAAAATATAAACAAAACAAAACAGACAAAAAAGAAGCAAATCTGAGCTGGGGGGGGGGGGGGGGGGGAGTCGGTGAGAAAAATATCATAATAATAAATACACTGAGTACAGACAACGTCCAACTTTCTATCTCTCCCGCCCCCCCCCCCCCTCTCTCTCTCTCTCTCTCTCTCCCTCCCCCCTGTCTGTCTGTCTCTCTGTCTATGTCGTTTTCCATCTTCATCTTTCATAATGTTGTCTATTCCGCCATGTGTTTGTATGCCGACACAATCCCTTCCTTGAGATTAATTATTATAACATTAACTTGACGTTATTCGTCGGACATTATACTTTAGCAAAAATATATAATCAAACAAAAAAGAGACAAACTAAAGAAAACAAATCAGAGCTGGGGGGGGGGGGGGAAACTATCTAACATAGATAAAGAGCAGTTATAAGCAAAGAATTGAGAACTAATTTGTGCAACCAACTATCATGAAAATCAAAAAGCTGTACTGAATAGTAAAACTCCGACACTTTATAGCACGATAAGTAAATAAAGCCGACAATCTTGAATTGAAACAATGGGATGGACTATATCGAGACTAGCTAATCTCCTCAATAATAGGCCGGCCTGGTACCCTCTATAGTCTATACGTACGCATGAGTGACCTGAGCTGAGATCGCTAGTTCGAGCGAGACTGTACTATATACTATATCATAAGCTTTTCAAAAATAGGCCAGTTACTATGAATAGGCGTCAATGACCATATAAGGCCAAGGCTCATGCATCGAACGGTGTACCCGCGCGTGCCGTGTACAAAGGTTTTAAATGAGATCACGATTCGACGTACTCCTAAATAAAAATAAAAATCTCTGTTGCATCAAAATAAAATTATACGTTCATTGTATGTTACTGACAGAAGTAATATACATCGGACATTATACTAAAGCACAAAAGGGTTATCTATAGAAGAAGGTGGACAACATTATAAGAGAAAGAATAACGATTTCTCTTTTATTTATACAAAAATTAACAGCTTAAATACCCTTACAAAAACAGAAGAAATCTTGAAGAGAGAGAGAGACAAGAAAAATGTGAAAAGGACCCAACAAATACAAAATAAATAAATGATAGGATTCTAGAGCGGAAGATGATAGGGGAAACGTAATAGTTTATTAGTATTGGCAAATTTTGACAATAATAGTTTGTAAGTAAATTGACAAAGTATATACAAACAAAAACGACACAAAATATTTGAAAGCATTTTAGAACTACCGGTATATAGAATGAATATACGAAAAGAGTTATGTCTGAGGCCTATCTAGATCTATGTTACGTAAGAGGAACAATGAACTTGGCCAAAGGTAGAGTTCGTTGTCATGGTTATAAACTCGAACAATAGAAGGGCGGATTATGAGGTACTAGGGTGCCTGCCGTCATGAGATTTCTTCAAGGCGAGCGCGGATTACGCTGCTCCCAATGAAGTACCAGCAGTATCAGAATTTCATGTGAAAGAAAAATGGACATATGCTTATATATAAAAAAAAGATCATAATGAATAATATGAAAGTACAACAAACAGGAGCAATTGATAATGTTAGTTTATATTTTGCACGATTGGAGAAATAAAGTATCATAAATCGTAATCTTGAATCTTGTGCAAGAGCATTGATTTATCTTGATTTTTTTTGTGATGTGAGCAAAATAAACGCAAATTTCTAAACGAATGTCAATCAATGATTTGTTACCTTCCTTCCATTACCCCCACCTAACAAACAAACAAAAAGCAGGAGACACATTAGTATACTTGGGGGAGGGAGGAAGACAAAAAATGTATAATGAGTGCAGTTTTCACATTTTAATGAGATTTATTGAATGGAAGAGTAAAATCAACCCAAATTTTTAAACGATTATAAACGAATTTTTATTAATTGCTTTCCTTTCATTATTCATCACCCTCCCCATCTAAATAATGATAATAATAATATGATGATGATGATTATAATGATAATAATAAGCCGGAGAAACACTATCGTACGGGGGGAGGGGGGGGGGGGGCACGGGGCAGAATGCGGATAGGGAGGCAGACTGCACCCATAATGGGTGGCCAGTGAAGAAACAAAAGAGAGAGTGGGGAGAAAAGAAAAAGAGAAGAGAAGAGAGGGAGGAAAAGAGATGAACAGGAGCAAGAGAAAATATTTTCTTTGGAGAGGGCTTTATACCAAGTTCAAAGAAAAATATTATATTTAAAACCTTCCGTAAAATGTGTTTTTGGCCTCTATGAGTTAAATGACAATGGAATAGCATAGTCTCTAAACAAGAATTGATGAATCAACACATTGGCGTTACGGCCAGCACGCAATTGTTTATACCGGCGAGAGAGAAAAAAAAACACTAGTCTTTATTTCCATTAATTGCTGGAGAATTAAATTTGAATGAGGCTCCCATAATGTGTCTAGATTGACAGCTCCAAGTTACCACCCCGAAAAAAATCTACTTTTTAAAAATTCATTCGGTTATATATACACAGATAAAACGTAATTGTTTAAAATGCTAACAGTTCATTACAATACAACAGCTTGTTGAATTTTTAAACAGGTCTTATTACTTGTAAACAACCCTTTTAAACGGTGTTTACCGTGTTTTTATTGTGCATAATGATCCATTCCAAACATACAGAGTACAGTGCTAATTAGACACGAACTCAAGCTAAGCTAAATAACTTAGTTTAGCCGCAGAGGGAGCTAAACAAGTATTACGAATCTTTCAATGGGTTGAAAATTAATCGTGGTTTTTCTGGCTTGAAAAAGACGTCACGGTCTTCGCACACACACAATGCGGCTTTTCGTGGGCAAATCGTGCATCCGGGATTAACTCCTACAGCTTTGATGCATGCGCTCTCAGGTTAATAAGCCGCGTGTTTACTGCCACTCGAATTAATCCAAGGCGCCTTACAAAGCTTAAATTAATTACAAACAAAGAGGAATAATACAACAAATTAGAAAAGGTCTGTTTTTAGACAGATTTTGAAAGCTGAATAAAGGGGCACCTACTAATAGCTTAATGGAAAATAGATCGCTGTACCTTTTGTAACCGTCTGTTTTAATACATGCATTATCCCCACTAACAGCCATTCCTATGCTGTTGGCGGTCCCTTGTTTCCCTTGGTCGGCAGGTTTGACTATAGTCAACAGAGTTAACTATTACAATGTTTTAAAAATGTGCCAGAAATTGTTATCTCCTTGAAGAAACTGTCAGAAAAATATTTGTATTTCATTCATTAGTATGTGCATTAATTTGTCATCCTATTTATACAAACACAATTAAAAAATCATATTTATGATTATTTAGTTAGCTTTTTTAATTGGATATGGTATCTCCCAGGGGGCAAAGATCAGAAATGGTGATACTTGTTCATACAGCCTTTTTATATATATCCAATGTCAAGTTATGATGAATGATAAGATTAAGTAAAGAGATACGATTGATTGGATGATTAATCAGACTCTGATCGTTAAAGAAATGTCACGGAACCGATAAGATGAGCATTGCAGCTGTCAATCATATTTTGTATGTCAACAAGGCAGGTCGTTCACCTGACTAGTTATTGTTCTTTTTATGAAATACAAATAAACATTATCTCCTAATCATAGATTTGATTGTTGCTGTGTTTGCACAGCGATATATGCTTGGGAGAGCTTGGAAGACAGTTGAAACTTGGGATGATCTTTGTATCTTGTCGCTATCTGTTAAAAAGTAAAATGAAACTTTACAGTCTCTTTATACATGTAGTTTCCTCTTTTATAAGAATCCTGCATGAAACTACATTATTTTTGAAAAATGAAAAACATGACAACATTTCAAACTGAAGGATTAATCTATTGTATGATAGTTATACGTTAAAAGAGATATTTGCTTATTTGTTTGTTTGTATTTACTACAAATTGTACCATCAATAGTAACTCTAAAGACATTAGTGATCTGTTGAGGATTGAACCCAAGACCTTTGCATTGCAAGTCAAGCGCTTTTTACTACCAATTAATATCGTGTCAAAATATGTTAGGATTTGCTATCCTCAGCATAGACGGAGAATGCATGTACAGGTATTAAAGATGAAAATCTTTTTCGATATAAACCAAAGTTCAAAATAAACTTTCAGTCTTGTATCCTTTGATTTTTGTCTTCTTCAGGTTGCCCTTCTTTTCATGGTGTTTTGGATCATTAGTATCCTGGCATACATCTGTTGCGGCATGACGAACATCCCTCCATACATCAACCCCCTCATCCTGGCAGGGTCGATGCTACTCTTTCTTATCAATCCCACCAGGACGCTCAACTACAGGGCGCGATTCTGGCTCCTTAGAATTCTAGTGAGTATTGCCAGTTTCAACTGCTTCTGTACAGCCCCTTCCCCCTCTCCTTCCCCCTTTCCTTCCCCCTCTCTTATCCCATCCTCTCTCCCTCCTCTCCCTCTCCTCTCCCTCTCCTCTTCCCCCTCCTCCTCTTTTCCCTCCTCCTCTTTTCCCTCTTCTTCCCCTTGTCTTTCCCCTCCCTCACCCACATGACCTCCTACACTCATGCTGTTCTCCCTAATACACAAGTGCCAAAGAGGATGCTCAACTACTGGGCGAGTTTCAGGCTCCTAAGAATTCTAGTTTAATAAGCAATGCCAATCCCCACCCCTTATGCCCTCAATAATCATGTTTTTTCTTGTTTTTCTTGTGTTCATGCCCTAGTCATTAAAATTTTATTTTAAACAAAAGAGACAGAAAAAAAAAAACATGTTTGTACACTCATTTTGCCTCAATATTAGATTCAGATTATTTTTAGAGATAGGCTGAGGATACTGCTAGTCTACATGTACATTTTCTTCACCCTTCTCCTATTTCAAGCTGTTGCATACTATCTACATGCTCCAAATGGTCTAAAAGAGTATGTTTTAATGATTTTTAGTTTCTTGAAATTATTACCTGTCCACGAACAGCCTTGCACACCAATGCTGATATTTATAAATGCATACTAACATAATAGCCCAGGCTAATATGGGACGAAATAGTCCACTGAGTTAAAGGTATAGACCAGTTCTGGTCATGCGATTGCATTGTGAAAGAAACGTTATGGAATCGTTCAGAAAAGGTTGATCATCTAGCATATAAGTATTGGTGTGTACTGCAGGGTTCTGGAATCATCAAAATGATAAGAAATTTGGCTCAGTCTTGGTAAAGCTACAAGCACTGTACACCGAAAGGGATTACGCGATATCTATCGAGGCCGGATCGATATAATAATTTACCAAATATATCAATTAGTAGGCGGTTTCCCGGCAATATTTATATCATCACGTACAGTATTAGTCAAAACATATTCTTTCACATGATTGGTAATAAGAACTTCCATTTCATTTTTTGAGAGGGGGGCGTTTCCAAAAGTGGTCTACTGGTATACCTTTAATACAGAGCACCAAGCTCATAATTCCATTAATATTACCATGTTTTGGACTGAACAGATAACAAGTTCTCATTCTATTTTCTCTCATTCCTCTCTATCTCTCTCTCTCTCTCTCTCTCTCCCTCTCTCTCTCTCCGTCTCCAGGGTCACATAGCCATAGCTCCATTCCACGCAGTAGGGTTTGCAGATTTCTGGCTGGCTGATCAACTCAATAGTCTAACGTGTGTGCTTTTAGACATGGAGTTTCTTATATGTTACTACTCTTGCGAGGTCAGCTGGGTTAAAAATGGTCAATGTAAGTATTGAACTTCAGTCTCGTTCAGATATGATATGATGAACTACTTTTTCTTTTATGATGAGGTAAATCTAACATACGTTTCACATTTCTGTATCATATGACACAGAGCTATATACTGTATGAACTGAAGACATGTAGGACCATGTAATCATGAAAACAGGATAAGTTTCAAGGTATTTTTGTCAGATGTCTACTGTGCTACTGTCATTAGTATTTAGTATTGATATTTTTGTTTTGTATCACTTGAAGAATATATGTTAACATTGCATGTCAAAAGTCTTAAGCTTTTATTGCCAAACCTGTGCATGTTTCTCCATAAATACTGTAAATGTATTATGATTGTACATGTTTTTTTTAATAATTCTTCTGCTATTTTCTGTTTATTCTCATTTAGATCATACTATGTAATGTGATGAACCATGCAGATACAATTAAATGCATGAATGAATAAATAAATAAATAAATAAATAACTTAGTTTAGTGCTTATTATTGTGTTTACTTTCATGTTACGGACACAATACATCTACATCTACCTCTCTCCACCCAGGTGCAGTGAATGGTACCCTGGTAGGAGGAATTTTACTACTTGAATACTTTTAGCACCTTAGGGCAGCTGGGCTAAAGTCAGGATAATAGTACTACTTTGTAGGTGCCTTGTGCAATATAATGTAGCTACAGTCAAACCTGCTTTAGGGACCTCCAGTATAGAAAGTCTATAAAAACCATCTTTTTCATTTCCCTTGAATATTGTTTCTCATTTATACCTGTACTAAAAGAACCTGTACATAATGACCACCTACCTATAAAGACATCTTTTCATGTATCCCTTGAGTGGTCTTCACGGACAGGTTTCACTATAGTTGTTTCACTGTAACCTCTAGTTTACCTGTAACCTGTTTAGTAGTAATAATATTACTTGTTTACACCATCTCTCTCTTTGTCCAGGTAAATTATCCTGTTTATCCTCGTACTCCCACGCGATACGGGCGGTAGTGGCGTGCCTCCCCGCGTGGTTCCGCTTCGCGCAGTGTTTACGGCGTTACCGTGACACCAAGAAAGCATTCCCTCATCTCGTTAACGCGGGGAAATATTCGACCACATTTTTCGTGGTCCTCTTCTCGGCATTAGTCCACATACGAAGAGGTGAGTAGTGAAAGGTAGCATTATTTAATGGGGTTTCATGTGCAGGGGTTAATATATACCAGCTGTTCTAACTTGACAATAATTGGATAGGGGTGAGGGAATTGTTGGAAGTTGTTGAAAATCAAATGTGTTAGGTAGGTGAATGTATAAAAAGTTTCATTTTGAGGTTTTGAAGCTACCTTGTTTAAAATGTACTAACATGTAAACTGAAGAAGAAAAAACAAAAATGATTATGGAGAGCAGATTTTCAAATATTGCTCTTTTTTCTATTTTTTATAAAAAAGGCTCCTGCGACATTTGCTCCAAGTCAGTTTCCTACACTACCAAATTCTTAACTTCTATACTCGTACCTATACCTAATCCTAACCCTAAACCCAATTGCTACCCTAGCCCTAGCCCTCTATACCTTTTAGGCTTGAGTCGGTACGGTCGATCACACCGGGACCCGACCGTTGCCGTCGGGTCCCGGTTTCGTTTTTTGAGAACCGACGCTCCGAAAAAAATAATGAAATATGTAAGAAATTGCAGTTTTGCACACCACTAAAATCATTCCACCTTGAAACTTAAGTATTTAATTGTTACCAATCATATTCTAGCTCATCCTGAATCAATCCGAACTGCTGATATAAATATGGGTTGCAAAGCAGTTCGCCCCATGGGTTTGCTGTTGCCATCAGCTGCTAGCTAGCTACTGTACTGGCCGGGTCTCTCGGCAGGATTAATAAATCAGGTTGAAAGAAACGGCTTTCTAAAAAGTACTTCTTTACAACATACCGATCGAATAATTTTTAAAAGACAAAATGGATATTATTTCTTTGATTTTGAACACCGCATGCTTCTTTTAAAAGCTGAAAATTACTTGGTAATCACAAGAAGTTTCGATACGGATAGCTGTTGCAAGGCAAGTTCAGATTAGTCTTGGAAAAATGCGCAGTGCTCCTCGTAGTTAGCTGTAGTCCGTGCCAGAACGAACCCAAACAAAGACGTGATCGTAACGAGAAAAAAATCATTAAAAACTACGAGAGCACAATTGGAAAGACAACTACTCAAAATTATCGTAAGCAGATACATAACTTGGAGGAATAATACAATAGTTGTCCAAGAAAAGCCACAGAAATAGTGATATTTAAGGAGTTACTATAGGTACAATCATTATCGGAATGGGCCTGCTGATATGTCCGAATTACACGTTATTTGGTTTCTAGCCTCGTGTTCTAACACGAGGCTAAAAACCAAATAACGCCCTCTACGGTAAAAAGCAGTATAACAAAGGATTCAAGTATTTGCAGCAAGCCCCTTGCGATAAAAATGTACCCAGTTACTCCTCGATTATCACAATTTCTGTGGCATTTCTTGGGCGATTATTGAATTCTTTGTCCAAGTTATTTATCTGATTATCGTAATTTTGAGCAGTAGTTGTCTTTCCAATTGTGCTCTCGTAGTTTTTAATGATTTTTTTCTGGTTACGATCACGTCTTTGTTTGGGTTCGTTCTGGCACGCATTACAGCTATCAGTATCAAGGAACACTGCGCATTTTTCCGAGACTAGTCTGAACTTGCCTTGCAACAGCTATCCCGTATCGAAACTTGTGATTACCAAGTAATTTTCAGCTTTTAAAAGAAGCATGCGGTGTTCAAAATCAAAGAAAAAAATATCTATTTTGTTTTTAAAAATTATTCGATCGGTATGTTGTAAAGGAGTACTTTTTAGAAAGCCGTTTTATTATTCAAACATTAATGTTTTTTGACCCGATTTATTCAACCTGCATGAATCAAAATGGCGGCTCGATCGTTGTCTTTCTATTTTTTGCTCCAGTTTTTTACTTTTAGAGGCACGATAATGGCACTAAACATCGCCAATCATGGATAAAAATAATGTCAAATGGAAGAATATACCGATCTGTGCTGAGGTATGCATGTGTTGATTTATTTGACTGATAAAAAAGGTCACTTTATAGGGACATACTGATGATATGCGCTTTTTATAGAGGCAAGTGACAAATCCTGCGAGCTGATTTCGGGACACCGGGTCCCGATCGGTGCAAGGCCGTCGGGACCCGGTTTATGAAAATCCCGACATGACTCAGGCCTAATACCTTTGGCGAAATTAAGGTTGGAGCAATTGTTTCAGGAGCAAATGTCGGGTCTTGCTTTCTTTCCCTCCTGTACATATCAGAACCTTCATGAGCATTTCTACATAATGCCAGTTTTCAACGATATCTGCTATCTGTGATTATATTCCTACATTTTAAAGATCAGTACCTCCATGAGCACTTCTACAAGGATCCGTTGTACTGCTTATAGATCTTCAGTGCCTTCTGTAGCACCTGTTACAAATTCACCTGCATGTACATTATTTGTTATATTTTTATTTTGAGATGTCTTTCTGCACAATTCACACCAACCCTCTTCACAGCCTTCCTGCTTCCCCTCCCTGCTTCCCCTCCCTTAGATATTTGCTTCAATATTTGTAATTATATTCCTACGTGTTTAACAGATCAAGACCTACATGAGCATTTCTACCAGGACCCGTTGTACTGTTTATGGATCTTCAGTGCTTTCTGTAGCTCCTGCTACACACTCACATGGGATATAAAGATGGATTGGGGGCTCCTGGAGAAGAAATCCTACAATAAATTACTCAGGGATGAAATCGTCTATCCGGAAAAGGTGAGGCAGGAATGGAAATGACCCAGGGGGGTGTTTCACAAAGATCCTAAGTTGAACTTATCTCTAAGTTGGACTTAACCATTATGAAAAGCTGTTAGCGTCTATGAAAGTATTTTGTAAAAGTTATTTTAAAAGGCATAAAATGTTGATTCAAATCATTCATATTTTATATTATCAAGGAGATTTCATGTTTTTGATGAGGAATTTATAAAAATTCTAAAATACTTGAATTTTTACTTTTTAATTGATTTTATCTTAAGGCTAAAAATGGCTATCTATAATTTCTAAGTCCAACTTAAAGTTAAGTTTGACTTATGATCTTTGTGAACCCCCCCCCCCCCCAGATATCTGTGTTGAATGTGTTAGAAATGTATGCCTGCATACATGCATGTTATGACTCACACTTCTCAAACACTGCTCCCACATGGGTGTTCTTTTACTGAAGCTTCAAAGCAAAAAATGAATACAGAAATTATTTGAAGATGACTAAAAATATGCTCAACTATTTTCAGTGTAGCCTTTTCATGAAACTGAGTAAAACGGTTGGTATGTGTATCATTAGAAATGTCGGTAAATTTCCTTCTTCCTTGTACACAATGTTTAATTAATACACGACATGTGATAAAAGGGATGCAAGCATTTAAGAAGTAAGCAATTTGAAACGAGTAAAACCTCTTTTCACAGGAGGAGATAATGATGAAAGTTTGTTTAAGCACTTGACTTGAAATTCAAAGGTCGTGGGTTTGATCTCAACATGGCGGTAATGTTCTTTGGCAAGGCATTAATCTACATTTGCCACTCCATACCCAGGAGAGAAATGGGGACCTGGTAGGATGAGGAAAGCCTTTGGGTTAGTAATTGCCATATGCCCTCACAGTGACCATATGGTAGAAATACTCCCCAGGGAGTGGAGATGGTGCATGAATGAATTCGATGACCGGGGCAATAATATCTTTAGAGCGCTTAGAGACGGTATATCGAATCAAGCACTTTATAAATCCAGATTACTATTATTTTTATTATTATCTCTGCAGGCGTATTATTTTGCAATGGTGGAGGACTTGGTGCTACGCTTCATTTGGTCAGTCAACAACACAGTAGGACAGATGGACATTGGCCGCGGTCGTAACGGACTCATCATTTCCACCATCCTGTGTTTCTTAGAAGTTATAAGGTACGTAAATGACTCCCATCAAGACATACATGTATGTCATGTCACAACTTATCCAATTTCGGATGAAAACTGAAAACCGCGGCGTAGTTGATTGAGTTCAAGGCCAAGCACCTATTTTCTTGTATGATATACGTGCAAATTTTATGTTCCAAGGC
Source organism: Strongylocentrotus droebachiensis (assembly GCA_035222895.1). Lineage (NCBI taxonomy): Eukaryota > Metazoa > Echinodermata > Echinoidea > Camarodonta > Strongylocentrotidae > Strongylocentrotus > Strongylocentrotus droebachiensis. Next base: position 303,635 of record JAVYIG010000408.1, on the reverse strand, counting down.
CCAGGTATACTAGAATCTCTGATGTGGTCAGTAATGTATCTATATAGGACAAAAAAGCGTGGTCTTGCCCATGTTTATTTGTATCATGAACAAACATGTATATGGGTCATTGATTGATCCAATGGTAATGCTCAAGTTATTGGTCTTTATCTTTTGTGTGATTTGTAGGAGATTTATATGGAACTTTTTCCGTTCGGAGGAGACCGACCTTGCCTATGTTTATTTGAATAATGGACATATTATTTGTATTTATTGATCCAATTTATTCATATTGGTCTTTACCTTTTGTGTGATTTGCAGGAGATTTATTTGGAACTTTTTCCGTTTGGAGAACGAACATCTCAACAACTGCGGTCAGTTCAGAGCAGTTCGGGATATCTCAATCAAACCAGCGAAGGAAGACGAGAATAACCCCATGAAGGTATGATGTACTAATATCCTGTTAGGACTAGTTGAAATTTATTCGGAAATTGTACAAAGAAATGTTGTGTAAAGAATCATTGTGTAGCGAAAGGAGCGTACTGATTCGATAGCAACATCCTACAAAGAAACTAGTTTTCTATCTCTCTTCATTTCATAGTTTTATTGCAGTAGTAAAGTTAGAAACACATCCGTACAGAACAGAAATGGCATTGTTAATTTTACCGTGCCTTTATCTTTTCCATCCCTGTTTCATAATTATTTTCATCTACTTCATCCTATCTTCTACTATATTTTTCTCATTTGTACTTGTCTCCTCTTCTCTTTTTCTTTATCATCTTGTGCTTTTTACTTTTTTTTCTTTCTTAAACAAAAAAATCTTTTCTTTTCAAGGAATCATTGTTTTTATCTATCTTGTTGCTTCATCTTGTTTTCACCACTTGTTCCTTCATCTTCTCTTCCTATTCCTCTTCTAATCTACCTTTCTGTTTTCTTCAGCTGTTTCTTGTTTAATTTTGTGTAGAATATATGTGTATCTGAACCAAAATGTAATACCGGTATATTGATTTTTTGTCATTGTTATTTTTGTTTCTCTATTGTTACAGGTAGAGGAGATGATGGATAATGAAGAATTTGTTCCTCTATGCAAACACAAACCTCCAAACGAGGTTCGCAGAAGATTAAGTGTTAGAGAGTGAGTTTAAAAACCTTTTATAAATATACAAGAAATGTTACATTGTGTTTTTCAGAAAATTACTGCATTATTTTAAAAATCGTTGGAAGGAATGTGTTAAAAATTTTAAGACAATAATGCGAGGGCAAAATCAATAACCCATTATGAGAAATAGTTAAAATGTAGCTCTACCCACTAGCCACTTTCAGACACCTGTAAAGATATTTAATTGGATTAAAATACTCTCATATCCATAACTAAAGAAAAGTAAATACAAGATTCTTGTTAGAATTTATTTTCTGTAATAACATATGGCTATATACCAACAAGAATCTTGATTTTTTTTAGTGCAGATGTGTCGGAATTAGTTACACTGTAGTATTATGTAGTACAACTGTATTTCACTGAAAAACAAAACCGAGATTGAAATTAATGATTGATTGAAATTTTTCTGTTTTGTGTGCCCTCTAGCATCCCAATGGTGAACAATCACGCGTGTCTTTCAGTGCCACTCCTTTTAACCAGCCCCGAGCCCATTCCAAAGCGACCCTCGGTCGTTCGTTTCCAGGTGGGTGACAACGAGAGCGGGACGTCCAAGACGAGCATAGCCCAGGTCGGACTCTATGGAGAGGACAGTCATGATGATGATGATGATGATGAAAATAGCAGTGAGAACTCAAACATTAGAGACATGCTTGTATGATTTGCACTGCTGAATCTAGGTTTAATGACCAGTTTAAGGGTGTTATGACAGTCTCTTGTGAAAATATCAAGTTACCAATATTAGATTTTATCAGTTGCAATACGATGTATGTCTACACGTATGTCTTGATTTCTTTTCATGACAGCTTTAATCAGGCAGAAAAAAAAGCAGCAGAATGTTCATTGACCATTTTTTAAATGGATTTTGTGCAATGTTTACTCTACGCAATAGGTTATTTAAGGATGTTCCTCAGGGATGTTAGTGTTCACCTCAGCTGTTTAGGGGGAGCTGGTTATGTATTTACCATCCACAATGCCCAGTGTTCCTGGTATTGTGAGTAGTGAATATACGATCAGCTGGCCCTGCCCAACCAAAGTGCACTCCAACATTCCTGTCGAACAATTTCAAATGAACACCCCCTTTGGAAGAAGCTCAATCAAAACCAACAACCTCTGTTACAGGATGGGAGTTAGGCTTCAATATTGCAATCCCGTGTAGCATCCAAACAGTTGGGTTGAAACAGAGCATATCATGATGTCATCATATGCAAAGGATGGTACAATTTTCTCATAGTTGTTGACAACTGCGCAAGACAATAAGTTATAAAGATTACAAAGTTTCAAAGATTCCTTCTAAGTGGTCTTGAGCTACAGGTATGTGTAGCTGTTTTTATACTAAAAGTGCATTTATTACATTAGTTCTAGTAGCCACAGCTGAGTGGCTCATCTCATGTTTATGATTTTATTCTTGTACATCTGTAAATAGAATTTTCACCATGGTGCTCAAACTAAAGAATAAGAAAGAGAAACTTATTGTTTTATACCCACAATTTTGCAATGATCAGTGTCTGTGATTGTGAATGGGTATTTACATTTTTAATGTGTGATTTTTCTGTATTTTGTAAGGCTGTGTGTGATATTACAAAGGCGAACTCTGTAGGCAGTTGTCCTCAGATCCCATTGTAGTGTATGTGCCTGTCCATTCGTGATGCAATGGTTGAAGAAACAGAACTGGAAAAAAAAAGTAAAGAAAGAGGAAAACTAACTTCATTGTCGTGTAACATCTATGTGAGTACCCCAGCTTTTTTATAACAGTGATCCTTGAACTTTTTTGTTTCCAAATGCCAAATTTCTCTGACTATTAGTAAGTTAGATGGAAATTATGTGGAAGATTTGTTAGTCCTCTGGTGTTGCATAAACATTGCGCAATTCATGTCACAGAAAAAGGGTTTTATTTGGGTGCTGCCAAAGCTTTACAAAACTATGAAGGAGACTTTGAATACTCCAAATGGGTGAATGAGTGTTTCATGTCATTGTTTATTTTTGTTTAACGTTACTTTTCATTTTCATCTACATGTAAGTTAAATTTCAGCTTTGTGAAAGATTGAGATAGTTTTCAAAAAGAGAAACCAGAGAAAGTTTGGGTTAAATAGTTTGATAATCTTTTTTCCCCTCATAATTACCAGGACTCTATTATGTTACTGCCATGAACACAGTAATATTTCATGTCAAATATTTTTGTTTAAAGCCTATCTGCACTACTTTGGCCAGGATGGATTAGACCTCCCTGCATGGTCATTGACAAGTGGTTATCTCATCAAATCCGCTCTCAATTAACATAAGAAAAAGGGGACCATGGGGGACCAATGGTCACCACTTAGGCATTGTTTGCTATATAGTGGGTGCAAGTAGCTTTCAGTAGTGCAGTGGGGCTTTAAATCTCATATTTTGCTTTCATTTTTTATGATAAGTTTCTGTTTGAAACACGGTTGAATCTTTTTAAAAACAGACCGAACATTTACAAACAAGAAAAGAGTGTGACTCTTATGGAACACAACTCATTTTTATTTTCAGTGCAGCTAAATTGGTTTGTGGCCAAGAATTAAAACAATCAGACAGCTTCATTAGGAACTTTTAGATTTGCACATCGTCATAGTGGACTGCTACGTGTGACGTCCTTTTAAGGCACTGTGACGTTCTTTTAAGACACTGCCAGTGCCTTAAAAGGACGTCACACGTAGCAGTCCACTGTGTCGACTTGCAAATCTAAAAGTCCCTATTATCTTTGTGCAAAGGGTGTTTGCAAGCCAGCTACCTCATATGAAAATGCTATTCTGGCTTGCATTATTTTTCTGCCTTTCCTTCATATTGTTATTTTTTGCACTTTTAGAGAAAGTTGCAACTCTGTTCCTGTGAGATGATTTGAGGTTTTGAACATTTGGATGATGTACAATTGTAAATGTACATTTGGATGATGTAAGCCATTAGCTAGTATTCCCCAAAGCACCGACTGTTCAGGGTTTTACTCTTTATATGCCACACTTACATGTATCATCTCCTTGTGCCACATTGTATTTGTCATGGGATAGATTAGATATACCAAAAGACTTTGAGATCGTTGAAATGTTTCCGGTACAAGACAACTCTATAGGCGTACATGTGTTTAAAAGGTTGTCACACAGCTATTCAAAATTGGAATTTTGCAATTTCGCAAAGCCATTGTGTTGCAGGAAGCAATCCTTCTGTTACATAGTATGGTGCCTGTTGTTTTGTGCCTAGGGGCACATGTGGAAAACAAGTGATTATGCCATTGTACACTGAAGGCAAATAAAAGGATGAAGAGTTTTATTGCTTTTTAAAATTTGAGGTTTACACATATTTAATTTCTCGTATGAACAACAAGCTTCTAACATTCCAGCACATGCCATGCAAGCTACTGAAAGGTACTGTGTAACATTGAAGATAACAATTTCATAAATCAGCGATATCTTGCGAAGTTTCCTGTGCAACATGTTTCTTTTTATATTTTTTTATTATAAAAAAAGGGTCAACCTTTATAGAACGATTATTTTTTTCCTTTCAGGTTGCAACCTATTCAGTTTATTTTATGTCCAAATGTCAAATATGTTCTTAGTGTGTATTTTATGTTATATATCTGGTTGTTATATGAAATGTTGTCTTTTTAACTGAATGAAATAAAATTGAATTGAATTGAATTGAATTTTCTGTTTAAACAAAAAATTAAAATATACAAATTCTCTCTTGATAAATGTGTCAACATGGCCGAATGTTGATGATAACAAAAATTATCAATCAATGATCTTCTTAAAAGCCATTTCAATTATTGGATGAAATCAGACTCTAGCTAAGAAAACTATTTACAGTAGCTGTTTCAAAAACCGTGGAACAATTTCCCACTTTCCATCAAGGGAATTAACCACATTCAAAGGACCCCTTAAAACAAATTTTCGCTCAGTCTCAGCCATATAATGTAATTTATTTATTCTGTGAGTCTATATAATTTATGTTTCTCTTCACATTCTGTGATTTTGTAAGCGTTGTGGAACTTTTTGATTTTAGAGCTCCTAAATAATCAACATTATTGTTATTATCATGGATGAAGGACATCTGTTGTACTGAATCGCCTATGAGTCTGGAGTTTATTAGGCATCAAGATGCATGAAGCACAGGTTGGAATATTTCTTGAGACACGAAATTTAGAGACAAAATACATCATGGTTTTCCACCAAGATTTCTACTTGAACTTTTGGCAAAAGCTTTTGGCTTCTTGAATGAAATAAACTACTTGTCACTTAAGATTACCTTAAAAATTTAGTTTTATTTTCAGCTTTTAATTCTGTAATAGATTACCCTAATGCCAATGTCTAGCATGGGTGAAAACTTCAACAATGTTACATAGTACCTTTGATATGATAATGCACACATTTACTTTAGTATTTATTTCTTTTGGTTTATAATACACTTGTGCTTTCATCGAGTCTCACAGTATTTTTTTAAGGTCAATATTGATAGAAGATGTACATGTACATATATTTATGAATGTTCAGGGGCCCGTTTCATAAAACCTTTTAGCTATAACAAATGCTAATTTTTCGATGGCAAATTTGCTCTCAGCCAATCACATGCCATGATTTCAGTAGCTTATAACAGTAGCTTTTAACTTGTTATTGATGTCAAGTTTTATGAAACGGGGCCCCTGATTTATGAAATGTATTATCTGTTTAGAGCCAGAAGGGCATTAACTCATATAATCTATAAACACCTAAATGAAGCCCTTATGTCTGTGAACAGACAATATGCTACAAAAAAATGCCACATAAGGTATACCTAAAATAGAGAAACGTGTGTCTTTTGTGAAAGTGAAGAATGAAAATCATAAAGATAATGTATAATCTTTTTTCTTCTTAACTGGAAGAATCTATGTTTTTTGTAGATAGCTGGTATATTACAAATATCTTTTTGTAAAAGATATAATTTGAGTTGGATTATGTGTGCTATTACCTTATCTTGTTTGTGTATGGGAACAAGTTTATGGAGTATTTAAGATGACCCTTAACCAAATCATAAAAGACCTAATTTGTTGTTATAATTTTCAAGGATATAGTATGACATTGTATGTAGTGATCGATTCAAACTGAAATTTGTGTAAACTAATGAAACTGTCCGCCAAAATGCCCAGAAAATCAAATATGTTGAAATGGGGTGAATTCTATGTATTAATTGTGTCATATATTTACCTAAATGAATAGAATTAATGAGCCTATTTCTGATATATTATAATCATTTTATATTTTACATTAACTGACAGTCAAATACAAAATCTGGGTGCATTTATGATAAATCTTCTTATCAATAAATGCACTTGTTATCTACAAAAAAGTATAAAAACGACCTCTGACTGTTATAAAGGTATATAATATGTATCCCGTTTGTTATGTAACGAAATATAAATTGTATGCAATGAGTTCTCTTTCCAAATTGTTTGTCTGAAACTTTAATGCATTGTTTTTGTATTGGAAGAAAATGGCATGATTTTTTTTTATATACATGTGTAATCGTTAAAAGATATAGAGATACAATATGCCTTCATTTACTTATTTTCAAGAATAAAAGAAATATTTTGAAGACGTTTTGGTGTCTGTCTAAATTTTGTTTGGTATTATGTTTCAGGATGTCGAATTTCTACATTTCTCTGTATCTGTATCTGTCTCTTTTCTCTCTTTATCTGTATCTCTCTCTCTTTACCTCGATCTCTCTCTCTTTCTCACTCTGTATCAATCTTTCAATCTCTCTCTCTCCTCTCTTATGTTCTGTCATCAATGTAACTCTCCATCTCACATCTCTCTCTCTCTACCCCTCTCTCCCTGTTTATTTCTTTGTGTATCTCTTCTTCGCCCCTTCTTTTATACTCTTAATCTCTTCTTTTTGTTGTTCCTTTTGAAATCTTTTTTTATCACAACACACACGGATGTTACTTGCCCACATAAAGACAATAAAAAGCTTTATTCTATTGATTAACAGCAAATAAAGTTTAACCACTAAGTAACGCATTCGTTCTCTACAACTGGTAGTACGGATGCAACAAGTGTATACAGTCGGCTACAAATGTGATTGAATTATATACAAAAGGAAACGAATCCGGTTAAAAAAAAAAGGTATGCATTTTTACTATAGAAAGGTCGTTCTACTCGCAAAGACGATGACAAGTGTGATTGAAACCATACACAAAAGCAAATGCAGTTCGACAACTAAAAACTCCTGCAGATATGAACCGCCTAGAAAGCCCATATACGATGATTTAAGGTTACTCAATATCTTACCTTAAATAACATTTCAATTTCAGCTACAATTATCAATCCGTTATTCTTATTTTTTGCACAGATTTTCTTTAACATGATTGTTCGTATTCTATATACGTATCGTATTTACTTACAATAGTTTTTATAAACACTTTCAATGAATCTGCATAATGAATACATGGTAAAATACATGAATACACACACAAAATCATGATTTATATGTTTATCCATGGATCTATGAGTGGTTTTGAACAGAGTCCATTTACAAAGTAATTGGGTCAAACCTCTTAACCCCTTTTAATATTTTCTATCCAGCTTCGTCCGCTAACATCAATGAAAAAAAAGAAAGCTTCTCGTGCAGCAGACGGCGCCAAATGATAACGTTTGACGAGACCAATAACTATTCAACATTTTTTTTATACACACAGTAATCATGAATTATGAATTATGAGAAAGTATTTTAACCGTCCAAAATGTTAAGCGACAAAATCGTTCCGAGAAAATCCATCTGCTCAGCATTCATTCATACCCCTTTTTTCCTCCCCATCGCTTGCTGACGTCATTGAAGAAATCCTCTCGTACTCGAGTTGGAGGGCTGCCAATTGTTGACGTTTCTATTAAAAAGAGTTTTTAAAGTTTATACAATTTTAAAGTTATAAAAAAGCGTCAAATTCATCATGTCAAGAAGTAACTGAAATTAAATGATGTTGGTCTCTCGTTTCGAAATATAAAATATAACTCATGTTTATCCTTCATTGTCAAAATATAGGTCAATGGACACCGAAAATTGTCAACCTTCTTAACGTGAATCTGAATATATTAGGTGACTGCATTCAGTTGATTTGGTCTTTTGTAATCACGAAGAATGGATGTATGTTCAGCAGAAGAAAAATAAAGTGATGGATAATACGAGGATTTACCCAATAATATGCCCTTAATAATATAATAATAATAATAATAATTTAAGGAATAGGCTAAGCAGGAAAATTCAGCTAGGTAGAAGATTAGATGTTCAAGTAACAGATATTGATGTTTTACAAAGTGACTTTCTTTTGGCAAGTAAGAAATATAAAAAATTGCTAAGGTACAAAAGGAGGAAGTATGGTAAAGACTTTAGTGCCTCTTTACGGTCCTTGAAAAATCAAGGAAACCCTAGAGCCTTTTGGGATTTATTAAAGGTAATACAAAGTTTTGGTATGGGGTCATGAATTTGGTTCAAATTAACATATTGGAAGCATAGGTGATCCTACAATATTCAGTAACCGTTGTCGCTGTTGAAATCGAGTCTAAAGTGACGAAATTGTATATAATAAGCTGTTCGTGTTGTATAGCTCCCTCTCAAGGTCAAGATATCAATTTAGCTATAAAATAATGTTTCTTGACTAGAATCGACCGATTGGCTATTCCCATTTGGAAATTATAATCCACAACTACATATTCTGAGATTTTCATGGTCGCAGCTACCATTGTTTGGCCGTAGGCGCTATTTGAAATTTATCAAATTTTACCGGGAGCACCGGTAAATTTTTTAATTCAAATTTTCTCGAAAGCAGAAGTGTTTTAGGGGCTAAATTTTATGGTGCTTATAATACATCCACAGGGGCATCCAAATATATACAAATTGTAAAGAATCACTATCCAGCCAATTTTCAAAATTTACCAAAACTTTGTATTACCTTTAAACAGTAATGGTCGTCGAACTAAAAGTACAGTTAATGTTTCTTTGGGTGATCTTGTACAGCATTTTAAATCTCTAGGAAATGTATGTAAATCAGAGGATAATTTAGAGGAAAGGATGCCTTTGGATGCTGATAATGTGACGATACAAAATGATGGTTTGAATGAACCTATCACATTAGAAGAGGTTGAATTAATGGTTAATAAATTGAAAAATGCCAAAGCTTGCGGTAAAGATTTGATCAGAAATGAATTTTTGAAAAGTTGCCCCTTAGAAATGCGTAGGGTTATTGTTGATTTGTTCAATATTGTTTTAGATAGTGGAATCGTTCCCTCTGAATGGTGTATAGGAGTGATTATCCCAATTTTTAAGAATAAAGGTGAAAACACAAATCCAGATAATTATCGTGGAATTACCTTGTTAAGTTGCCTTGGTAAACTGTTTACCTCAGTCTTGAATAAAAGAATTTCTAGCTTTCTTGATAGTAATCGTATGTTAGGTGAGGAACAAGCTGGGTTTCGTTCAACATATTCAACCATTGATCATGTGTTTGTTTTGAAGACTATTATCGATTTTTACCTACAGAAAAGGAAACGCTTATATTGTGCTTTTATAGATTATAAAAAAGCGTTTGATTTAATTGATAGAAAGTTTTTGTGGTTTAAATTGTTAAAAATAGGTGTAAATGGCAAAGTCCTAAATGTTGTTAAAAGCTTGTACAAATGTGCGAAGTCCTGTATTTCTGTCAACGGCGCAATGTCTGAATTTTTCTCGTGTAACGTAGGAGTTAGGCAAGGTGAAAACCTTTCGCCATTGCTGTTTGCTGTTTATTTAAATGACTTTCAAGAGCATATTGCCAAAATTTATCCTGGCTTGAAAATGTTAAATGAAGAAATACAAAATACCTTACAGGGTGACGAATTAGAGCTTTTTTTAAAGTTGTCTTGTTTATTGTACGCTGATGACACGATCATTTTGGCAGAAAGCCCTGACGAATTACAAGTAGCGCTGAATGCAGTACAAGGATATTGTAATACATGGCACCTAACAGTCAATGCGAGTAAAACTAAAATAATGATTTTTTCCAGAGGGAAAGTTAGGAAGTTACCAAATTTTACGTATGGTCATGCAAAAATAGATGTGGTATATGATTTTGCTTATCTCGGAGTACAGTTTAATTATAATGGTACTTTCAAAAAGGCAAAGGCAAAGCAGATAGTGCAGGCTAGAAAAGCGTTATACAGTATGTTGACTAAAGCGAAGAAATTGCAGTTGTCAGTTGATATTCAATGTCATTTATTTGACCATTTGATTTTGCCTATCTTATTGTATGGTAGTGAAGTCTGGGGACATGAAGATATAAAGCAGATTGAAGTTTTCCATAGGAAATTCCTCAGAACGTTATTATCTGTAGGTTCATATACTCCAGACTGTATGGTTTATGGAGAAACTGGACGAGGTTTGATTTTGAATCATGTGAAGGGTAGAATTGTTAATTTTTGGTCAAGAATTTTGAGAGGTAAAGATAGCAAATATTCATATGTCCTTTTAAAATTCATTCAGTTTCTGCCATTCATAAAGATGAACATTTGGAATTTACTTCCTCATGGTTAAAATTTATTGAAGACACATTTAATCAAGCTGGTCTATCAAATATTTGGCTAGGCCAAAATAGTGGATTTGGCTTAAATATTAATTCTTTGCTAAAACTGAGACTAAATGATATTTTTGGTCAGGAATGGAGAGATGCAGTATGGTCAAATCGCATTTGCACAAATTATAGGATATTTAAAGGCAACCATATATTTGAAAGCTATTTACTCACCCTAAATAAAACTGATGCTTTTACTCTCTGTAAGTTTCGGTGTAGATCACATAAATTACCTGTAAACAAAGGTCGGTTTGATGCGAACACAACACATTGTGATATGCAGTGCACACTCTGCCTGTCTACTGATATAGGAGATGAATTTCACTATATTTTTGTTTGTCCTTTTTTTCAAAGAGAGAGATGTTTATATTTATCAAAAAAGTGTTGTAAGTCTAAGCTCCCAAGTGCTATGCACATGGCAGAACTTTTTAATACTAGAAGCACTTCTCAGTTGAAGAATTTAGCGAGATTTACCCGCCTTATTATGTTGAAATTTAATCAAAAAACAGAGAAAGAAGATAGTTCAAGCATTTCAAGAAGTACAATTAGAGCTGAACCTACACGTACTCGTAGCGGTAGGATAGTGAAACAGCCTACTTTGTTTACTATTTAGCTTGTAAATAGACTGCATTATAGTTATCCTTTTATTATTGTCAGTTTGTCACTATCTACATTCATTGTACATGTACATGTACATGTAGATTTCTATATATAATTTGTGTTTACTAGTTGGTTCATTGTTCATGTTTGTACTTTCATACACTATATACCTATTATCGTTTTTATCTTTGTGTCATTATCTATGTATAATGTATGTGAATTGTATTCATAAGTCATGCATTTTTATTTATACTTTTATGTTTGTTTGTACTCTCATACCCCGAGAGGGGGTCAAAGAGTCAATAAAATTCTACAAATTCTACTCCTTGTATTTGGGGAGGGGTGAGGCAGGCGGCGTAACATGTCAGAGAGTTTAGAAACATACACGTCAAAGGAGAATATAAGAGCCCCTTTCTATCTATCTATCAGTCTCTGTACTTTCCTTTTTTTCTTTCTTTTCTTCAATTGTCACAGATTTTCCAGAATTATCCACCAAAAATTTGATAACAACGTTATGTTGTTGTTGCTGTTGCTCCTCGGTCATTTTGAGACCTGTTTCCCAGCCCTCACCCAGTCATTTTCATTAATTTCACATGCCATAATTCTACCCTCCCCTTTTCATCATTTACCTTTTCCAATTCCTCCAGGAGTTTCTTTATCCCCTCGTCGGCAGAATGGAAATGAAATGCATGATGCGATGACGTAGTCCTAGCCGATGACGTATTGCTTCTTGTCATCACGCTACTCGTGCTCCGCATCATGTGACTCGAGCCAGAGTCACGGTTGCCAAGGTTACAGCAACAGAGTGGCCAAATCTTTGTTAAACGAACCAAGATTTTTACTTTATAAGCCAAAGAAGTAGTGTGTTGCAACAGGCGTGGGACCTCGGATTGCCATGAGGGGGGGGGGGGGGGGGAGAAGGTAGCTTGCTACATATTTGAAATATCATTATTATCATGGGCTTATCTATTGATCCCTGGTATTTATACCGAGTAGTTTTCGGCTCTATTATATTATTATATCATGACGTCTACAATTATTATAATAAACCCGAAACAACCTTCCAAGAATAAGACTATTTTGTAGAACATAAGATAAAAGTTATCTTTCGTAATTAAATAAATATCTTCTTTTGATTCATTTTGTAGTTCAATATTTGTATGGGAGCTGGCTTTATCAACCTCCTTACCTTCGGCACAAAGACCAGACACAACACGGTAGTGTTAACAAAGAGAATCGCGGAGCTGAAGATGACGAAACGGAGATCGACTTGGTACATGAACACGCTAATCGTTGGGACGGCTACGGCCATCGTTACCGCTACCGTGTACACGGAGAAGGCGATGTATTTACCTGAAATGGACGATAACAAGTTAATGCCGATAATTCGGAAAATGACAGGAGTAATGATAGCATATAGCTCCGTTTAGTTTCATTTCACAACGCCCCCTATCGTCAGAGTCAGCAGCCTAACATGTTAGCCTATGTAATTTTACAACAACAACAAATCGTTAAAAATTCGTTTTTTGTTTAAACGAAAAGCACATCCACCCCGACGTACGTTATCACTATAGCTCTTTCATTGGAACCCTCATGTGCCCATTGACTTTTGAAAGTTCACCCACCGTAATTTGATCAAAATAGGTTGCAAGCTCGTCATTGCCTATAATACACATGTGAAACAAGTCGAACTTTGGACTCAGTTTGCCAAGCGATTTTAAGATTATAGGTCAAGCACACGAAGGATAAGAAGCATGAATTATCATAGATCACTTATGCTTGGTTCATTATGTCCATTTCATCCAACCCCCCTAACGTCATTTTTCCATTTAGTTAAAGCAAACATTTTGCCGAGGTAAGCAAAAACATGAATGATCATGAACGGTCAGCATTTTAGTACGTAACGTATAGTGAATGGGAATGGGCGATGATCCGTCCAGGAGGTAGAGGTCAGTGCTTTGTGCTGGCAATGTTCCAGCAAGCGAAAATGAGACAACCGGAGCAATATGTACCGATAATGTCAACATAACACGATAATGCAGGTATTGCCGGCAGAGGTGATTTAAAATGCCGATAATGCCAAAAGATCCGATATTGCCAATAATGTACAAATTAAAGTAACGATATTGCAACGTTTGTATCCGGGGTTTTTATACCCTTACCCGATGTGAGGAGAATGTAAAAGCAGATTAATAAAACATTATAAAGAGGTCTTCTGTGTTCGAATAATGAACATGGCCGTTTCTCACAGGGTAAAGTTCGTCATAGCTGCGCTAATCAAGCATATTACGAAGAAGTTTGCGCATGCGGCTGAATTCAACACATTGTTTATGATATACCGCATTGTTCATAGCTTACATTTATCTTTCGTACGATGTTGCACTGAACACTGACTATTTTTGAGATATAAACTCAAGAGCAATGACAATACCCTGTTTTATATCCCATAGAAATCATGATCGGATTACGAAATACATTATTGTCATGTTCGCACATTTCAATAAGTGATGAGCACAAGGTTTTAGAAATTGCCTTTAGTTTGATTTTTCGAAAGTAGTTGCGATCGTGTTACTCTCATTCATGGTGCGTCAAGGCAAAGACCGCGCAATTCGCTGACGCAGTCATGCGGCGGGCAAATAACGCCTCATGTGCAAAAGGCATACATTAAGTACACTTACTGTCGTTCAAATCGGAGATGGTTACGTCTCGAGTCTCCCATGCCAGAAAGATGCCGAACATTAGAAGGATGCCTTTGATACCATACTTGATGATCCGAAAGAAGATCTGATTGGTCGATCCGCACGTACGAACAGTCGGTACAAAATAAATCTCTTGGCTCGGATCAGTCATGTCCAGCTATGAAAAGGAAAACAAAAATGATAAAGTTTGGCTCGTTTGTTGTTAGTTCACACTTGCCTTATGAGGCATAATTAATCAATTGCTAAGCTTTGTGTTACGGTGCCCTGATTACTTAATGGTTGTAAAATGTTTGTGCATTTCAATAGGTGATAGGCAAGACTCTTAATTTGCCCTAAGCTGATCTTCTTGAAGTTCTTGCAGTCATGTCCTGGATATGGTCTTTTGCCTCATGCGTTTGGAATCTCAATTCCATTGCGCCAATTTAGAACGAATATTCACAAATATGAATTCACCAAAAAAGGCAGGCCCAAACGCATATAGGGCAAGAGTTGGCGTCGATAGAACACCGGTTTCCGGGCGGCGTAGGACATAACCGCATAGGTTTAATTACCGCGTCATATCCACACTAGAAAAGAAAAGAGTCAGAGGCCTCATGCGCAGCTTACCTGAGCGTCTAGAGAGTGTGACGTCACATGTACGTCATCGAGCACAACTCGGAACGTGAGAATAATTGTGTCGGCGAGCACCAATATGAAAACACCAAGTATGAGCTTAGAATCGGGTAAGTTCTGCATGATATAAAGAAAAATATTGAAACAGTCTTTGTCATAAATATAATGACATTACATGATTAGGCGATACCATAGTTACTTGTTCACACTCCCCTCCATCGAGATTGGGGGGGGGGGGGAGACAATCACACAAAGCCAATCACACAAAGACAAACGCACACACTACCTCACACACCCACACCCACACATATATATGTCTAAATATATAGATGGTGAATTCAAAATTAATTTTAAATTCACTGTCTGAAGATATAAAAATGAAACCGGTCATAGTAAAGAAGTGAACTCTCAAGGATTTTTATATCAATTGCTTTAATCATTATTTGTTTATTACCGTTACGGAGGATTTTTCATAAATGTAAATATATATATTTATTGAATGATCATTTACTAGCAAGTGTTATGTTAATTATTATTATTTCATATTTTTTTAAGTAATTGGCGTCACCTGTGCCTGGAAGGGGAAAAGATAACTGAATCCCTTTGTTCCTCAGGTCACTACTTTTCTCCTCTTTCTTCATTTAATTGTGGGCACGTGGCTCCAAAAGCTCCGCCAGCGAAACTTAATTTCGTCGTAAGAAAAATCTTTGCGTTTTTAGGTTGTTTAGGAGATTTTAGGGAAGCTTACAATCTTCTGGAGCCTTTCCACCGCTTTTTTGAAGATTGCATGGATGCGATACGTCTTACTGAAGAGAGCCCCCAGCGATAGAGAAATGCCAACACTGATGAGGCCGGTTTGGACCTACATAGATATTGATACAGGACGAATTTAGAATGAGATAGTGAAGAAAAATGGAAAAGAATTGAGAAACTGCCATATTATATATAAATGTAAGGAAATAACCAAAGGCTTGGTAACTCTTGAATATGTCATACGAGAGTTGCCAAACTGTGGTATTGGAAAGAGAAGAGAGATCTGTTAAAGAGAATGGATGAGAGCGAAAGAAAGAGGGGGGGGGGGGGAGGGGGGGGGGAGAGAGAGAGAAGAAAGGACAAGAAAAGATGGGGAAAAACAAATTAGAAACCGATCCTGATGAATAATAAAGAGAAGATAGAATCATGAGGGTGATGATGATGATGATAATGATGATGATGATTAGATAGATAACGACGAGGATGATGATGATTAGATTGATGACGACGATGACGAGGATGATGATGATGATGAGTTGATTGATGATGGCGACGACGAAGAGGATGATGATGATAATGAGGTTGGTTGTGATGATCAATATAAATGTGATAAATACGATGTAGGAGAAGTAGAATAATGAAGACGAAAAGAGGATTGCTTCTGGGGCATCAATACAGTTACAAAAGGTTTTCTTTAGTTTAATTGAGAGTATGATGGTGAATGCATATATATACGTACGTGACAAAGAACGACGATGTTTGGTTCACTGTAAGACGAAGTGTTAAGCCCAGGAATGATGATAGCTGCGTAGAGCATCAGACAACCGATAACGATCAGGTTGTTGAGTATCGGACTTGATATCTTGATCGTTCTGAATTGAAATTGGATACCTCAGTTTCAGTTTATTGTTTCACATTTCACATTTTTACATTGAAAAGGGTTTTCACAAATTAATGATACGGATAAAAACCCATGATATCTATTTGACAGAGATCGGAATTGAAAGTAATGAATTTAAAAAGAAGAGTGAAATATGGAGGGGCCTACGGTGAAAGATACACGCTTGTGAGTTATAAGCCCCAAAGGTTATTAATTTGTTATTCTATACTGAAATCATGATGCTTGAAATAAAGCAGTAAGTAGTAAATTACGGAAGGTGGAGAAAAAAAAAGCTGAATCAATGCCTCATGGGCGGGGGCGATTTCTGTTAATGACCGGGGGGGGGGGGGAAGAATTTTTTTTGGTAATTTTATTAGTCTAAACGCTGCACTCTTTGGCCTTGCGGAGCCTAAAAGTGTGTTGCAGTCATTATTTAGTATATGCTATACAATTTGTTTTGCACTTTTTCAAATTTCCAGCGTAACTACGGATGCTGTAACGTGCAGCGAGAAGTCGATTTGTTAAATTCGTCAATGCGCGTATTTAAGACGCCTTGACGAGTTGTCAAAACTCGTCAAGGCCTCTTGTTTAAGTCAAGAAGGCGGCTTGTTTAACTCGTCAAGTCGCTGTGTTTAAACCAATAAGACTAGTTGTCAAAACTCGTCAAGGTGTCTTGTTTCAGTCAATGATCACTGGGCCGTGTCTGGCAGTGCCTTAAAAGGACGTCACATTACCTTAAAAGGATGTCACACGTGGCGGTCCACGTTCTCGTCGTGTAAATCTAAAAGTCTCTATTAAGGCGCATTGGCGACTTTGAACAACTCTATCCTTCTAGGTTAAACTAGTCGCCTTCTCGCTGCACGTTAAAGCTTCCGCACACAAGGTAAGATTTCCTTTTAGCAAACCTGTACTCCCTGTAATGAACATTGAGTGAGAAGAAGATGAGGGATAAAACTATCCCAACACCAGACAGAGAGTAGAAGATAATCCGAACAGTGGAAGAAACTGTTTCATCAATGGGTTGGTATGTGATGCCATCAACAGGGCGCTTGCCATCTGCAAAGATAAACAGTTCTTATGGGTAAAGTACAACAATAATGAATTCAAATTTACACATTATGATATTGTGATTCCCTCAATCTTATACCCTCCCATGCCATAAGTATTGCAACATGATGAAATTCGTTAAATTTGTGGTTAAATTTGTGTAGATGGGAACATTGATAACGCCAAATATCGAGATATTCTGGACGCCCACTTGTTTCCATCCATTGCTAACATCTTTGGCAACGCGCAACACCCGTTCGTCTTCCAGGATGACAACGCACCGGCACACAGGGCAGCCAGGATGGACCAATGGTATGACGAAACTGGCGTCAACAGGGTGCAGTGGCCGGCGCAATCACCAGATGCTAACCCGATAGAGAATCTGTGGGATGACATCAAGAGAGCCAACACCAAAGACCGACCAACCACGAGGGAAGGTTTGGTCCGCTCTATCTTCAGGGCCTGGGGCAGCATCACCCAAGAAAGATTGCAAGGACTCTACGCGACGATGCCAAGAAGGATGCGCGCCATCATTAGAAGGCGAGGATATCCAACAAAATACTAGAGACTCGTGAATCTTACATGAAAAATGACTATTGATATATCAATAAAATGTGCCTGATAGTATGATAAAAAATGATGCACTACATATTCATTAAAACAGCACTCATTTTCAATTATTTGTCTCCTGTGTAATGTGTGTGTCTATGTTGCAATACTTTTGGCACGGGAGGGTACATTCTTAATGTGGGGATACCCTTTCACCTTATTATCTCCTTCTCTTCTGCAACATTCTTTCTTTGTATATTGATTATCATAGTTTCGTCTTCCTCTATCATTTTCTTCATTATAATTTTTGTCCTCTATTTCCACCCCCAGCCAACTTCGTCCCTTGCTTCATATCCTTCTTTCTTTGCTTCTTCTCCCCTTGTTTTTCCTTTTCCTTTTCTTCTTCTTCTTCTTCTTCTGCTCTTGTTTCTTCTTCCTCTTCTTCTTCTTCTCCGACCATTTTTTTGTGATTTCTCAACATCACTCTTCATAATTATCTTCATCTCCCCAAGTCGACTCCAACACATGCTTCCTGTCTTTTTCTGTTTTCTTCTTTTTCTTCCTCTTCTTCTTCTTCTTCTTCTTCTTCTTCTTCTTCTTCTCCTCATTTTCATCTCCTCCTTTGCTTTTGTCTTTCTTTCTTATCCCGTTTTCTCCTTATTTCTGATAAATTATCGTCTCCTTATAATCATCTTTATTCATTTCTCTTTCCCATCCCCCTGGACATTACCTGCCCATCTGATCGATCTATTCTCCACCACATGGAATGATCCATCCTTATCCGTATAATCCATGATTCTTAATGCAGTCGACCCTGCCAGGATATAAGAATAACCATTATGAAGATAAACAATGACAATGACAAACAATAAAATTAATAATAATAATTATAATAATAATAGTAATAGTAATAATAATATCAACAATTATAACAACAAAAACAACGATGATGACGATGTCAATAATAATAATAACAACAACACTAATACGAGAAGAAGAAGAAGAAGAGGAGGAGGAAGAAGAAGGAGTATAGTAATGATAACAATCGTTAGCAAATATCAGAACAATTATGAAAGACTTATTCATAAATTAAGTCAATGCAGATGGACATCTGATGTCCCAGTTCTTTAAAAAAAAATCGTTGAAAGGTAGGATAAGATAGAAATGTCAGAAAAGGTGATTAAAACGTCAACGATTGGATTGTCGCTTTACCAATGAACTGCTCGACATATACCGATGAGTTCCTGATGCCCTCTCTCCCGAACTCTACCTTGTCCTGGTAAATAAACCAAACAGATCAGGGATATGATTTAAAATTATAATCGCTTATCTGTGTTTTTACACCATGCACACATACTGGTTCTTTTATGAATACATATGTACTTTCATTATTTGAAATCATATTGTGTAATAACATTTATTTAATAATGAATAATATAATTGCATTAATAATTAATAAGAACATATTCATAAAACAATGACATGTCGATAGAAAATATGATAATGATACAGATGATGACACAACCACAAAAGCCCCTTTCAGTAGCAACTATTCATATCAAATTCGTCCCAAATTAAAAAGAGATCAAGTTAATATTATTAATATTGAGAACAAAATTCGAAAAAAAAATCTGACATCACGCCTGAAAATATTGACAAAGACAATATGTCATAAAGGCCAATCTAGCTTGATTCAGAAAAATATATTATCACCGTTAAGCCAACGAACGATATTTCCCCCGCACGCTTTAGAAAGACTTCCGCCATATCTGTGTCGCTGTAAGTAAAGTCATCCAGTCTTTTGGGTCTCAGTACATCTCCATCACTGTAACCAGGCAGTTGTTCCACATCAGCTATTGATGAGTTCAGTATGAGCGCCATGGTGATGAGGTTGTCATAGGCATATGTGTCACGGGAATTGTCGACCATTTCATGCAATGCGCGTAAGTATTCCAGGTAACGAGGTAACGGCTTCTGATTTTAAAAAAGTGTTAAAACATAGTATTAGTGCTCTGAATTATTTAGAAATACAAATGCAACATTTCATTCTATAGTTTTCTGTTTTATTGGCGTCTGATGAGATATCCTCCTTTTTGCCTTCTTTTTATTGTACTCCATCACCCTTACCGCCAACCTTTTCTCTTTTTTCCTTCTTTTCTTTCATAACCATTATAAACCACATCATTGGTATTCTGTTAATCGTCTTCATCTTTATATTGATACTCTTGCAATCTTTCGCTTTAACTCTTCTTCTTCTTATTATTACATTTACTTTATTATTACATCCGTTTACTAATTCCGACTTACGACGCCATTAAAGCTGATCTCCTCGACATCGGATACAAACTGATCTCCATCGAACCCAATGTGATATTGCAGCACCCTTTCCATCTCCTCGGAAGTACATGGAACCACTTCCGGGTCAGGATTTCTCCACCATCCTTCCGGAAACCATCCGGGTATGATCCAGATGAACTTTGACCCGTATAGACCTTGCCGAAATATCTGCATGGGTGTCGCGAGTTTAGATTTAGTACACTTTTATTTTTAAAAAGGTCGCTGATAATTGTGTAGATGATTTTATTTTGATTTTATTTTGATTTTGTTTCTGCATTTTTCCAAATATAATATAACTGAATAACAAAGAATATAAATGTAAGGTATATTTCAACATATACAAACAATAATTTATTCATGTCAAAATGTTTTTTTATATAATATATGTACATATAATAACGAAACTTAATAATTTACATGACATATTAATCATAAATTTAAAGTATTATCCGAACTATCTGTTGGAAAAGTGCAGGAGACCGCAATTATAAGCGATGCTTGACAAGGATGGCGGCCTCAAGTTTTTAAATAAAAATCTTAAGGTAAAACTTAACAGTGTTTTAAAATATGTGGTCTAATAATCTTTAGAGGTAGGGCCTTTACGTTCTAAACGAACATTGCAACATATATCAGTTCGTTTATTCCTTTTATTATTTCTATATTTATCATTTAATCTTTACCTGCCACTGAAACGGAACTTCTTACTCGCATATCATTTCAGAATAATAGCAACAAATACAGACATACTAAACAACTAAACACATAGATTTCTAGTAAAATTATTAGTACACATATATACTTTTCTTGCGTCTATTTCAATGTGCAGGGTGTTGATATATAATATCAATCATGGAAAACTTCATCCAGGCCTTAATGAATAATTTCGAAAGGTTAATAAATACCTTGCAGAAAACAATGAGAGCCTGATCGGGTAGAAATCCAGCGAATATAACTCGAGCATCGTGTCGCTGTCCAAAGAAAAACACATTTAAAATGAATCAGATTTTATCAGAACGTGACGGGTCTGGGCTACACGAATGACACCCACCCGGCAACATCCGGGCGATTCAGTAAGCCAAATGATAACCATTATAATCATATTTCGTTTCTCTAATCAAAAACACATATCACATTATGGAAACGTTTCTATGTACTACCAAAGCGCCTTTGGAAGTTATTTCGAGGCTGTAGCCTTGGCAGCTACCATCTGTGCACAGTGCATCTCAAGGAATAATCGTTCAAGTTATCCATTTACGACACCTGGGTTGAGGGTGGCATAAGTAGATTGATGCATTGCCAAAGGATGTTACTGCCATGCCTTGGCCTAACTCCAGGTAACAACTCGACTATAACACTCGTATAATAGTAATGATAGTATAGGGTTATTGAATTACTAAACACTAAAGGGAGACTACCGTTTTTGGAGGACAGAGGATGCCCTCCGTTATAGAGACAGGTTACGCATGAGTAAACAAACCTGACATTAGACTCGTGATAATCACTGTGGAGCTACATTAAACCATGGACCTACTGCGATAGTAGGTCCATGATTAAACAAACGTAATGAAGAATTTAAAAAGTTAAGAAAAAATATTTACAAGATCGCAAGAACAGAGTTTAAAAATCGAGTCGAGACAAATGTAAAAAGTAATGGTCAAGGTAGGTGGCATCACCTAAAATGGATTATTCGAAAGAATTTGTGATCGTGTAATTGCGACTAAATCGTAGAATCCTGACAGCTGTCGCCCGCCCCCCCCCCCCCCCACACCGCCCCATCTACCTAGTGTTACCATGAGATCGACAAGTACCTTTAGACTTTCTAGCTGAGCTTCTGCCCTGTTGATATCGCTCACGGCTTCAGTAGCGAGAACAGTGACGTCGACTTGACGAAGTAGTAGCGTCAGCTGCTTCGTGTTCTATGACCACCATCAAAAGAAACAACGCAAGCATAATACAGACGGGACATGTCGAAACACTATCATGACATTGGTATTCTACTGATATTTTCATGAACTTTATGTTGAAATATTAAATACTATCATTCTCCAAATTAAGCATGTATAAAACATAAAAAAAGATTACCTCCCCTTCCCCATGTAGTATCAAAGCTAAAGTTATATGGGACTACACGAACATGTGGCATATAAATCCGTCCCGATTTTTATGATGTTACATGCCATATTTAGAATACAAAGGCATTTGAAGAGCCATACTCTTAAGGGAACATTTTTTATCTGATGTTCTTCAACACTTGCATAATACAATAATAACGCTCACAACTTTTTTTCACCTCTTCCCAGAACTCAACCTTCTCTTTAAGCTCATTGGGCTCACCTCTCTGAAGTAGTCTGTGTCCTCGAAGATGATGGCTACTCGACTCCATCCCATCTCCTTGATAAAAGCTGCTCTTGACGGGTTGAGGAGGTCTTCATGCACTGAGAATCTGACGGTGAGGGGGTAGCGGATGCGGTCACTCAGGGTGCTCGAGCTTGCAACGACCACCTAGGGTGCCAACATGAACAATTTATCTAAACAACTGGCAGAAATTCCCACTCATTCGAATCAGCGTTGATTAATTCACTAGATTCGATATCTACATTTTACAACTGATTCAATGACCAGGGGGGCGTTTCATGAAACAATTAGTCGGTGGTTTTCACCGACTAATTTCATGCTCACCGACAATTTAGTCAGCGCTGACTAAATTTGACCAATCACAGGCCTGGAAAATAGTCGGTGACAAAAGAATTGTCGGTGAACATGATAATAGTCGGTGTAAACCACCGACCAATTGTTTCATGAAACCCCCCCCCTGATGTTGTTAAGTTCTTAGCTTAAACGGGAAATGTGACAGTGATCGATCGAGAGCTCAAAAAGATGATACTTTAAGCTTGTTTTTTATATATATATATATATATATATATATTTAAAAAAAAAACTTGTGACAAGAAAGGGTGTAGGATGAAAAGGCGTGGGCTGTCAAACTCCAATTTAGATTTTCCGTCGGCAAATCAAAAGGAAACAATATGTATCATAATTATGGTGACTTTAAAAACACTTCAAGCAAGTATTGTGCTTTTTTATATAGATTTTCCCTTTACATATTTCCTTTTCTATACTTTATATTCTTTTTAGGGGGTGGTTTCTTTTCTGTTTTTCCCCTTTTTGGTTTCGTCTGTTTGTATGGTTGTTTGCTTAGTTTCTTCTGTGTTTACTTCCTTATTGGAATCGTGTAATATGACTTGACTGCATAATTATGAAGCCATCCTTTCTCCCTCCGCCCAATAGAAATTAGGTTGAGCGAATTTTACGGATGCACCTATGCAGACCGTCACGGTTGGCAAGTGCATGCAATCCATTAAAGCCGACGAGACGCCAAATGAAAAAAAAAAATTGTTTACGGCTCTATATTACCTGAACGATGTTGTACTCGGGAGCGATTTCGTTGACCACGGTAGCTACGGAAGAGAACATCGGTCCCCAAGTCATCAAGACAGGCGGACCCGTGGATACAAAGTCGTGTAGGAGACGGAGCGCGTTGGCCGGATTTCCCTTTTAATCATAACAAAAGCATAACATTTGTTTTCTACACAAAGCTGCGTCATTGTAAAGTTTAGACTATAATATTAGTTGTTTACTGTATTCATCGAGAAAGGAAATAAATATACTTGGCAAGGTTGTTGGCATAGTATACAGACCACCGCAATCTCACACTGAGGAATTTATTCTTGGAATTCAAACAATCTTGTCTCATCCTATTTTCACATCTAAGTCGTGCTTATTGATGGGCGACTTTAATGCTGATCTTTTAAAATATGATTCAAATGCATTTGTAATGGATTTTGTGAGTACTATGGCTTCATTGTCATTACTACCACTCATAACCAAACCTACAAGGGCAGCAGAAAATTCGAAAACCATCATTGACAATATATTTTGCAACATGCAGCCTTTTCCAGATGCAGGAATTATTCTCTCAGATATTTCAGACCACTATCCTATATTTGCACTTTGTTCATTGGCACAGAAACAAGAATCCGGTCCACACCAAAATAAGAACCAGCGAAAAATTACCCCAGGAAATGTGAATAATTTTAAAGCTAAACTTTGAAATGTTGATTGGACGATGGTCTTAAATGAAGAAGACGTCAATATATCTTGTGAGAAATTTTGGAATATCTTTATTCAACTGTACAATGAAGCTTTCCCGATACAGAATCGCAAACTCTCTAGTTATAAAAAGACTCCTCGAATGCCTTGGGTCAACTCTACCCTTTTGAAATCAATTAACAGGAAAAATAGGCTATTCTACAAATACAAATGTAACCCCACAAATACAAATCGCATGAAGAACACAAATTATAAAAATACTTTGACAAACCTGCTTCGGAATGCTAAAAAAGAGTATTATTGTAAACAGTTTACTTCCTGTAACAGAGACATTAAAGGGGCATGGAGAACCATAAAGAATGTACTTAATAGTTCACCAAATTCACGAAATATCTCTAAAATTAAGAATCATGGAACAGCAACTGAAAACAAAAAAACTATTGCCGAAATATTTAATGACTTTTTTACCAATATTGGGCCGGATTTGGCTCGATCTTTACCAAAGTCGGCAAAATCATTTGATTGTTTTTTTAATAATTCCAACCCCACTACACTATTTATGGTACCAACCAATGAACAAGAAATAACTGAAATTGTGAAAAATTTAAAGATTAGAAAGACCCCAGGTTATGATGATATTACCAATTAGTTACTGAAAAGTGTCATTAAAGAATAATCGTACCTGTAACTCATATTATGAATATGTCAATGTTAAATGGCATAGTACCTGGAAAAATGAAGATAGCAAAAGTTGTACCGATTTTTAAAAAGGGTGATCCTCTAGAACAGGCGCGCCGGAAGCAGTTTGGGATTGGGGGGGGGGGGGGGGGCAAACATTCCAGGGGGCTCACCTTCCAGGGGCAGTGACGTAATGAGACCAAAAACTTTCGGAAGGGGGGGGGGGGGGGCAGACGAAAAATCTGCATCACCACCATTCTTACACTTTACATGCAGGTAACGCGGAACGTTTTTCAAAGTGGAGTATTAACGATCAGGTAGAGCGTAAATTGGCGTGGGGTCCAGGGTCTGAGCCTCGGCAGGGGGTCAAGGGGCCCTCTTTTGGCCATTGACGTGTTCCCGGGGGGCGGTGGAGAGCCCCCAGAAGCTCAGAGGTTTTAATATTTAACTACGGTCAGATGAGCATCCAGGGGCCCGCCTTAGGGCCCTTGGTGGGTTCCAGGGGGCAGAGCCCCCGGAAGCTCAGGGGTTTTAGGTATTTAATTACGGTCAGATGAGCATCCAGGGGCCCGCCTTAGGGCCCTTGGTGGGGTCCAGGGGCAGTGCCCTCGGAAGCTAAGGGGTTTTAGGTATTTAATTACAGTCAGATGAGCATCCAGGGGCCGCCTTAGGGCCCTTGGTGTGGTCCAGGGGGCAGAGCCCCCGGAAGCTCTGGGGTTTTAGGTTTTAATTACGGTCAGATGACCATTTTTTAAAAGCTTATTTGTGACATTGGCAGGTCACTCATTCTTTTCTCTGTCTTTCTTTCTTTTTCTCTTTAACATACTTTTTCAAAAAGTGAGGAGGGGCTCGAGCCCAGCCACTTTGCAGACCATGACATAAAGGCTTCTAAATAAGCGTATTTTTCGCCCGACTGTAATTTGGGAATTTCTTATTTTCCAACAAACGCATAAAAAGGTATGACTTACCAAAAAATGGAGAAAAAATACTGGAAAATCATGTCATAAAAGCAACATTTTTAAATCACTTGTATCGAATAAGAAATACACAACCCCCCCCCCCCCCCATCAGTACGCCAGCGTTCAGGGGCTCCTTTCCCCTTTCTTCTCAACCCTATAACAAAAAAACAGGCACGCTTTCCCATTCTCGCACAATATGTCCACGATATGCACGTATCGCTATTATAAAGACCTCCATTAATACATACCGTATAGGTGGCATGCGCAATGTTTATGAATTTTAATTCCTGTGAACTTTCCTTTTCTTTGAATGGAATTGTATATGTGATTTAATTCAGGTTTTTATTATTGTTATGTTCTTTTGGGTTAAAATAAAAAAACATAATTACTCCTTTACTGCTTTTTTTTTTTTTTTTTTGGAGGGGGGTGGTGGCGTTTTTGGGGGGCAAAAATGCGTTTTGCCCCCCCATTTTTTTTACTGGGGGGGGGGGGTAACTGCCCCCCTGCCCCCCTCCCCCCCCCCCCCACTTCCGGCGCCTATGCTCTAGAACGTAGTAATTACAGGCCGATCTCTCTACTCACCACTTTATCAAAGATTCTTGAAAAACTTATCTACACTCGAACATTTAATTTTTTCAGACGTTGTGGAACTTCGGAACTTGAGAATATTGCACGATGGATTCTTGCGAATAGACTGTCACTGAACTTGGACAAAACTAATTTCATAATATTTAGCAATTCAATCTCCGATTTACCTGGAGATATCTATTTCAACAATGTTAAAATTAAGAAAGTAAAATCGACCAAGTTTCTTGGCCTGTTTATCGATGATAAAATGTCCTGGAAAATACATACAAATTATTTGTGTTCATTACTATCAAGAAATGCTGGTGTTATATAGAAACTGAAACCTATTTTCCCAACATATGTATTGCAAATGTTGTACTCCATTTTAATGTTGCCCTACTTGAACTATGGTATTCTTGCCTGGGGTAGTTCATTGAAACTTCAACTGGACAAAATCCTGGTTGTTCAAAAAAGAGCAATACGAACTATTTGCAATATACCTATTCGTACTCACTCGAACCCTCCTTTCTTTAATACTAAAGTACTGAGAGTTCGGGATATTTTTAATTTACAATTAGGCTGCCTCATGTTTCAGCTGAATAACAACGAACTGCCCCAGGCACTATCTTATTTGTTTAAGAAAAGAAATCAAGTCCACGAATATTCTAGCCGACATGCGTTTTCCTATCACCTTCCTAGAACGAGAACAAGCTTTGCTCAAAATACCTTAATAATAATATATACAGGTCCTAAGTTCTGGAATTCTCTCGATTCTGTGATTAAAAGGTCTGTAAGTGTACATGTATTCAGAAGAAAAATGAAAAGTTATTATTTTAATACATATTGTCATTCCTGATTCCTGACTATTCTTGTCTCCAAACTGTATACTTATGTTCATTAGAATGAGTAACTATAAACGGTATGACCATACCAACTATGTTTATAATATACTCATATCGAGAACAAACTATATTGTAATATTGTTTCAATAAGCTGCAGATATATTCCCTTCCCTTTTCCTTGTCTTTTGTAGTTAATTATGAGTATCGGTTCATGTATCCCTGTAATCTCCCTTTCCCTGTTTTAGCGTGTATTTGTATTTTATAAACTTTACTTTAGTTAATTATGTCATGTTTGGTTTAAGGAGCCTATCCGCAACAAGCTCTGCTTTTCCATAGGCTCCTCCACTTTATCTCTTAAGTTAAACTTAATGGACAATATTCTGAATAGTGTGTACCGGTATTGTATGTACATGTATAAAATAATCATTTTCAATAAGTTGTTACACTCTTTGTAAAATGAGATATTGTGGAAACCAATAAACTATCTATCTATCTATCTATATATCGTGTACTTATTGTTACATTAATGTGTGATAATGATGTCATAATCATTAAATCTCACAATATGAAATCAAATAAAAATTGAATCGAATTGAATATTGTTATAACCAAATATTTGCTTCTTTATTCTTGAACCTTTATTCATATGATCATCTGTAACACATTAAAAACGAACCTTTATCTATGACAACGAAGCATTGCCTTACCATGGTCCAATTCCAGCGCATGCGTAGTTCGTAATCATCGAGGATTCCTGGTAAGTCATTCACGTGGTCAATGGCCGTTTGGACAGTTTTGGGTAAACTCTCGAAGGCCGAATGGCCCTCGATCGGAAAGAAACCGCCAACATAGATCGGGATTTTTGAGATGGTCATTGACTCCGTTGACGCACTGTACTTCGATGTCGTCGTTGGTACTGAGGTCGAAGTTGATACCGAGGGCGATGCCAAGGTGAGTGAGGATGTCAAAAGGCAAGCAACCAGAGGGATGAGGGGTCCTAATATCTTTGGAGTCCGCATCTTGGACATGAACATTCACTGTAATTGGGTCTTTTGAGAAAAACAGATTTCAGTCAAAGATTTGTTTGTTTTAATTCATAAAA
Source organism: Strongylocentrotus droebachiensis (assembly GCA_035222895.1). Lineage (NCBI taxonomy): Eukaryota > Metazoa > Echinodermata > Echinoidea > Camarodonta > Strongylocentrotidae > Strongylocentrotus > Strongylocentrotus droebachiensis. Next base: position 275,176 of record JAVYIG010000408.1, on the reverse strand, counting down.
ATTAAGAGTTTTAAAAAGGAAAACAAAACATCTCATGATAATGAACAAAAATAAATCACAATAATATTAATGTTATACGTGACCTCAGATGCGATGTTCAATTGCACCGTTTCGTTAAATGGGAAGCCCACCTTTATATTAAGTTGATTTTAAATTAAGCAGGAAAATGGGAGAAAGAGATCAGTCAATTACGTTTGAGCAAAAAACGATTAAAAATAAGTATGATTTTTTTAATGAGCAGTCAATCAAAACAAAATTGGCATCTTTGTGACGTATCTTGCGAGCTCCCCTCCCATTTGCCCTGTACTAAAAAAACTTCGAAATCTCTTAAAATAAAATGTTCAATCATACATTCACCTTAAACAAAAGTATTGCAAATACCTTTCGGACAACCCCTGTGTGACACAAATCCATCCCGTCTTCTATAACTTAAAAAATAAAAGTTTATACAATTTTCTGTACACAGCAAATTGGAGAGGAGCTCGCTTGATATGTCGCAGTGTTGTCAATTTGCGTTTCACAAATGACAACTTCAAAAATTAATAACTTTCCTACTGCTATTTATATTTCGCTCAAGTTCTCACCAATTTGTTTCTCCCAAATTTTTGCTTTTATTAAAACCAATTTTATATCATGATTGATTTCCCCTTTAAATGAGCAAAAAACGATTAAAAATAAGTATGATTTTTTTAATGAGCAGTCAATCAAAACAAAATTGGCATCTTTGTGACGTATCTTGCGAGCTCCCCTCCCATTTGCCCTGTACTAAAAAAACTTCGAAATCTCTTAAAATAAAATGTTCAATCATACATTCACCTTAAACAAAAGTATTGCAAATACCTTTCGGACAACCCCTGTGTGACACAAATCAATCCCGTCTTCTATAACTTAAAAAATAAAAGTTTATACAATTTTCTGTACACAGCAAATTGGAGAGGAGCTCGCTTGATATGTCGCAGTGTTGTCAATTTGCGTTTCACAAATGACAACTTCAAAAATTAATAACTTTCCTACTGCTATTTATATTTCGCTCAAGTTCTCACCAATTTGTTTCTCCCAAATTTTTGCTTTTATTAAAACCAATTTCATATCATGATTGATTTCCCCTTTAAATGAGCAAAAAACGATTAAAAATAAGTATGATTTTTTTAATGAGCAGTCAATCAAAACAAAATTGGCATCTTTGTGACGTATCTTGCGAGCTCCCCTCCCATTTGCCCTGTACTAAAAAAACTTCGAAATCTCTTAAAAGAAAATGTTCAATCATACATTCACCTTAAACAAAAGTATTGCAAATACCTTTCGGACAACCCCTGTGTGACACAAATCCATCCCGTCTTCTATAACTTAAAAAATAAAAGTTTATACAATTTTCTGTACACAGCAAATTGGAGAGGAGCTCGCTTGATATGTCGCAGTGTTGTCAATTTGCGTTTCACAAATGACAACTTCAAAAATTAATAACTTTCCTACTGCTATTTATATTTCGCTCAAGTTCTCACCAATTTGTTTCTCCCAAATTTTTGCTTTTATTAAAACCAATTTTATATCATGATTGATTTCCCCTTTAAATAACTACAGGTTCTTTATATCCAATGATATTTCTGGAGATATCGCCCTTATTTAATTTCAAGTCGCAAGCATCCTTGCCATCCTGAATTTTCATTTTTCTTTCATTCATTCTTTGCTTCTACTTCCTTCTTTTTCTCCCTAGACACCTTTTAAATAGCATGCCTTTCACAATAATAGGGCCTAATTGAGGTGTTGTTCAGTGAAGATGGTAAAGGCAACTCTAGACCACTATGATAAAACCAATGCAGACGACAATTATCAAACTAGATAATGTTTCCGGGCCATAAAACTATTATAATAGTAGTTGTATGGCCCGGAAACATTATCTAGTTTGATAATTGTCGTCTGCATAATACTTGAAGCCAGAAAGTGTGACATCATTTTGCAAGGACAGGGCGCACTTAATTTCATTACCTTCTTCGAGCTTTAGAAATTTTAGAAAGAAGACGTTAACATGTGACAGGAAAAGAAAATTGTGCCATTAATGTTTTCTTTCATGTTAGATGTATAAGAGTTTCTCATGAACGGAATATTTTAGACAATTGAGGCTATTTTGATATCAATGACACCTTATATGCCAAAATATGGCAATATTGATCAATAGAGTAGAAGAATTTTTTTTTCTTCTTCTCAAAGTGCTCCGTTAGTAACGAATATTTAAAACGAAATAAAAATACAAAGGTTGCTTATCAGAACTTATCAGAACTGAAAACTACTGTTTTCATAAAGAAGTTTCAACTGTTGGAAAAGTTGGAAAGTACTTTAAAACTAATTTTCAAATAATCCGGCGCACACTGCCCGTTGTGTTATACTTCCATGTTCAAAGGTGTAAGACATGGTCGTTAGCGGATACAATTCACGTTCAATATCATTTCCCACAAAAAAGCAGTTACAAACTAGGCTTTAAATACAAGGGCGTTAACTCTGTGTTAATGTCGTTCTGGCTTTTTAAAAAGCGCGTTCTGTACGCCACTGATAAGCAGAAAACAAAATTGCATCTGTCACTTAGTTTCGGGTACCATCAATTTAAGCCGAAACATCTAGAGCGTTTTTAAAGCGGATATCAATTGTGAATAGAAATCGAGACTCATTAAGAGATGAATGGGCATTCTGAGTGCAATACGGGCGACAAATTCCAGAGCTATACATTTCAAGAGATAAAGTCAATACATTCATAGCATTAGAAATGTTATCCGGAAAAGTGGCCTTGACCGTATTCACAGGCCTTTTAGCCGCTGTTAGCTAATGATGTAACGTCATTCTGGCTCTCAAAAAATGCGAACTGTAGTTCCCGACAGGAAGCAATAAAAGCAACTGTCACTTACATTCAATTCAATTCAATTCATTACCTTTTCCTCTTTCAATCTTTCATATTTACAATGATGGTACATTTTTTTCCATATTCACACATTAATATACATATAGATCGATTTGCACAGTACAATACATTAACAAAACATGAAATTGAAAGGGAAGGAGGGACGACTAAAAAGCAGAGCTTGGATATTCGAGCAATCTGCCATTTATAATGTAAATATTTCAAGAGTCAGTTCATTTGGAAGAGAATGGAAGAGTCTTGGCTCATAAAGAGGTGAATGGGCATTACTGTGAGTGCAATACGGACGACAAATCCAAGAGCTATACATTTCATGAGACAAAAATAATTCATTCATAGCATTTGAAATGTTATCTGGAAATGTTGCCTTTCACCATTCATCGGCATTTTAGCCGTTGTTAGCTAATGTATAAAAAGTACAACGAGGGGTTAATAGTACCGCGTCTTACAATAAATATAGTTTCCAAGGCACACATAAAAAGGCCGAAAGGCTTCCCATGGGAGAAGAGATGATGGTACTTTAAAAGAAAAACACAAGTAAAGTTGGAGCATTAACATAAGGAAAAGGAAAGGAAAGTTGAAATGGTAGACAAAGAGGGAAAGTTTGTTGAATAGGTACGGGAAAATCGGGGAGAGAGAGGTAGAAAAAGTCGGGAGAGTTGATAATGTAACGAAAGAGAAAGTGGGTCGAATAAGTGCAGGAGAAACAGAGAGAGAGAGAGAGAGAAAAACGAAGAGAGAAAAGGGGAGAGAAGGGTAGATCACAATATATAAATAGTGAGAGAAAAGAAGACAAGAAGATATAAGTAGAAAATGGCTCGAACATAACAATCAAGAGACGGTGTCCCTCAGGGATCATTTAGGTCCCCTTCTCCCCATTCACTTTGTAGTTGACATTTTTTGATCAAATGGCTTTTCTTTTCTTTACCAAATAATGTACGCAGAAAATGGGAATGTATCGTTTTTTGTATTGCCGAACTGATTTGCTACTTTAAAAGAAGAAGAAGCTATTTTAAACATTTTTAGCAGACGACCGCGACCGATAGCACATTGATCTTGATCGATCGCATATGTATGACGTCATCCATTGTATAGTGCCATGGTAAGGTGCACTATACCATGGATGGCGTCACAGTTACATCATAGCAATATTATGTTTGGTCACATTCACATTCACTTGTTTTGACCAATCACTGAACAGGATTTCATTGATCAAAAATAAAATTCATACTATTAACTACCATAAAGTAAATAAGTATTAATTTCAGCTGTGGTATATTTTATAAGAAAAGAGATGTGATTTGGCTTTGTATGATGATGATGGGAATCGTTTGAGCTTGGATTTCTAGGAAGGAAGGTTTTGTGTATTTACTACTGTATCATTAAGGGTATTAACAAATTTCAGGCCGGTGACAAAAACAGTATTTTGGGCTAGACTTAGTTCTCGTTAACGATAAATGAAATTCATTGAAATGCCTTGTGGCGTGGTTATGATTTTTTTTGTTTTCATGAAATATCTCATCAAGTTTTTGATATTGCAGCGGAACAGAACTTGACCGAGCGAACAACATTCTTAAGGATTTCTTTTGAAGCAATAATAGTTTGTCTAAAAGTGACTGATGAGTGTTACCCCAAACAAGGATGAAATGGGGTAAAATGAGACTTGGGTAAAACATAAGAAAGATGGGAGAGTAAAGGTATTATTTAACTTTATTAACCACACCGACCTTACGTGAGATTTAACACAAGTTATTTTGCCGGGCAAGGTCTCTATTGAGTTGATTAATATCATAAATTTGGTTTTTGAAAAGTTAGGAGATAATTCGTTAGCTTTTATCCCCCGTGTTACTTGTTTAAGTGCTGTAAGGTATTCAACAACATTTAAGGCCAGTGGCTATAAACAGAATGAGAGATAACAAATTGAAATTTATGTATATAAAAATCATTGATGTAAATTATGAACAAAAATGGCCCAAGCAGGCTATCTTGTGGAACGCCGAGGCCTTATCCCGAAATCCATAATGATATTTTATTTTTAGAGGTAACATTTCATGGTTTATATTGCCGAAGATAAGATATGCGTAATTTTCGCCCTCTAAGTGTATTTCTACAGCTACATTTACATATAAATTTGCTACTCTCCTCCTAAATATATAGGAATTTATTCCTTGCATGCTTTGTAGCACCTTAGGGCAGCAGCGTATTTACTACTTTGTAGGCGGCTTGCGCATTCTCTTGAATGGATATGTGCGTATTATAAATGTAGCTTTTATTAGTATTGCTATTATTATTTGTTTAAAAAGTACACGCTTTTAGCTTCACACTTAACTAGCTTGATGAGGAGGCAAGTTGGCTCAGTTGGTAAAAAATCTGTCCGTCCATCCAAACATGAATTTATGAGAGACTTATGAAGATTGTGTAGCATTTTCTTTATCGTTTTGCAGGCGTCTGTAACATTTACGCATAACTTTAAAAAAAAGAAAAGAAAAAAGAGCAAATGCTACACAATATTTATAGGTGTCGCTAATGCTTATGTGACTTAAATGACAAGATGTTTTGAAGTGTCTTATTGGTGGCTTGAAAGGTACTAAATGCTACTAAATACATAATCACAATCTTTATGCATGCTCTTTAAATACATTTTTACGAATATCTGACCCGAACTCGCCAGCAAAATTAACTGCCCCAATGCTCATTTCTCAGACTATCTTTCCGAACAAAATCAAGAGTCCTTCTTCTTAAACCCAACGAACCCCAATTAAATTATTAAAGTTATCCGATCTCTTAACAGCTCAACATCTTATGGTTGCGATATAACAAGTATGTCTCTCCTAAAAGAAATACTCTACCCACTTGCTATGCCTTTAACTCACATATTGAATCACTCGTTATCACAAGGTGTATTCCCTGATTTATTTAAAACAGCTAAGGTCAATCCAATAAAAAAAAAGATGATCCCCAAGAAATTAGCAATTATCGCCCCATTTCTTTACTTCCAAGTTTATCAAAAGTCTTAGAAAAAATTGTTTATACTAGGCTTATTTATCAACAAACACAACATACTTAATTCAAATCATGGTTTCAGGAAAATTTACTCAACTGACCTAGCATTAATTCAAATTTGCAAGTGCCATAGTTAACAAAGGACATGTTATTGGTATGTTATGTAACTTGAGTATTAACAGCGTTTGATACGCTCAATCACGCTATCCTACATCCTACTTTCCAAACTCAGTTATTGCGGGATTCGGGGTCAATCACTCTAATTGTTTAAAGATCATTTAACAAACAGAAGACAATATGTTACATTCAGGGGATATACATTTCTGTTTCCCTATCAGTCTAATGTGATGTCCCTCAAGGCTACATTTTGGGCCCTCTATTATTTCTTCTCTATGTCAACGACATTATCAATACATCCTCCCTTCTTTCTTTTGTCCTATTTGCTGACGACACAAATATTTCTTGTTCTGACAAAGACCTTATCTCTTTAAAATATATCTTAAATCATGAAATTAATAAAGTATCAAACTAGTTAAACTCCAATAAGCTTTCTCTCAATTAATATAAAGACAAGATACATTTCATGTATTCTAAACACCATTCTCATAATAGGGACCCACCAGTATTATATTAAGATTGATGATATGACAATGGAGAGGAAGACTAAGTCCAAGTTTTTGAATGCAATTCGTCGCTGTTTTCACGAAGTGACGGTAGTGAAAAAAAATTGCATTCACTTTGCGTTACGATTTTCCTCACTACCGTCACTTCGTGAAAACAAGGATATAGATTAAGCTTTGCTTTGAAATGGAATGAGCATCTTCACCATGTTACAATGAGCATTTCCAAAAGCATTGGGATAAGCTTCAGGTTTAAGTTTCTTCTTCCCCATGCAGCCTTATTATTATTATACATGTATAACACGCTATTACTCCCATACATAACAATTTGCAACATAGTATGGGCTAATTGCGGTTCGACTAAAATCAATTCAATTTTTAAATTACAAAAAAAGAGCTATCCGTGTTTGTACAGGAACACATTTTATGGCTTACACTGACCCCTTATTCTTTAAACTTAGAGCACTAAAATGAGTTGATTTGAAAACTATTGTGTTTAAGTATATCAATAAACAACTTCCACCATCCTTTGATAACCTGTTTAGTTTCAATAGTTCTGTTTATTCCTATCCCATTCGCATATTTATAAATGTCCACTAACTAACCCCAAATTATTAATAACGCTTAAATCCAATAGACATTGTGGTCCGGATATTTGGAAGCATGTTTTTCGACAACATCAAATCATGTTCAACCCTCTATTCCTTAAAAGCTGCACTTAGACGAAAAATAATACAATCATGCATATGTGCCAAACGCTCTAAATTAAATTAGTATAATAGCTTTATCTGAAAACATGATTTATTATTCGTTTTAATCAACTGCCGTCTGCTGCACCCGCACCTCCATTTGCAATGCACCCACTTGATCACTAGGTTTTACCAAGAGAGCTTTGTTGCTAATCTTTTTTTGTTCACAAGGCCGCCATCCATTTCCAGCCTAACCGCTCACGCTAACCTCTTTAGTTCAATGAAAAATATATACATAGTCCGTTATGCTTGTGTGTATGCTTTGTATTATTGTTGTTGTATAATATTATTGGATATGATTTGCTAATTATGCAATACTTATCTAAAAATGCATAACCGTTTACTTGTTATTAGAATGCAGAAATAAAAAGTCAATCAAACAAACAAAGTAACGGTAAACTTAAAGAATTAAAACTCCATAAATATTAACTAAACAGAGTGTTGATGAAAAAGGAGACACTTACCGTTTCTTTCGACGGGAGCAAAACGGACAAAAAAGGGCAATATATAATAATCTTTTCTCCTCAAGCAAATGAAGCTGGTAAAATAAAGTTTAAGTCTGTCCAAGGTACGGCTTCGACAGCCTATTTCTAAACGATGATGCCTTCTCAGCCTTAACCCAAAATGCTTTTTTTTGGTAGAGTCTAAGAGTCTTCGGATGCCATAATGAATTTGACTCAGATTCTCATCGAAACATCACAGAGTTCTTTGAGCGCTGATAAAATTGGAAATGAGGATGAAAAGCATCTTTGCATGGCATCTCACCCAGCTCTGTGGCACTTTAAACTCGAAAGCGCACGCGCACATTAGTGTGTGGACGTGGATGTATGTGTGTAATGTGAAATGTATGTGTATGTATGTGTACATCAAAACAGTTTGTTTGGAACATAACAGCAAATTGTGCTGACATCAATATTCACCTTGTTTTTAATATTACAGAACAAGTTGTTTTATTACTTCATGGAAAAACCAGCTGTTTTTGCAATTTATAGACATTGCTCAGCATTATGAGCGTCCGTAAAATGGCGCCTGGTTGGAATGGTTTACAGAGAGTGGTGAATGTGCTAACTTTGTGTACGGACAAGCCTGAATCCGATGATTGGGGTAATAATATATATCTACAAAGTGTTTAGAAACATTGTCGAAGTATTAAGCGCTATATAAACGCAGATCCTCCTTACCATTATTATTATTTGTATTATTAATGTCATTAGTATCATTATTTGTATTATTAATGTTATTATCATCATTTATACTAATACTATTATCATCATCATCATCATCTTCATCATTTCTATCAACATCATCATCACCATCTCCATAATCATCATCATTATCATCATCATCATCATCTCTATCATCATCACCATTATCATCGTCATCCTCATTTCCATTAGAATCATCATCATCATCATCATCATCATCATCATTATCATCTCTATCATCATCATCATCATCATCATTATCATCTCCATCATCATCATTATATTATGAACAGTACCCAGCATTACTCGGTCCCCAACAGGAAAAAATCCTCTGTTTGGCCATGCCTCGAACCATAATGGATGGCCATACAGAGGAATTTTTTGACTGTTGGGGACCGGGTGGAAATGCATTGAGTTATGATAATTTATTGCATTAAAAAAAATATATATATATTTGTGGGGGCTGCCCCCTACCCTAGCTCCCGCTGCGTACATTCATGAGTGATTCAAGGGCAAAAAATGGCCTCATAACTGTGTGGCCCAAGGATCAAAACCGTGTCGATGTGCTATATTAGTGCCCTTTTGTGAGGTATTAATCCTCATTACTGTGAGTTATGACTTAAGGGCGTAGGTCCCCTAGTTGATAAGCATATTAGCATACACATGCTTTAGCAGTCACTCAAAACAAACACTCGCAAATTATTAATCAATAAAATATGAGAATGTATATAATACTATCATGTAGATCTATTAGGAATACATTATTGTCAAAAATCATTCAATAAATTGGGGTAAAACAAATTATTCCACCTTTATGACCAACAGTGTATGTATATATGATAAAGTCTCTTTGAGTGCAACTTTGAAAAGTGCCCACTTCCCCCAAAATACTCTGCTTTTGGATAAACACTGTTATCGAGATAAAGTATGTTTATCACTCGATAAACAGTGTTTATCGAGTGATGAACATAGTTATTCTCGATAAACACCGGTTATCAGTCGATAAACAGTGTTTATCTGAATTATTGGGCGAATTGTGCGCCATAGAAGATTGATTATACGTCTCCAGGGGGGGGGGGGGGTGTTTCACAAGGACTAAGATCGACTTTACGTTAGAGTTAACTATGGCAGGCCATCCATGCCACTAGTTCCTCTACCTCTTCCTGGCATTTGTTTCTCAAGGGACGTACAAATCATGGTCTTCTTTAAAGATCATGATTGACAGACCAATGGTGAGAGCAAACAGTGGCATGAATGGCCTGCCATAGTTAAATCCAACTTAAAGTCGATATTAGTCGTTGTGAAACACTCCACAGCTGTCGTAGGGGGAGTTAATGTTCCCATGGAGCAAATAATTCTGAACAGGAAAGTCGGAAATGATAACATGAGTGAAAGTGGGAAAACAGAGCTTTGGTAAATTATCTCAGTTCAACACACGCGCATACACGCAGGCGCACAAACGCGCAGACACACTTGTTTAAAATAAATAATTTTGTTTTATTCCTCCAATAGTGTAATACAAACATACAATTGAATAAAATAAAAACGTTTTCAATATTTATTGCTTATACATAAACAAAAACATAATTAAACAAAAACTCATATGCAGTATATATAACTGAGCAAAAATTGAAAGTAAATTTAAAAATACTATGTCCCTTTTGCAGCCAACATCAAATTATGTAGAACTTTGTAGGTCTATGAATATGTCATGTATGTCCTATCTGCGAAATTTAAACGTTAGTAGTGTCCTAATATTTAAATTATTCAAGGAAACCTGTTTATTTGCTAGACTTCATTGTCAGACACCATTGAGTGAATGACTGGCTTTTTTCTTCTTTGGTAATCACATACATAAAATGAGCTGTAAAGGGTACATGAGCATTTGTCTACATTAAAAACCCACTCCTTGTAATGGCCAAAACTAAACTGATTGAATCTTTGCGCAGCATAAAACGTACGACTATTCGGTACAATGGTCTGAAAACTCAGACTATTACTTACACGCACATACACACACGCGCGCGCAAACTCGACACACACGCGCACACACACTGACACACACATGCACGCACACACACACACACACACGCACACACGAACGGTATGCTTCTAATCTTGACGTGATGTCTGATTACTTTTTTGTGTGTCAATCAAAGTCTTGCAGAGAATTAAACGTGTGTTGGTAAGTATGAATGTTTCTTATTATATTCACGTGGATTAATTAGAATAAAGAATCAAGAAAATACGTCTTTTAATTGCCTTCCGTCATTACTTACAATTTGTCAAGTAATACACGTATGTATGTATGAAACATATCAAAGGGCTACTGCCTTTAAAGAGGAAGTCCACCTTGATATTATGTGGTTTTAATAAGACAAGATACATAGAGAAAATAAATAGTGAAAGTTTGAGCTAAAAACCGATTAGAAATAGGAATGAACTTTTGAAGTTTTTCACTAGTGAAACACATATTAGCAACACGTATCAACAAGGTATTATGCGAGCTCCTCTTAATTTGCTCTGTAGAAAAATGTTTCTAAGTTACTGATGACGGAATAGATTTGTTTCATACAGGGGTTATTTAAAAACGCAATTGTAATTTAGGTTGAATGTATGATTGAAAGTTTTCTTAAGGGAAAATATAGATTTTGAAGATTTTTAGTACAGGGCAATTGAGAGGGTGCTCGCAGGATACGTCACAGAGTTGCCAATTTGTGTTTGGTTGATTGCACCTTGACAATTTATAACGTTCTTATTTGTGATCGGTTTTCGTTCAAACTATCATTGACCTGTATATCAATTTGTTCAACTTAATATCACGGTGGATTTCCTTTAATGGTCCCATTATATGGCCCCGGTCGTGACTCAATGAAGGAATACTTCTGTTATATAAAATTAAATCGTGATGATCATATAAATCGTGGTTACGAATCACGTGGCTGAAATTTCATCTGGCTTAAAGGTACTATAACCTTTATGCAGCTAACATCAAATTATGTGGGATTTTGCAGGAATTATGAACATGGCACGTATGTTACATCTGTGATATTTAAACGTTAGCAGTGTCCTTAATATTCAAGGAAACCCGCTTACTTTCTAGACTTCACTGTAAGACACTATTGAGTGGCTGGCTGACTTTTTTTATTTGTTAATAACATACATGAAATGAGCTATAAAGGGTAAATGTGCATTTGTCTACATCACTAACCCAATTCTTGTAATGACCAAAAGTAAACTAATTAAATCTTTGCGCAGCACAAAACATACGACCGTTGGGTACAAGGGTCTGAGAATACGACTATTGAATTAGTGATTGCAATCACTAAAGTCGATTTGAAAACTAATGGTAATTTTTTTTTCTTCACTTCAAGAGATTTTCAAGCCCTTTCGTTTGGAGGGAAGATCTGCATATTTAGTATTATCTTTCAATCCCAGTGGAATTTAACCTTTTCATTTGTTCGGCCTGCAAATGGGACACAGTACCTTTAATACTACCATGACTACGTTTCAGCAAAGTGTACTTTGCTTAAGTGACACTTATTTTTTAATGGGGTCAATAATCTTTGGTTAATTAACCTAGATTGCCTGAACCGTTGACCAATATGGCAATAAGAATAATTTTTTTTTTATTATGCTTACTATTCTCGACGGTTGCTTGAAAATTGTGACTTTTATAGTTCTCTTCTTGATTGTAAAAATCTGTATTCAATTGGTAATTTCACTTTGCATGCAAAATTTAAACTGTAATTTAAATATGTTTATTATCCCAGTTGTAATGGCGTGGTTAACTGGAAGAGGCAGTTTCGCCCACAAAAAATAAAAATCGGCCATTTCCCTTTCTCATGAATCAGTTGCTTGCAATCAATTTCCGTTTCTTCTCACGCTTTTCAGATATCACTGCATACTGACAAAATCTGGATCCATCTCTCATATATAAAGAAAACATTCTCTAGGCTACGAGACCTACATACTCTTCAAATCACCCTCCTGCTTACAGTCTGTTCGAGATTACTCGGCTACGGATCTTTTCAATCCTCTTGTTTTGAGTGGACAAAGAGTATAAAGATCGACGTAACACGTCTTCATCATCATCATGTTTAGCTCGGTAATGCATTCTACCTTTAAACAAATCTTTTTCTCTAGGAATGTTGTCATTTATGAATATAATTTGGTGTTATTTACTGACGGTCTCAAGGTTGCCACACCGGTATTAATGTAGAGACGAGTACGTGTAGTGCTTCGCCTATGTCATCCACAAAAGAAAATTTCTCGATGTTACGACCTTTGTCTATAAATAGACATTCCTGGTATAACTAATGTTGTGAATTGGAAAAATCAGGATATTCTCATATTTGGAAAAAAATGAACTCCCAACCCCTACCTCCGACAAACATTTCTTAAGGGACAAATTGCAGGAAATTGTCTATCTGGGCCCGGTAATTAAAATCAGCATTGCAAGTCAGCAAATTAAAACATATGAGTCGAGAGGGTGAAATGGACAAAAAAGTTGGAACATTACATGCATAAGATGGCAATGATTTAGAGAATCTCAAAGGGAGGAACATAATAGAGATAAATAGCTACCCCCTCCCCCATATATCCCAACTTTGCTATCTTTAGAATTGAAAGACTACAATTTGGGTTTCGACGAATAACTATTTTCATATCGTTTGTTTGTTAATTTTAGCAGCTAATCAGCCTGATGGTGGCCATGGCACTGCTAGCAGACGGTGAGTATGATATTCGTTCTAGAAGAGTAAGATTAAATAATTCCATAATTGACCTCGGGCTCATATTGTATTTTGTGACACTAACAAGCCCAACAACGAACCGACAAAAAAAAACGTACACACACTTTAGATTACCCCTAATGACCCCAAAATCGGTTTGGATCCGGTTGGTGGTGTGACTGTTTCCTCAAGTATCTTGTTTGTATTTGTTGATGGCGCTCCCATAACACAACTACACAAGCTTTGCTTATTGTGAAGATGAGTGTCTTTTCGATTTAATTGAATATTTGAGTTGAAACAAAAAACAAAACACAATTTAAAAGATCCCTTTTTGTTTCTAGGTATGAATTGTGAAGTATGGAAGTGCCTTGAGGAAGGCTTGTGTCCCTCTTCGTTGCTACCCGATGGCACGGTCGTTAGAGGAACTGTGAAAGGTATGGTCTTCAACCAGTCATCATCATCATTGTCAACACCAGGTCATGAGATAATCTTATGCGAGGTACCTCACTACGGTAAATATGATTTGTTACGAACCATCAAAAAATAATTGATTGTTTAGGTTAATCCATTTGGTGTTTTATTCATTACTTTCGATTTGCAGTCCGACCCATACGTTTTTACGAATTTATTTGTCACTCTTTCTCTCCCTCCCTTACCACCCCCCTCTCTCTCTCTCTCTCTCTCTGTTTCTCCCTTCTATTTCTCTCTCTCTCCATCCCTCTTCCTTTCTCTCCCTGTCTCTCCTTCTCTCACCCGTGTCGTATTCGTAGGCTACAATCCTTGTGCAGCTTGCCCTTGTCTCAATGGAGGAACCTGCACGCCTTATATTGGCCATACCCCAGCGTACAGGTGCCAATGTGATCGTGGGTTCGATGGCACAGAATGTGGTAGGTATCCTAATAATTTTTTTTTATTCAGTGGTAAACGTTTAGCTATAAGTAAATATTGCAATAAAAGAATGATCGCGATGAAAACACACGTCTATGTTGTTTTTATAATGTGGTGGGCCAGTTAATGAGTTGGTGACGACAAGTTCACAAATAAATGAAAACAATAGAAGCTCGGATATACAGTTGAAGTCCAATTTATTAATTATATAAGTCAGCCGAAGCTCCAATCGTTACAAACGAAGAGTAATTATTTTAGAAACATTTTAAATATAAGCTGCTTCTCGTAGAGGCTGGGCGGCCCTATCGACAGTAAACTAGCGGCACATCTTAAATCCTAAACATGTTAACGGAATGAAGTAAACTCAACTAAACTCAACTAAAACTAAACAAAAACTCACCTCAAAATCCCGCACATGGCATTTAAATACCGCGGCACCCGACGAGGCTTAGAAAATACATGATATTACCAGCCAACCAGCAGGACCCTTACGAGGACAACCAATTACAAGATGGGATATATAAAATAAGAGAGGAGGTATACATTTAATTAATTAAAACCAATAACAAAGCATAGTAGATAAGAGTGATTTGAACTAGTCACCGAAAAAAATTGGAGGAGTCTATGTCTTCGCGAGAATGTCGCGTCCCCGGAAAAACAGTCTATTGTCTAACGTGTTATCGGAAATGAACACCTGTACATCTTGATGCAGGAATTCATTTCCAACGTGCTTATCGAAATGAACACTTTTATCTAATGCAAGAATTCAAAACCAGGGGTTGTTTACCCGTTCCCGGCATACTATTGGAAACATAATTAATGCTATTTAACTTTTAGGTGTATACCAAGTCAAACTAATAATCGTACAATTAATCAACCCAGCCCGGCTCTTCTATGGCTCTAGCGCCCCCTTTAGGTTTAAATGAGATGCCCAAATCAGCGTACCACTAGAATTATAACAAAGCTGTTCTTCCTGAGGATCCTGCCATTATTATTTTTATCCCGGCAATTGCCAGGTACCCATTTACATCTGGGTGTAGAGTGGATTAATGTTTTGCCAACGGCCATTAGTGCCGGGCTGGGATTACAACCCTCTACCCTTGGATTGAGAGTATAGTGAATAAACCAAAACACGACATTTTCGTCTTGAAACTAGTGAGTTTTATATAGATGTCTTTAGAATTTGAAAGCTATTATAAAAGATAATGCCGTTTTCCATTCAATGACCCTCTCTTAGATGTGTCTTTGCAACTACTAATCATCAATCCGCAAAGGACTGGGATTTTGGTCGCTAATATAAGCGACTTTGTCTTCTCGGATTTCGTTGACTTCGGCAACTCCGCCCAGATCGTAACCATGGTCTTTGATGACACATCTGATACACTCTACTGGACGGATTTGGTTAATGGAAGTATGCCAAGCCCCCAGGGTGCGGAGTTGGACGTTAGGATGCATAAGATGGGATGGGCGAACTGGACGGTTATATCTGCTGATATTATAAGTATGATACTTGAAAGAGAGCGCATAAGTTTTCTTTAGATAAACATTTTGTATCAGTACAAATATAATTACGGTAGGTACAATAACATCTGCCACCAAATCAATATATTTTCTTTCAGTATTGATATTATTTTGATAATGTAACGCATCCCCCCCTTTCCACTAGAAGACTCATTTTGAAAGGGCTGATATCCTACCTTGAGGGTCGCCGGAGCAGGATATTCTATCAACAGATTTCTCTTGATGCTTTGCTCTCACATGAGGTATCCCTTAAGGGTCTGGCATAGGCCCACTGGTATTCATCTCATACAGAGTTTCACTGAATGCTGTTTTTACGGCTCACCAAAAAAGCGATGGGAAGTTTAGGCTTATGTCATTTCTTTTGGCAAGCAAGTGAGAGTATGGATTCCTTTGACACACAACTAAACGGTCTAGTCCATGTTTAACGCTGGTCATCCCAAAATTTGCTAATACTCAACAGACCTGATACTAAAGTCATTCATATCACTACTAAGTTTAAGAAAACCACGCCCCCTCTCTTCATTGAATGGGAGGGGGGGGGGGGAGATGCGGTAAGATTCCCAAGCGGCACATGGAGGGGGGGGGGGCCAACAACCCAGGAAAACAGAACATAAATATATTTTCCTGTCTGATAAATTTGGGGCAGAATGTTTGGATAAGAGTAGAATTTAAAAACAGGAAAACAAATGTAATTTCACTGAGAATGGTTGTTCAGCAATTGTCTTTATTTCTGTTCACGTATCGCTTTTTCACCAATATGGATAAAACACACTGAAGAAATTCCTTTTCCAAGGAAATTATAGCTGGTGGTCGATCATTCCGAAAGGTTTTAAACTTGTAGCCTTCGTTTTCTCTTTCTCGTTAATAACAGTATCAAGACTGTACGGGTATTTGGCTTTGGACATCAAGGAACAGCAACTTCACTGGATGACATACCCAGAGGGACATGGGCAACGAGGAGTACGACAAGAAGGAGCCGCTTCTAATCCTGTAGAATTATCGGTCCCGTTGAGCGAAATTTGTGTCATTGATCAGCGACGAAGGTGACGAATAATCTCGCCAGAAATTTCAATTTCATTATGCTCTTCCCTGTTCTTTTTTTATTTGTTGATGTATCGTCTCTCTTCTTTAGCAGTGTCTAGTATCGTTTCCAAATTGTAAATTGTAACTGTAAGCAATTCCAACCTTCAACGTATCAACTTAAAATACGTGACCGTTCTCTGTCCTAGCTCTCTTCATTTTACACCCATCAACCACGTAATGGCTACACGTAATAATAATAAGCGCAATCCAAATTCATGGTTGCAGTAACATCATCACGCACTGTTTGATTATGTTATATTTGGCAGCACCATCGTTCTTTAATTACATTTTAATTAGCATACATGATTTGATCAAATTGTCAGTGTTGGCACATTTACAAGATATTATCTACACCACAATTTTTGGTGAATATAGCCCTTCCTCCTCCTCCTCTTCCTCCTCCTTCTGTCAAATGCAGATGTAGAAGGCTTATTTGTCTTGTAATACACGAACACCGCAAGCACTCCATTATCGCAGGATAAGTTAGATTCTCATAACGATAATAGTTTCTAGGCTGTTTACAAAGTAACAAGTGCTCTACATAATAGTTTCAAATCCTTCGACCATCTGCAGGTATCTCTACACTCTCCGTCGAGCTTATGGAATTCACCGAACCCATCTTGACAAGGGGCGTACAACAAAGCTAACAGGCCCAGTAGACGGAAGAGGGTTTAAGGGATTGACTATAGATGAAGAAGGTGGTTAATTATTTATTGTAGTACATTGATTCGGTGTGAGATGGATGGGTTAGTTATTCCGATGTATGTTTTTTTCGATCTACACAATATTTTAAAGTCTCCTCTTTTATTTTCGTACGACACTCAAAAGTTATCAATAAATCATGCAATTGCCATTTTCAAACAGTCCAATTTGGAACTGTAAGAATGATCAAAAATATTCCGAGGGCATAATGCAAGGGGGGCTGCAGATCCTCACTCCAAGCCCAAGGGAAGTTCTAAACAATCACTATCTGGCCCACCAGAGCCTTATTCTTGCGGATTACGTAAAGACTTTGAAAACATCTGGTGAAGTGCAATTATAATATCCTATTGTGTTTTCCATCGAAATCTTGTTCAGATTAGGAAAGGCGTCATTGCCACGGTCGCTCATGTCATAAGGCGCTGAACATGGTTATTGAAATTGACCTGGGTGAAATTTTAAAAGTTTGCTAACATATTTCTTTTGTATCTTCATGAGGAAGAACATTTGTACAGAACCTTTTCATAGACACTTGTTGATATTCGGGCGGGTCGCATCAGCGTCATTTGCAGATGCCTGCATTAAAGACATGTCTGGGCTTAAAGGTTAAACGACCTCTTTTTTTAATCGATGCAGAATCTGTTAACAGAATTAAAATTACATTTCACGTATTATTTGTCCACCAATAAGGATAACACAGACTGAAGGAATGTCTTTTCAAGGAAATTATAGCTAGAGGTCGATCATTCCGAATCAGGGGGATTTTCGATCGGGGCAAATGAGATTATATCTTTTAAAGTATGTTCATTTACTGTCATTCGGCTTTTTTTCTTCTTAAAGGAGAACGATTGTTTTGGACGCAAGGCTATCTAACCCAAATTGCATGGTTTGATCTGAAGGAAAAAAAAGGTCCTTTCACACTCATCAACCTCGAAAGCACGGATATGAGGCTGGAGCTGGGGAGTATTCTCTTCGTGCCTTCTGGATGGCTCATATGGCTAAACATGTGGGACGATCGAGTCTGTATCGCACGGGCTGAAGTCGATGCTGAAACAAGGTTTTGTTTCTCTACACGTATACCCCATGGTTTAAACCATGATGTCAAGGGTTTAACAGGGTTACATAACAAAGCATTAGCTCTGCGACGGATATAAGATGGATTTTATTTCCGTGAAGGGAAATCCGACCTTAACATAACATCTGCTTTAAAAGAAGGCAGAAAAATCACAAAAGCGGACTGGTGAAGGTTTGAATTTAATCGGCTATAACAAAACAAAACAAATTGTTAATTTGTGAAAGTTGTGATCACTATACGCATTGGCACTTCAATAGGCTTAATGTGTAATTGAGTGCAGGACCACTTTTCCATTTGTTTCAACAAACATAATAAAGTTAGTATCAATTTTTCAAAGTGTATGATTTGGGAGGGTCTTTTTTTGTAAGAGGACCTATGATAATATGCTATCCATAATATAATTTGAGTAGTGCCCCGACCACCCCAGACCACCATAATAACGCATTAGCTCTGCGACGGACATAAGATGGATTTTTGTATACGTATTTATTCTTCAAGTTCAAGTTTAAGTTTATTTGTTTCACATTTCACAAAAAAGAATTCACATAATTGACCAAATTAGAACATAATATGAAATATACTAAAAGTGTCACATTATATAATTAATTCTTTGAAAAGACGTCGAAATTAATTGTAATGAATAGGATGTTATACAGAAGGTTATACAGGGTGAAATGTGAGGAACCTATTAAAAAGCTCAGCTTGTAGATTATAGGTTCCCATAAATAAAACTAACATTTGATTGAAGTGGTTGTAATAATTCTTGGAAGGAAATCCAACATTTAGGGCTAGTTGTTAAGTGTTTTAAGACCGCAAATGCCTTCAAAGTGCATTGTTTTCGCTTATATTCTTATTAATGACATTTCTAGTGCCCTTTTAGGAACGAATGTAATTTTATACGCCAAAATGTGTGACATTTAGGTTAGTACGATCATACCAATTCAGTTCCACTTTAAAAAAATACGGCGACCGGTAAATTCAAAAAATAAAAAAAATACATGGGCCGCCTGGTGAACCAACACGAAAAAGCCATCAAGAAACGTATAAGGAGTTTTCTCGGTTTTTCAACGGATGGCTCAAATTTATTGAATATTTGTGGGGCCCACAAATATTAGAAATGGTTATATTCATGGATATTTCAGCCGTCTATGAACCGATTTTGACCAAACAAAGCTGATTTTGTCATTTAAATTGTATGTTCTTTCAAATTTGACACTCACTTTTTCATTATCTCACCATTTTTTATGTGTGTAGGCAGGGGCGTCGCTAGACCTTTTTCAGTGGGGGGGGGGGGGGGGGGGGGTGTAGAGGCCAAAGATTACCGACAAAACTAGCCACCAATTACCGACAAAATTAAATGTCCAATATCTACACATTTAACCCTATAAACCCGGGGCCGAAGGCTAAATTGTTTTATCCTATGGACTATAATACTTGCGTATGCGCAAATGGTCATTTTCCACGACGACAAAAATATACGAATTATTTCGTCAACTTAGTCAGCATTCATAGCTATATATTTTAACGCAGGCGCGGAGCTAGGATCTTATTGTAGGGAGGGGCGGTAGTGAGCAAGCGAAGCGCGCTCATTAGGGGGGTGTGGGTGATAGGCCTTCCGTGCGAAGCGCGGAAGCTTAGACGTTTCCTTAAATTATTAGGAAAAGAAGACGATTTATTGTACCGTTCTCGATTGTTAATCCTTGTCTGAATAAAGTTTCCCCCCCTCCCGCGCGAAGCGCGAAAGCTTTGACGTTTCATTATAAGACTGTTAATCCTTGTTTGAATTTAGTTTCTCCCCCTCCCGCAAGTTTTGGCGTTTAATTAAATTATTAGAGAAAGTAGACGATTCGTTGAACCGTGCTCGACTCGTATTCCTTGTCTGAATGCAGTTTTTTCCCCTCGCCCCCGCGCAAAGCGCGGAAGCTTTGACGTTTCATTCAATTATGAGAAAAAGCAGACGATTCGGTGTACTGTTCTCGACTCTTAATCCTTATCTGAATTCAGTCCTCCCCCTCCGCGCGAAGCGCGGAAGTTTTGACGTTTAATTTAATTATTAGAGAAAGTAGACGATTTGTTGAACCGTGCTCGACTCTTAATCCATGTCTGGATGAAGCTTCCCCCTCCCATGCGAAGCGCGTAAGTTTTGTTTGAATTATTAGAGAAAGAAGACGATTCGTTGTACCGTTTTCGACTCTTAATAAGCCCTAAATGTCTGAATTCAGTTTCCCCATTTAGCGCGAAGCGCGCAAGCTTTGACGTTTTCTTAAATTATTAGACAAAGAAGACGATTCGTTGAACCGTTCTCGACTCGTCTGAATGAAGTTTACCCCTTACGCGCGAAATTTTTTGGCGTTTCACCAGAATATAGAGAAAGGAAGACGATTCGTCGTACCGTTTTCGACTCTTATTAAGCCCTATTTATCTGAATTCAGTTTCCCCCTCTCGCGCAAAGCGCGGAAGCTCTGACGTTTCCTTAAATTATTAGAGAAAGAAGAGGATTCGTTGTACCGTTTTCGACTCTTATTAGGCCCTATTCATCTGAATTCAGTTTCCCCCTCTCGCGCGAAGCGCGGAAGCTTTGACGTTTCATTAAATTATTAGAGAAAGAAGAGGATTGTTGTACCGTTTTTCGACTCTTAATAAGCCTTATTTGTCAGAATTCAGTTCCCCCCTTTAGTGCGGAAGCTTTGACGTTTCCTTAAATTATTAGACAAGGAAAATTACGATTCGTTGTACCGTTCTCGACTCGTCCAAGTCTCCTCTTTGCGCGAAGCGCGGAATTTTTGGCGTTTCATCACAATATAGAGAAAGGAAGACGATTCGTCGTACCGTTTTCGACTCTTATTAAGCCCTATTCATCTGAATCCAGTTTCCCTCTCTCGCGCGAAGCGCGGAAGCTCTGACGTTTCCTTAAATTATTAGAGAAAGAAGAGGAAATAAAATGAAAATAAATCAATAAATTTTCATTTATGTGTTAATTTTTGTATTTATTTGTGTATTTTTGTAATTATTTATTCATTTATCCATTCGACAATAAATTATTCATTATAAACTCTTTATTAAATCATACGTTCAGTCATTTTTTCCCTCAATTACCCGATCATTTGGTTATTGGCTGTTTGACTATTTGTTTGTTTGTTTTGAATTGTTGTCTGTTTGTACATGCTCAAAAACGATATAGCCTACTTCAAATACTATGTAATGAATTTAATTTGTTAAAATAATAATCTATTATTTATACAAATATCATTATTTTCTCTAATACCCTAGTTATGGGTGACATGAGAATAAATGTCATTGTCATTGCCATTGTGATTGTCGATGGGTAGGTACTTAGAACACTCTAAACAGGGCTCCCACTTAGCCGAGTTGGAGCCTCGAGTTGTGGCGAGCTGGCGCGATCTTATGGCAAGCAATTTTATCATTAAAACATATTTCTTGATATCAAGAATTCAATTCTTGATATCACGAAATCGAATTCCTGATATCCCGAAATCGAATTGTTGATATCAAGAATTACCATTGCTTTACACCATAACATGATTTCTTGATAACAAGAATTGATTTATTGATATCAATTAATAATAAAACGGCTTGCCATAAGATCGCGCCAGCTCGTCACAACTAGAGGTTCCAACTCGGCTAAGTGGGAGCCCTGCTTTAAGAACTGTACCTTAACTTTGACGACAACTCGCCAAACGACTACGTCCTCGGTTTGAGAACCCTGTAGATAGGATACAATTTGAGGACCTTTCAGATGGGTCAAGCTCGCTATCAATAAGAACCGCTATTCATAAGGACCATTATTCATAAGGTCCGCTATCCATAATACGCGACTAGATGAATTTGTATAAATAGATGTCTGTATGAATAGCGAGAAGACCCCTTTCAGATAGGGGAACGAGCTCTTTCTGCACGGAAAATGTACATGTAGGTTCCCGATTATGCGGTTAAATTTCCAGATGGACATCGGCATGTATGTCCTCGAATATGTAATAAACAAGTGATGTGTATGATGTATTTGTGCGTCTTTTAAAATTGCCGACCGGGGCACGTTCCCCCTTACCCCCAGATACGCCACTAATAAAAAAACTAACTCACTAGG
Source organism: Strongylocentrotus droebachiensis (assembly GCA_035222895.1). Lineage (NCBI taxonomy): Eukaryota > Metazoa > Echinodermata > Echinoidea > Camarodonta > Strongylocentrotidae > Strongylocentrotus > Strongylocentrotus droebachiensis. The sequence continues at coordinate 252,587 of JAVYIG010000408.1, read as the reverse complement.
CCTACTACCTGATAAATGCTTATGAAAGATTTTTGACATATTCAGAAAAAGTGATGCGATTTAAAAGGACAAATTTCTCAAAATATTCGAAAAGCTTTGCATTCTTCTATCAACTTTTGATCGGCTGAAATTACCGCAGTCGGTTCAACTCAATAAAAGTAGCAGAATTCTTGATTTGTTTTTCTATTCATTTAAAAGTGTTGGCTCCATCGACACTATTCTTTATTCTCGATTATGTTAAATTTGGTTCATTGAATGAAAAATTAATACTTTCTTTAAAAACTTAAATAATCTATATACATGTGTATTCACTTTTCCCCACTTTTCTTCTTCTTTTTAAATGTAAGCGATGGAAAAGACCCATAAAAAGGTGCTCAGTTTATCACATAAAGGGGCAAAGAATTATAATCTTTTAAAACACGAAATAGCAAGACGTATCAACAACGTATTATTAAAGCTCTCATAATTTGCTGTGTAGAAGAAAAATCATAAACTTTCATTTTCTTAGTTATTGATGACAGATTAGTTTTGTTTCATACAGGGGTTAATTGAAAACGCATTCCAATAATTATATTTAGGGTGAATGTACGATTGAAACTTCTCTTAAGGGAAAATATAGCTTTTTGAAGATGTTGAGTACGGGGCAAATGGGAGGGGAGCTCGCAGGATACGTCACAGAGTTGCCATTTTTTATAATTCATAACGTCCTTATTTTTGATCGGTTTTCGCTCAAACTATCATTGACCTTACTTTCCCAAATTGTTCTGCTTCTATTAAAACCAACTTAATATCAGGATAGACTTTCGCTTAGCTTTGACTCAATGGAGGAATACTTTTTTATGAAAATCGTGATGATCGTATAAATTGTGGTTACGAATCTGACCTGGCTGAAATTTCATCTGCCTGATACTACCATGACCTCGTAATAGCAAAGTATACCGTCACTGTTTATTACCTCTGACCGTTGACAAACAAAGGTATTGACGTCATAAGTGACACTTGTTTTTTAATGGGGTCAACAATCTTTGGTTTATTAAACTTGATTTGCCTTAATTGCAGACCGATATGGCAATAAGGATAAAGAATATATTAGATCAAGTTTCCTGTCCGTGACGGTTGCTCGAAGTTGTGACTTTAATAGTTCCTTTCTCGATTGTAAAAATCTGTATTTAATTGGTTCTTTCACTTTGCATGCAATATTTATTTTGTAATTTGGAATATCAATTATCCCAGTTGTAATGCCGTGGTTGACCGGAAGAGGCAGTTTCGCGCACAAAAACAAAAATCTGCCATTTCCCTTTCTCATGAATTAGATGCTTGCAATCAGCGCCCGTTTCCACGGAGATTCATTCTCACGCTTTTAAGATATCCCTGCTTACAAAAAGATCTGGATCTATCTCTCATATATAAAGAAAATAATCTTTTGGCTGCAAGACCTAAAGATTCTTCAAATCAACATCCTGCTTACAGTCTGTTCGAGCTTATTCGGCTACGGATCTTTCAAAACCTCTTACTTTGACTAGATTATGAGGATAAAGATCGACGTAACACGTCTTCATCATCATCATGTTTACATCGGTAATGTATTCTTCTTATATTTTTTTCTCTAGGAATTTTGTCATACATAAATATAATTTGGTCTTATTTACTTACGGTCTTAAAAGTATCGTTTAACAATGTTAAATCGGAGATGCATGGCCCCACGTGTGATCAGTGTCTGTGATATTGTGTAATATTGAAGCCCTAAACAAAATGATCGCTTCAAAATAATCATGATGTGCCTCGAAATAATACAAATCTTTAAGCGAACGGTTTTACTATACTCATTTCCCCCAATAGACTGTAGTGTTATAAAAAACCGTTAGGAAAACGAAAAATGAAATTTCGATTTCCAATCATAAATATCTTGTTAGTCAGACAGGCGATCTGCTTGTAAAAGTCATGGGATTCTTGACTGACCTAAAGGTTTATAATTATGATTGCAGCATGAGCTAAATCCAGGCATATTGCTCCGATTGTCTCATTTTCGCCAGCACTAACGTAGCTAGTTCGCGTATATAGTAGACGGCAATCGGCGGATCAGACGACACTTGATAGTGATTTTGTATGTGAGATTGCTTTGCTAAATATAAAATACAAGAACCTTTTCCATATCTTTAAACTATCATTGATATCTGATGATTAAACAGTAAGTAAAATAAACCTACCAAACTACATAATACAATGAAATACTTGACTGAAAGTAGGGAAGCTTGATGTGGTGCACAATTGGACCCCTCTGTTAATAATCGAATAGTCCATGGTGTTCATGAATATTCATGTTTTTGCTTACCTCGGCAAAATGCTTGCCTATACTAAATGAAAAAAATACGGTGGGGGTTGGCTGAAATGGACGTAATGAACAAATCAGAACTGATCTATGATAATTCATGCTTGTTATCCTTCGTGTGCTTGACTTATAACCTTACAATCGAGTGGTAAATTACGTCCAAAGTTGGACTTGTTGCACATGTGTTATATAGGCAATGGCGAGCTGGCGACCTATTCGGACCAAATTACGGTGGATAAACTTTCACAAGTCAATGGGACATGAGGCTTCCAATGAAAGAGCTAGTGATAACGTACGTCGGGGTGGATGTGCTTTTCGTTTAAAAAAATAATGAATTTTTAACGATTTTTGTTTGGGTAAATGTCCGTAGGGTAACATGTTTATAGGCTGCTGGCCTCTGACGATAGGGGGAGTTGTCAAATGAGACTAAACGGTATTAATGTTAGGGCGATTACGTGCAATGCGTCCCCTACGACATTCAAATTTGAAAATTCTCTTAATGTTACGACCTTTGTCTAATGAAAATTCCTGGTAAAACTAAAGTGAAATTGTCAAATCAGGACGAAGAACCCCCACCCCACTAACAAGAAGGTAAAAAAAAAGCACGACATATTTCGTAAGGGACAAATTGTAGGAAATGGCCCATCGCTCTTTTTACGGGCCCTGCAATTATTTTCCCAAGCATTGTCAGTTAGACATGATTTAAGACGTGTGTGTCGAGAGAGTGAAATGGACAAAACCCTTTTATTTTTATTTTTTGGGGGAATTATATTTATATGACAATAAACGATAGTCCCTCCAAGTTCATCACATGCATAAGAAAGCAATGATTTAGAGGATTTCAAAATGAAGAATATAATAGAGATATATCTCTAACTCCCACCATCTTCATAACAACTTTGCTATCTAAAGAATGGAAAGAATACAATTTGGGTGTCGACGATTTACTATTTTCATATCGTTTGTTTGTTAATTTTAGCATCTAATCAGCCTGTTGATGGCCATGACACTGCTAGCAGACGGTGAGTATGATATTCGTTCTAGAAGAGTAAGATGAAATAATTCCATAATTTACCTCATGCTCTTTTTATATTTTTTAAACCCTGATACCTCAGTGACACAAACAAGCCCGACAACAAACCGTACACAAACTATAGATTACCCCTAATGTTTCAAAATTGGTCGGTTTAGAGTCCGGGTTGGGATCCGGTTGGCGGTTTGACTGAGGTATAAATCAACATAAACTTACGCTCAAGTATTGTCAAAGACAAGGCGTGGGGATGACACTCTTAACCCGTGCCCACCCACCGGAAAAACTACATTTTCAACGTACACTGGATATTTGTCTTTATCGTCATTTGTGTGTTTTACGATGCTGACGGACAATAAATATCCTACCTATCATTATTTTATATGTAATACGTACCATTCCGCTGCCATGAAACATACATAGAAGAATAATATTAAAAGAAGAAATAGTAGAATTATAGTAGAATATCAATAATTCTACATGCAGTCAAACCTGTAGCAGTGGCCCACGCTATATAACAGCCAGCTGTCTATAGTGGCCATGTTTTTTTGTCTCCCTCAAGATAGCAATGTGTGCTGTAGAACCTGTCTTAGAATGGCCACCTGTCTACAGTGGCCACTTTTTCTGTTACCTTTGGGTGGCCTAAATAGATAGGTTGAACTGTTTATCAATGTTTCAGAAAAGTGTAATAGTGCTTTTCCCACTCTTTTCTTTCCTACTCTCGATTACGATAATCAAGATGCAAAGATAAGCATTCATATCCTGAATTTCTACAATTATCTTGTTTGTAGTTGTTGATGGCGTTTCTAAAACAGGCTTTGCCTTAAAGGTTTTTACCTCCTTCTATTTCTTGAAATATTCACTGTAGCCATATAGTATGAAGGTGAGTGTCATTTCGATTCAATTGAATAATTGAGTTGAAACAGATAACAGAACACGACTATAAAGATCCCCCTATGTTTCTAGGTATAAACTGTGAAGTATCGACGTGCCCTGAGGAAGTCGTGTGTCCCTCTTCATTGCTACCCGATGGCACGGTCATTAGAGGAACTGTGAAAGGTATGGTCTTCAACCAGTCATCATCATCATTGACAACACCAGGTCATGAGATAATCATATGCGAGGCACCTCACTACGGTAAATATAATTTGCTAAGAACCATGCAAAATGTAATTGTGTAGGTTAATCCATTTGGTGTTTTATTCATTACTTTAGATTTTGTTATTGTTACAATCACATTGTCACGTAAATCCCACCCAAAAGCATCATGTACGGTCATCATTGTGATACGGGGAGGGACGTGGCTAATCCTTGAAATTTACGGCACGTAGGTGACTGTTAGGAGGTGCTTGTGGCCGTTACGGGATGTAGGTAGACGTTATAGGTTGTGCGTGGTCGTAGCGAGGTGTACGTGGATCCTGAAATTGGCGCACAGGGAGGTCATTAGGTAAAGAGTTACACTAGTTGATGCAGTACGTGATAAAAGCCACAAACTACTTATAGTATCTCTAAATTAGCGATATATAGCGCCAATCTGTGAAAAAAAAAAGATTAAAAGAAGCTAATTTCAACTGATTTGGGTAGGTATGGGTTTGGACAACTATAAAAAAAAAAAAGTATGGGGATTGGGGATAATTTTTTATAAGAGGTCAAAGGTCATTGACCCCTGCCTAAATCACTACAAATTATATTTCAGCAACAAAATTTGGTATAATTATAGATGATCTAGGTGTCGAAATGCACAGAATTACAAAAGAAGATGAAATAAAATAATTGTGGACCCTTGCGACCAAATCCTGACCTCCAAAAGTGAATTCAAAGGTAAAAAACAGACGTTTTATCACTAAAATTTCATATCTATAACAGGAAAATTACCATATTATATAAAAATGAGCATAAACAAATCAAATAGGCTAATTTCAACCTATTGTGGCGGGTATGGGGTTATTATTTATTCCAAGAGCAGAGAGGGAGGGGAAATTTCCTTTCTGAGGGTCAAAGGTCATTGACCTGCACTAAAACAGTACAAATTGTATCTCAGCAACACAATATGGTATATAGATGATCTTGGTGTCAAAATGCGCAGGATTACAAAAGAAGATGACATAGACATATCACTGACCCTTAGAATAACATCCTGACCTCTGACAATGAGGTCAAAGGTAAAAAAAAATAGACGTTTTACACTAAAATGTCATATAATTGACAGGAAAATTACCTAATAATACAAAAGTGAGCAGAAAAGAAATCGAAGAGGCTAATTTCAACTTATTGTGGCGGGTATGGGTTTTATTATTTATTCCAAGAGCAGAGGGGGAAGGGAAATTTCCCTTCTGAGGGTCAAAGGTCATTGACCCTGCACTTAAACACTATATCTCAGCAGCAGCATGTTTTACATAGGCCTCAATGATTTTGGTGTCGAAATGCACAGAATTATACTAGCAGACAAACTAAATATGAAATGGATTCTTCACCACCAAAATACAAGTTTAAAGGTAATACACAGTTTTGGGAAATATTGAAAATTGGGTGCATAGTGATTCTCTACAATTTTGATAGATTTGGATGCCCCTAAGGATCTATTATAAGCACTAGAAAATTTAGCCCCTAAAACACTTCTGCTTTCGAGCAAAATTAAATATAACAATTTACCGGTGCTCCCGGTAAGTTTTGATAAATATCAAATAGCGCCTACGGCCATACAATGGTAACTGCGACCAAGAAAATCTCAGAATATGTAGTTGTGATATATAATTTTCAAACGAGAATAGCTAATCGGTCGATTTTAGTCAAGAAACATTGTTTAATAGCTTACTTAATATCTTGGCCTTGAGAGGGAGCTATACAACATAAAGAGTTTATTATTTACAATTTCATAACTTTAGACTCGATTTCAACCGCGACAATGATCACTGATTATTGTAGGATCGTATATGCTTCCAATATGTTAATTTGAAACAAAATCATGACCCCATACCAAAACTTTGTATTACCTTTAAATGTCAAAATGAGCAGGGGGGGGGGGGGGGGGGGGTTAAAGTCCATTAGTGGCAAATAATTTGTGTATGTAAAGTATATGTGCATTTATAATCAACAATTTGCAGAATACTACTCGCAACTAAGAACTTACAGTACCTATGGGCAACACAATATAAATGAATAATACTCAATCTGTTTTCTCTTCATCGCTGCCAATAACTTCTTCTGCATTTTATTTCTTTCTATCCTTTACTCTCTCTCTCTCTCTCTCTCTCTATCCCTCTCCCTCTCTCCTCCTTTCACTCGTGTCCTATTCGTAGGCTACAATCCTTGCTCAGCTAGCCCTTGCCTCAATGGAGGAACCTGCACGCCTTCTCTTGCCCATACTCCAGCGTACAGGTGCCGATGTAATCTTGGTTTCGATGGCACAGAATGCAGTAGGTATCATTATTGTTTTAAAATTTATTATTCAGTGGTAAACCGATGGCTTTAAGAAGAAATTGCAATTAAAAATAAAATTTGATCGCATTAAAAATACGACTTCTCAGAATTCTGCTAATAATAACATAACAATAATGCTGTTCTTCCTGAGGACCCTGCGATTAGTTTTTGCCCCAGCTATTGCCAGCTACCTATTTACATCTGGGTGGAGAGTGGATTAATGTCTTGCCAAAAGAAGTTAGTGCCGGGCTGGGATTAGAACCTTCTACCCTTTGATTGAGAGCCGAGTGAATGAACCACTATACCACGACATGTTCGTCTTAAAACTAGCGAGTTTTTATATTCAGTAGCAATATCTATAGCATTTGAATGGTATTCTAAAATATAATGCCGTTTTTCATTCCATGACCTTCTCTCAGATGTATCTTTGCAACTACTCATCATCAATCCGCAGAGGACTGGCATTTTGGTTGCTAATATAAGCGACTTCGTGTTCTCGAATTTCGTTGACTTCGGTAACTCCGCCCGGATCGTAACCATGGTCTTTGATGACACATCTGATACACTCTATTGGACGGATTTGGTTAACGGAACTCTGTCAATGTCAAATCGGAATGAGCCTATGGCATTGGACGTTAGGATGTATAAGATGGGATGGGCGAACTGAACGGTTATATCTGCTGATATTGCAGGTATTATACCACACAAGTTTTTGTTTTCTCAAAATATTTTGTTATATTTAAAAACATAATTAAGGCAGGTACAATAACATGCGCCACCGAATCAATATATTTTGTTCAATATTGGTATTATTTTGATAATGTAACTCTTTTGTTAGAAAAAAAAAACTGTAGAGGTACATAATTGATAAAAAATAAAATGATAAAAAATGTGGCCCAGTCTTGGTAAAGTTACAAGCACTGTACACAGAAAGATGCATATGGGACTACGCACACGTGCGTTATACAGTGCGTCCCAGAAAAAACGAAACCGAGAAGTATCGATGTTCTATCATAACTTAATCACAACTATAATTAATGAATGATACATATTTGGAAAGCTTAGAGTCTCCTCTTTCATGTGATGCTATGTTTGTCATGTTTGTTTGAAGTAGTGCTTGCATTTCCATAATTTTACTAAACGAATTCGTTTTCACTGGCTGCCTGCCGTATCAAAAAACGAAATTAACAAAAGACTTAACTCCGTTTCGTTGACAATCAGCCGTAGACGAGAGTCTTCATGCATGGCTGATTGTCAACGAAACGGAGTTAAGTCTTTTGTCAAATCTGTTTTTTGCTACGACAGGCACCCAGTGAAAACGAATTCGTTTGTTAAAATTATGAAAATGTAAGGGCTACTTTAAACAAACAGAACTTTGTTATTCCTCGCTCATTTTTCCTGATTGAGGTGTCATATGAAAGGGCAGAAACTCAACTTTCTAGAAATTTGAATTTGTCTTCGAAATTAAAATACCGCCCGCCAAACGTCTTTTTGGTTTCCTTCCTTCAAATTGCTTTTAATCACTCATGCGTGAAATATGCATCACGTGAGTAGCATCAACTGAAAGAGGAGACTCTAAGCTTTCCAAATATGTATCATTCATTAATTATGGTTGTGATTAAGTTATGATAAAACATCGATACTTCTCGGTTTCGTTTTTTCTGGGACGCACTGTATATATCACGTCCAAATAGATAAACTAATTTACCAAATATATCAATAAGTAGGCGGCTTCTCGGCAAAATTTGTGTCATCACGTATTAGTCAAAACATATTCTTTCACATGATTGGTAATAAGAGCTTCCAATTCATTTTTTGAGAGGGGGGCGTTTCCAAAACTGGTCTTTACCTTTAACAAATATACATAGCAGGGCCTTGCCCTATTCCAGTACATTATCTTAAAATGCATCACATTCAACAAAGTGTCATTCTGAATCGAGTTTAATTATTTAAAAAAAAGGTCAATTGATGAATTCAGTTTAATATCATCAGGACTATTCCATAATTTTCCTCCTCTAAAAGTAATTTGCCTTTTGCCGTCATTCGTTTTGGGTCTATATGATTTATCATAAGCTGTTCACCAGTTCTTGTTTCATATCTTAACACACGTCTCTAAAATGTTCCTGTCTAATAAGTTCGGGGCTGATTGTCTGGATAAGTCTCTTTTCAAACAAAATAGAATTTGAAAATAGAAGACAAAAAATAGATTTCATGAGAATGGTTGTAGGAATTTGGTTTCTTTTGTCTGCTCATCATTGATTGTCATGATTATTGTTTGTGCTCTTAATATTTGAAATTTTTAAAGCTTTTAAGCTTTCTTTCGTCATCTTCTCCGTATCGTTAATAACAGTGACAAGACTGCACGAGTGTTTGGCTTTGGACATCAAAGAACAGCGAATTCACTGGATGACATTCCCAGGTGGACATATGCAACGAGCAGTACGACAAGAAGCAGCCGTTTCCGATCCTGTTGAATTAACGGTCCGATTGAGCGAAAGCTGTGTCATTGATCAGCGACGAAGGTGACGAATGATCTCGTCAAAAATTTCACTTTCATTATGCTCTTCCCTCTTCTTTTTTCTGTTGATGTATCGTCTCTCTTCTTTAGCCGTGTCAACTGTCAAGTATCGTTTCCAAATTGTAAATTTTAAATCTAAGCCATTCCAACCTTGAACTTATCTCTGTCTTAGCCAGTGGCAGATCCAGGGGGAAAAAACGTGTAAAAGCACGTTAATTTTACCTCTTTTTTTTTAGATGCCCCCCCCCCCCCCCGGCGTTCAAAGGGGTGGGGGGGGGGGTGCGATTTTTCAAATTTTCGAGGGCCAAAAAAAAAATAGTGCTCACTACCCCCCCCCCCCCCCCCCCCCCCCCAACTGAGCGAATTATCGGCCGGCTGTTTCGCCGCTAAATATTTTCTCACGAATTGGGCCCCCTCCCCTGCCGCTAGCTGGATCCGCCCCTGGTCCTATAGCTCCCTTCGTTTTACACCCAACAACCATGTGTCAAGTAGTGTCAACACGTAATAACAATAAACACAGTTCTAGTTTATTGTTACAGTAATATCATCACACACTGTTCGATTACGTTCATGGCATCAATGGCAGCACCATCGTTCTTTAAACAAATATTAATTACCATACATTATTTGATCAATTGTGTTTGCACTTTGATAACATATTATTTATACCACATTTGTTTGTGAATGGAGCCCTTCCGCCTCCTCCTCCTTCTGTCAAATGCAGATGAAGAAAGCTTGTTTCGCTTGTAGTACACGAACACCGTAATCACTTCATTATCGCAAATCCTTCATACCTCTGCAGGTATCTCTACACTATTCGTCGAGATAATGGGGTTCAACGAACCCATCTTGACGAGGGACATATAACAGAGCTATCAGGCCCACTAGACGGAAAATTGTTTAAAGGATTGACCATAGATGAAGAAGGTAGTTAGTTGTTTATTGTAGTAAATTGATTGGGTTCGAGATGGAAGGGTTTGGAAGGTCTATCTCCTACTCTCTTCCCGAGTTTTTTCCAACTCCCATTATTAAGGTACTAATGAAATAATCAAAATAATCTTGTACACATTTCATGGGGAACTGCATACGCAAACTTCAATTTCAAATTACGTGAAGAAAAAAAATAAAAGGGTATAAAAAAGTAGATCACCAGTGGTCGGGATTATAAAAGAATTCTTAGATTGATGGTCATTATAGTTTAAATCGCTTAGTTATTCCGAATCGGATGTATTTTTTGTCAATCCACAAATAGTTTAAAAGTCTCCTCATTTAGTTTTGTACGACACTCAAAAGTTATCAATGAATCATGCGGCATGACCATTTTAAAACAGTCTGATTTAGAACTTTAAGAATGATAAAAATATTTTTGAGGGCATCATGTAGGGGGGGGGGGGGGGCTGCACACCCTCACCCTCATTCCAAGGGAAGTTTACATAAACCACCATCTGACCCACCATAGTCTTAGTCTTGCGGATTACGTAAAGACTTTGAAGAAGTACAAACAAAAAAAATCTCATTAAAAAAAAAAATCGGATTACGAAGTGCGTCATTGTAACGGTCGCCCATGTCACGAGCCGCTGAACGAGGCTGTTTAAATTGACCTGGGTGAAGTATTTGAAAATCATTGTTGACGGGCTTCTTGTGTATTTTAATGAGGAAGTAGCATTTGTACATATCTCTTTATAGACACTTGTTGATATTCGGTCGGGTCGCATCAGATTCATTTGCAGATGCCTGCATTAAATACATGTCTGGACTTAGAGGTTAAACATGACTATGTAATCATTAAAACGACCATACTTTGTTTTAATCGATGCAGAATCTGTTCACAGAATGAAAAATTAATATCAGGCATCTCTTTTTTTCACTAAATTTGGTTAAAACTGACTGAAGGAATGTCTTGTCTTGCTGGTGGTCAATCGTCAATCGTTCCGAATCAGGAAGATAATATTTTTTAAAGTATGCTCATTTACAGTCATATGGCTTTTTTTACTTCTTAAAGGGGAACGATTGTTTTGGACGCAAGCCTTTCTAACCCGAATTGCATGGTTTGATCTGAAGAAAACACAAGGTCCGTTCACACTCATCAACCTCGAAAGCACGGATATGAGGATGGGGCTGGGGAGTATTCTCTTCGTCCCCTCTGGATGGCTTATATGGATGAACATATTGGAAGATGAAGTCTGCATTGCACGGGCTGAAGTCGATGCTGAACAGTTTTGTTCCTCTACCAGTGTAAACGGTTTACCTCATGATTTAAACAACGATGCCTCTGGTTTACCAGGTCACCGTAACAAGGCATTAGCTCTGCGACGGATTTAACATGGATTTCTTTTTTCTTTAATTATATATGAAGGGAAATCCCACATTAACAGACGTCTCCTGTTAATACAAGAATGCAGAAAAATCACATAAGCAGACATGGTTTGAATTTAATCGGATCAACAACCAAAAACAAAAACAAAACATTTTTTTTTTAAAGTTGTAATCACTATACGTAGGCTGAATCGATAATGTCACTGTGACAAAGTGCCGGAAAACTATCCCATTCGTTTCAACACAAAAAAGTATCAATTTTTCAAAATGAATTAATTAGGAGGATCATTTCTTGCATAGGGCCTTGTTAAACCTCTTGTATGTTTGTTAGAATATATATACAAACACACACGCACACACACGCACACACACACACAAACACACACACCGACACCCACACACAATATATACTTACACAACACACTCACCAACTCATACACAAAGATCGTTTAAGCACTTTTCATTTTAAGTTTTACCTTAAGATTTTTATTTTTAGATGCCGCCATCCTTGTCAAGCATCGTTTATGATTGCGGTCTCCTGCACTGTTTTCAACAGATAGCTCGTATAATCCTTTAAATGTATGATAACATGTTATGGAAATATTAAGTTTCGTTCTTATATGTACATATATTATGTTTAAACAAAATTGACATGAAGAAAATATTGATTGTATAATTTTTTATGTTGTATTATACCTTACATTTATATGTTCTTTGTTATTCAGTTATATTATATTTGGAAAAATGCGGAAATCAAATCAAATCAAATAAGTGCAGAAAACAACGCAATCGAAAAAACGCCTCTTTCACAACATGCATTAGTAGCGGGTATAATGTGAATTTGTTTTATAAGTTTTAATTCTTTTCTCTCTGAACCCAAATTTTTAATAAGATTCATATTTCATGGAAAATTATTTTCCATAAACAAAATCACAAGTAAATATTAATATAAAAAAGAGAGGGAGGGAGAGAGAGGGGTGAGAGGGAGAGGCAGAGAGAAAGAGAGAGAGAGAGACAGTGAGTGAGAGAGAGAGAGAGAGAAACAACAACAACTACAGGTAATATGTCTATGAGAAGAAAAACATTGTAATTTGGAAGAAATTAACAACTTTATTTCCACGGTTATTTTTTTATGAGAGGAAAGAATTCAATAAAAAACTAACAACCCCTCCAAAAATAAGAATTAATAATTATTATAAGGGTAATACAGTGTACAGTGTATTAATATTATGATTTTTATTCATGTATTTATGAATTTATTTATGTGTTTATATATGTATTTATTCATTAATCCATTAAACGAAAATATACATTATTAATTCTTTATTAATTCATTCATTGAATTACTCTTTTTTCTCAATTTCCCGATCATTTGGTCATTGACTGTTTGCCATCTGTTTATTTGTTTTTAATTTCTTTCTGCTTGTACATGTTCACAAACGATATAATTCAAATACCATGTAATGAATTTACTTGGTTAAAATAATAATAATTATTTGTACATTGTACAGTTATGGGTGACATAAGAATAAATGTCATTGCCATTGTTGTCATCGTCATTCCGGTGGGTTGCTACTTAGGATACTCATAATATAAAAACCGTACCTTTACTTTGACGACCACTCGCCAAACGAATACGTCCTCGGTTCGAGACCCCTGTAAATATGTTAAAATTTGGGGGGTACGAGCTCTATTTGCAGGAAAATGTACATGTTGGTCCTCGATTAGGCGATTTAATTTCCAGATCGTCATCGGAATGTATGTCCTCAAAAAAGTAATAAGCTAGTGATGTGTATGATGTGTTTTGCGCACCTTCGTATGCCGCCCGGGGCACGTGCCCCCTTATCCCCAGATACGCCAGTAATAAAACCCCTGGGCCTACTACCATCTGATTTTTTTTTTCCCTTTTTTTTTTTCTTCTTCTTTTTTCTGTTCTTTCTTCGTCATGTAATTATTTTGTTACGTCTTCTTGTTTACAGTCATTACGTGTTTTAATAAATGTTCTCTGTTGGCCACTATTCTTCTTTCATTGATTATGTATTCCATATTTTGTTCACACTCATTATTATCTGAGGGGTCCACAATTTACAAGCTTTGCTTTTCAGTGGACTTCTCCATTTCCTCAAAATATAAATGCAGTTAAATTTTAAAATTCATTTGTTGTCTAACTAAAATGTATAAATTATTATTAAGATTTGTTTATTACAAATGTAACTATGTTTTGTATACATTTTACATTGTATTCGTTATTATGTATTATATTTTGTTGGAAATGAAAAAATGAAAAATGAAATGAATGAAATGAAATCTCTGATGATGAAAGGATTTATTTACATATTTAGAAAGAGTGATGCGGTATAAAAGGCCTAATTTCTTAAAATACTGTTAAATTATTTGTACAAACTCTGCATTCTTCTGTCAGCTCGGTTCGACTAAACAAAATGTAGGAGACTTTTTTTTGACTGATTTGTTTCTCGTAAGATTCTTTTCTATTCAGTTAAACGTGTGAGCTCCATCGATACTACTCTTTATCTATATGCATGTGTATTTCACTTTTCCCCCTTTTTGTTCTTATTTTTTAACGTAAGCGATGGAAAAATACCCATACAAAGGTGCTCAATTAATTGAATTGGTGCTGTTTTAAATTCTATTTCCTTTCAATCTTGCTATTGAAATTCTGACGAATAAAATACCCTTTTTTCCCATTGAAAAGTTGCATGTCTTTTCAAGAGTTTGGTTGATATCAAATGTATATGTACATATATCTGATGATGGCCTTGGCAGACATTCTTGACAGCGTCCTTATTTTATTCCATGAATAGCTCTTTCATTTCCAAGAGCACTTTTAGACATCCATATAATTGATCTTACATTTACAATAATTAACTGTTTTCATATTGTATTTTCATAATGTAAGTATGATATTCTATGATACTTAAAATTCAATCAAAAGAGCTTCAAATTGTGGACAAATATTCATATCATAATGGACAAGAAGCGAGAACGGAAACCTTTGTCTTGCGGTGCGTAATTGTTTATCTGTGCCAAATGGGAGTATCGTAGTATATTAGTGATGAATAACGGCTACACATCAAATACAAATTCGATACGTATTCGTTACATTTGTCTTCTTTGCGAAGAATTTTAAATCGAAGAACGGAAAAAACACATGTTTCCTTAAAAAAAAAAAAAAATCCACGTACAATTCGACCAAGGCCAGTATGAAATGATTTTTTTTCCGGGCTAAAGTGGTATCTCAGCTTAATGGAGAGAATGTCCATTGTTGAAGAAAGCATTAATTATAGGCTTAAACAATCCGATCTACACATATAATACTATAAGTGAAGTTATAAGGCCATGGTAAGGTGATTTGTATTATTCATTTTTTCGCACTGAAAATCTATAACCTTGACTTTCGCACGGACACTACTATAAAGGCTTAATGGTCAAATCGCATTAATCCAGATTTTCTTATTGTTTACGGACCATCAACTGAAGAAGGTCGACGAATGAATAGAGAAGTGCTCCGAAATTACATCACCTTAAAAGGGTCAGCCTATCATGGAGTGTACGTCTTATGTCATGATCACTATGGCCAAGGGGTATGGACAGGGGGCAAGTGCCCCTATAATAGAATGGCATGAACAGAAGGAAGAGAGAGGGAGAGGGAGGAGGAGAAGAAAGACATAGAGAAAGAAAGAAATGTAGAGAGGGAGAGCGAGAAAGAGAGAGAGAGAGAGAGAGAGAGAGAGAGAGATATACAGACAGAATGAGAGGAAGAAGTGATAGGGGTATAAAGAGACGAGGTAACATGAAAAGCAGATTACACGAAATAATATTTCGCATGCTTTCTTGAGGCTTATTCTATGGCATTGTTTCTAGCTTCAAGTAATAGTATTATGGGAAGCATAATATGTTCTATACTTGTTATACCCCCACCGATGGCGTCAGTGCTCCTATATATGGCTAAATCCGTGCTATGCCTCCACCAGGGGCGGCGATCCCGGGGGGGGACGGGGGGACACGTCCCCCCCTCGATTTTTGTAGGGGGGGATCGTCCCCCCCGGAAAATTTGAAAAAGTACACAAAAATAATGTACAGCAAATACTGACTAAAGACTGCAACACACTATTAGGCTTTGGAGGGCCCAAGAGTGCAGCGTTTAGACAAATAAAAAAGCAAAAATCTTCTGGCTCGGGAGCTATGCTCCCTCGCATAATATCCTTAAAAATGTACGATTAATATTGTAGAAAAGTGAAGTGTGAAACAGGTATTTTGTTTGTTTTCATACTATAGTGTTTTGCTAAGGAATATAATTTACCTTGACCCCTCTCGTTCACTATGCTCACTCACTCGTGCTTTGGGCAGTCCCCCCCCCCGATAAAATTCAAACATGGTTTATTTCTAATTCGATACCAGTTACTAATTTACAAATGTTACTGAAATGGCATGATTTTCCCCAAGCTTCCGGGGGCTCTGCCCCCTGTACCTCACTAAGGGCCCTAAGGCTTGTCCCTGGTTACTCAGCTGACCATAATTAAATTCCTAAAACACCTGAGCTTCCGGGGGCTCCGCCCCCTGGACCCCACCAGGGCCCTAAGCGGGCCTCTGGATAGTCATCTGACCATATTCAAAAGCCTAAAACCCTGAGCTTACGGGGGCTCTGCCCCCTAAACCCCACCAAGGGCCCTATAAGGCGGCCCCTGGATGCTCATCTGATCGTAATTAAATGCCTAAAACCGCTGAGCTTCTGGGGGCTTCGCCCCCTGGACCCCAGTACGATTAGTGACCTGCATGCAAGAGTCACAAATAAGGTATCAAAATATGCTCATCTGACCCTTATTAAATGACCCCCGCCTGGGCTTTGCCCCTGGACCCCACGCCAGAGTTACACCCAACTTAATTGCTTTGCTCTATCTGATCGCAAATACTTTATCCCCCCCCCCCCTCCAACTTTGAAAAACGGTTCCGCGGGGCCTGCATGTAACATGTAAGAGCGATGATGATGCAGATTTTTTTCTCCCCTCCCCCCAAAAAAACGTTTTGGCTCATTACGTCACTCCTCCCTCATTCCTCGCATTTCGTCCCCCCCGGTCATGAAAAGAAATCGCCGCCCCTGGCCTCCACCCCTTAATGGCGACAGAAGGTCAAAAAACTCGCCAGTTTCGACCGATTTTCTTGATCTGTTCTTGTAATTTCTTGTTTTTTCTATTGAAATCGAAGTCGATTTCAGTTTCATTGTCATGATCATTTCATCTTACTCTGTGTTGCTTGCCATCGTCCTATTCTTGCTCTCTCTCTCTCTCTCTCCGCTCTGCAAATGCTTTCGAAAATGAACAATAGGGTATAGAAATGAACACACTATGAACATGACGGACAAAGTAAGAGGACAAAATATACAGTTCCTCATTCTAGCCTCAACAATTGCTGTGGTAGACAAAGGAACATCCCTCTACTGCTATTATGTAAAAATGTGTAGAACAGGTGTCGCATGCATATTCACCTGTTCTACACATTTTTACATAATAGCAGTTAAGGGATGTTCCTTTGTCTACCACAGCAATTGTTGAGGGTAGAATGAGGAACTGTATATTTTGTCCTCTTTCTTTGTCCCTCGTGTTCATAGTGACAACTTGCCCTGTTTCCAGCTCACCCTCTTTTTCTGGCTCATTCTTTCCTTTACTATATGGCTCTCAACTCTCCCCTTTCTCTTTTTTGTTTAATTCGTCACGACACTCATCAATGTCACCGGTAATGGGTCTAACCACAGACAGAAACAAGCAGCGGTGATTTTAAAAGCAATCAAGTTTAAAGGTAAAGACCAGTATTGGCAACGCCCCAATTTCAAAAAATGAAATGGAAGCTCTCATTACCAATCATGTGAAAGAATATGTTTTGACTAATACATGATGATAAAAAATTTGCCGGGAAACCGCCTACTAATTCATATATTTGGTAAATTTATTTCTCTCATGGTCTGGTGAGAGAGATAGGGTAGTCCCATATACATCTTTCTGTGTATAGTGCTTGTAACTTTACGAAGAATGGGCCAAATTTCTTATCATTTTGATGATTCCAGAACCTTGCAGATGCTAGATGCTAGATGATCAACCTTTTCTGATCGATTCCACAACGTTTCTTTCACAATGCAATCGCATGACCATTACTGGTCTTTACCTTTAACCACTAAATAATGCATAGGCCTAATGCACAAAAAAAATCAAGTGAACAAATACGAGTATCACAATCGGTTTGCTTCTCTTGTGTCTCTATTAGATATCAATCTTGATCATGACAAGTTTACTCATGAAGACAACCACAATTATTGAAGGCAAATAATGAATGACATGTGATTATGCATTTATCATCTTTATCTACTATGACATGTAGCACACTATAGTAGTAGTATCAGTAGTACTAGTAGTAGTTGCAGAGAAAATTTATTTTTAATTTATTTTCACATAATATAAACAATAACAGCAATAATAAGCGTAATGATTTAACAGAAATAAAAATTGAAATACCCTTGACATTGTTTTTAGTCATTGTAATGCAAAATTATTTGGTTACAGGACATGAAAAAACGAACCTACTGGAAAGCTGTGCTTTTTAGGTGTCGGTTCGCACAATAATAATTAAACTTTATAAATTTATAAGTTAATTTTGAGAAAAAAATACGGAATAAAAAAACACGACAGAGAATTAAAAAAAAAAAAAAAATAGACAAAAAACGGTATAGTGGGACTACATACAAGCGAAAAAGTTGTTTAAAATTGGTGATATTTTCTAAATAACAAATTACCCTTAAATTTCAGTAATGCTATCATCTATATTTTTTAAGGCAGGGTATTTTACCGACATCCTTAACACTGCTGGAATGCATTTTCAATTGCGCCATCTTTCGGTAAAGGCTTGAGCGATTTCCGGTTCCTGTGGGACATGACTGTCGACACGTTTGGATATTGTGAGCAGCAGATGGCAGTATGCGTAAATTTGAAGTAGTATCATTAATATACCCTGCCAAATAAAGGCGAATTACCGTATCGATATTTTTAAATATCTACAAAATTTCAAGATTGTATTGTATTTATTTATTTAATTGTTTATTTATTCATGTATTCCTTATTCGGGGGAGGGTGGCATACTTTGTACTGTTGTGATAATATAGAGAAGGAGTGTGGGTATCAAATAATGATTTAACGTTGATCGCAATTAGAAACATACGTCTTAGAATATTTAAATTTCACATGAATAAAATTAACATTTGCTAATTTATCCGTTATTTATATTGCCTTTTTTCGAGGGGAGGGGGGGGGGGGGGGTGCATGATTGTTTAGATCCTATATACGTATCATATGTAATGCATAATGCCGATAGATCTCATTATGAATACAAAAATACAGACAGTCATGAAATACATCATTATTATTTAAGTGTCGATCTACAAAAATATTCAAAACCTTCAATCCTGTTTTACTCGCCACCGTTTCCGATTCATCCACTAACATCAACGTGCAGAGGGGTGCCAAATGTTAACGTTTTACGGGTTTTTTTCTGTTCGTTTTAGTGGTTGAAACTAGAGACAGAGGAGAGGAAACAGTGTAAACAGATTTGAAAGAACCCTGAACAAAGAGTAGTTGGGGTACCGACTTTGAAATCCTCTTTCCCACTGCACTGAGTCCGAATTTCACCCACTCAGAAATCGTTCCAAAGAAACGTGACAAACTATCTTATGTCAAATCTTTCACTTAATTTCCACAATTAATTCTCTTATTGTTATCCACCGTTAAATGTATTTTCTTAATGATATAAATATTTTGCATTAAGTTTATGTAATGTAATTGTTATAAATATATTACGTTAGGCGCCATGGTCATCCCTTGTGATGGATATGAGCGAATAAGAAATTTTGCTTTAACTATTATTTGATATTGTTTGTTTGTTTTTATTTCCGAAATCCATACATTCATACAAATTTTAAAAACATGCATATAAAGCACATTTCAACTGGTAAGAAATTAACTAAATGTGTACAATATTTACAAACGGTTGCATAGCCCATCCTGTTCTTCCATGGGGTCCAAAAGCAAACAAAATCATATTAATTATTAATATCAATTTTCAATCATAGTAATTTACAAATGCACTATTCCCCTTATCGACCCCCACTCACCTCACCACCACCTCCCGCCACCCTCTCGATCCCGCCAACTCCTCCCGCTACCCCTTCTCAAGTACTCCAGGATATATTACAAAGAACGATAAACAGTTTTGTTTACAATCATAAATGGGTATTAATATTATCTAAAAACATATTTCTCTGTCATAACTTTTCAAACTAAACTTTTTAAAACTAACTTTATTCAAATAATCGTAATGCTAAATTACGAGAAAGTATTATAAACATACAAAATGATGGGCAATAAAATTGTTTTGATAGATTCCATCTGCTTAGCATGTATACTCCCGTTTTTCTTCCTCATCGCTAGCTGACGTCACAGAGGAAAGCATCTCGTATTCGAGTTGAAGGGCTGCCAAATGCTGACGTTTCTGATTCAAAAGAAGTATAAACAAAACCGTGTCAGATTCAGCATGCCAAGAAGTAACTGAAATCAAATGATGGTGATCTATCATTATGCAAGATTAAACGAAACTCATTTGTATCTTTAAGTATCAAAATATATGTTTCCAAAACATTTTTAAGCTTCTCAATAATGAATGTAAATGTATAGATGACAGCATTCAACTAATTTGATATATTGTGATCACGGAGAATGGATGATTATTATGCAGAATAAATATAAAGATGCATAATATGATGATTGAACTAATAAAAGTCCCCCACAGAGTCCCCTTTCTCTCCTTCTTTTTATCTTTTTTTTTTTGGGGGGGGGGGAATTTTCAGAAATTTTGGACAGATAAAGGACTAACGAAAATAAAACAAGTTGTTCTACTTATCGTCTTTCTCTTTTTTCTCATCGTTTTTTATTTACCAGAGACATATCTCCATTGTATTTGAGATACCCTTTATCAGGCCTATATACATGTATGTTGTTGTTTATCGGACATTTGTAGGCACCTACCACCCCACCTCCAGCATTTTGTTTACTTCACATACCCATCTATTACCTTTTCCAATTCCTCCATCAGTTTGTTAGCCCCATCATCGGCAGAATGAAAGTGAAATGAATGTGAAAATGACTTAGGTCTAGCAGATGACGTCTCGGTTTTCTTCATCATGTCACGGTTGCCAAGGGTACAGGAGCAGAGTGGCCGAATCTATATAAAACGCAACAACAGAGCAATAACTGATGCGAACCAGTGTGTTGGAGCGGGAGGGGTCTATAATTATGTTTGTCATGATGTTAGGGTGGTCTCTCGCTTCATATTCGATATATTATGATTATCATATGTACTCATCTATATTTATCCCTGGTAAAAATACTGAGTGAAATATGACTTTACCATTAGCAGCAGTTTATGGCCCTTTTAGTGAATTAGAACTACAATTATGATTACATTAAATTAAATTAAATTAAATTAAATTATAATCATGAATTTGTTTTTAATGTAATGTGTAGTTCCTGAGATACAAGGTATCCTTCTTCAAATAAACATTGTCTTTTTCCGATTAATTTCTAGTTGATTTTTATTATTAAAACTGTCTTTATCAACATCTTTACCTTCGGTACAAATACCAGACACAACACGGTGGTGTTAGCAAAGAGAACCGCACAGCTGAAGATGATGAAACGGAGATCGACTTGGTACATGAACAGGTACCTCGTTGGGACGGCTACCGCCAATGTCACCGCCACCGTATACACGGAGAAGGCGATGTATTTACCTAGGGTCAGGGATAAAATGGTAAAGCCGATAATAAACAGGGCCGACAATGATAATATATTACAGTGACGATAATGCCGGTACGGCCAACAATGAGCAAAGTGCCGATAATGTCAACATTTCCGATATTGCTGATAATGCCAAAAGCGACGAAAGTGCCGCGTTTTCACTCTCCTTGAAGTTACCGGAAAAGAATATATTAACAGCAGATTAATACAGGATTAGAAATTAAATTAGGGTACTGTAGGTACTATTTTATTTTGTATGATGCCATGCACATATAGTTTTTTTTTAAAGGCCACGCAATCCTCTGACGCATTCAGACGTCAGAAAAAAGACGCCTCGTTTAAGTAAAAAAAGGCATAAGGTGCACTTACTGTCGTTCAAATCGGAGACGGCGACATCTCGAGTCTCCCAAGCAAGAAAAATGCCGAACATTAGAAGGATGCCTTTGATACCGCACATGATGATCAGAAAGAAGATCTGATTGGTAGATTCGCACATTCGAACAGTCGGTTCAAAATAAATCTCCTGCCTCGGATCAGTCATGTCCAGCTGTGACAATGGGAAAAATAGTTAAGATTTGGTTCACTCATTCGTATGTTGTTAGTTCATACTTGGTATAGCCTACTACGTCTTATCTGGAACACAGAATCTTTCGAAAAAATCGACCAAGGGCCAATTTCAATACTCTTTTATACATCCCATAGATATCATGTCCCTGTTTGGATATTATTTAGTTGAATGCGTCATTGTAAAGTATCGGGTCCATTTCCGGGGTCCACTTTTAATACCCGACACTTTTTTAGCAAAAATTATACCGAAACTCGCATTTCGACCCAAAATCTTTTAAAAGGAGATAAATAATCACTAAAGTTCATTGAAAAAGACCAGCGATCCAACTATATGGGCATGTTTTCACAATAATATATATATATATATATGTAAAATATTAAACTTATTTCAAGGACCATCTTTGAGAAATATTGTGATTATTGACATTAAGTTTACCCAACCTTTCGTGAATATGGAGGCGTGTTTTCACAAAATATCATGCATCTCTACAACGTATTTTTTAGTAACTGACCTTTTTTATGAACATGGGGAAATGTTTTTACAAAAGGTCGTGTAATCCGACAACCCACCGAATGCGAAAAACCGATGGAACTAAGTAACCCGCCCGAATGACCGGTAAATTGCGCAGTGGAACAACCCAGAGGCCTCGTGCGCAGCTTACCTGAGCGTCAAGACAGTGTGACGTCACATGTACGTCATCAAGCACCACTCGGAATATGAGAATACTAATGTCAGCGAACACCAATGCGAAAACACCAAGGATGAGCTTAGAATCGGGTAAGTTCTGCAAAATATGAACAAAATGATAAAACAGTCATTGTCTTAAGCACAATGATTTCAATGATTATGGCAAAAAGACTCTATATTTATATTGATATATAGATACATGTTAAAACCAACATGTTGTATTAACAGGACATATATATCACCCTAAATGGTACATTAACCGGACATCATTTAAAAAAACTGTTATATTACCGTAACATGAACCCTCACCCTAACCCTATTACTAAATGCAAAACAATATAACTAATTAAACTAATGACTTACGATTAAACCTACTGTTTCTTGGGAGGCCTTTACGTTTCCTCTGCCTGCAAACGTACGTAGAGGGGAGTAATTATATCGTTCAATATCGTCAACAGGAAATGAAAATGCCCTGCTAATTATCTTGTCTACTTAATTACTTAGCTCTATATTTAGCTCTATGTATATATATATATATATATATATATACACTGTGAAAAATTTGGGCAATGTTTTTCGACCATTTGCCCAACGTTGTGCCAATAGTCAACCCAACCATCTATTGGGCAATATTTTGCCCAGTGGTATTGGTAAACGTAAGCACCCTACTTCACACGTGCATAATTGTTTCGTATTTTGACCAAAATTTGGGCAAAGATATGACCTTTCAACTGCTCGACTACGGTAGCCCACTTGTTTTAAAAATCTTGACCAGCTGTTGCGTCATTGGAAAAAAATATTGCTCAATAGATGGTTGGGTTGACTACTGACACAACGTTGGGCAAATGGTCGAAAAATATTGCCCAAATTTTTCACAGTGTATACAGTGTTAGGTTCTATCAAGTTCATCATAAGGAACATGGTATGATATGGACACCTTTTGAACGTGATTTCTTTTCTCTCTTTGTTCCTTTATGGCTTTATCCATTCTTATGTGGGCACATGGCCCCATGATTTTTTTTATTTTTTTTAGAAACGCCTCGTGTGCGTTGTTTGAAAGAAATTGTTTAAAAAACTTACAATCTTTTGGAGTCTTTCCACCGCTTTCTTAAAGATTGCATGGATGCGATACGTCTTACTGAAGAGAGCCCCCAGCGATAAAGAAATGCCAACACTGATGAGGCCAGTTTGAACCTACAGAGAGATTGAAACAAGACTTATCTGGAATAAGATAGTTAAAGGTATTATGTCCCATTTGCAGCCACCATCAAACCTGTCAAATTTTGCAGGAATTATGAATATGTCACGTATTTCCTATCTGTGAAATTTAAACGTAACCAGTGTACTATTATTCAAATTATGCAAGGAAACCCATTTACTTTCTGGCCTTCACTGTCACACACTATTGAGTGAATGATTGACTTTTTTTTTTCTTAGGTAATAACATAGATACATAAAATGAGATGTAAAGGTATATGAGCATTTCCCTACATCAATAACCCACTTCTTGTAACGGCCAAAATTAAACTAATAGAGTCTTTGCGCAGCACAAAACGTACGATCATTCGGTACGAGGGTCTGAAAACCAGACTATTACTTACATGATTGCAATCACTAAAGTCTATTCGACAACTAATACTCGTTATTTTCCAACTCAAAGACATTTCAAAGCCCTTTCATTTTGATGGAAGTTCTAAATTAGTATCATCTTTTAAATGCCGTTGGAATTTAACCTTGTCATTTTTTTGGCCTGCAAATAAGACATACAGTGTGAGTAAAAGAAAAGTGGACATTTTCTCAGTGTATACTTTTTTTTACTCACGCGGTAGTACCTTTAGGAATATATGAATGACTTAATGGTAAAGGAATTCGACAAAATATATCTCTGACGTAGAATAGAAGAGAAAGCCTAAAGTAAAAGAGGAAAAAGGAGAGATATGTGTTAAAGAGTGTGTGTGTGCGTGTGTTTGTCTGAGGAAGAGAGAGAGAGTGAGACGGATAGAGGGAGAGGGGTGAACAGGAAAGGGTTGGACAAGAGAAAGAAAGCGATAGAAATGAACATGAAGATAATAATGCTGATGTAGAAGACGATGGCTCGACGTTTCGAACGTCGAGCCACTCCCGCCACTCATCCTATCCAAGCGCTATAGTTCTCCTTAGAACTTTAAGCTAAGAAAGATAACCAACAGTCTTGTTCAAGACTACACAAACAGTCCTTTTCAGGACTACACACCCTCAAGAAAGATTACCGAGAGTCCTTTTCAGGACTCCACAATCCTCTCTCTCTCTCTCTCTCTATCACATGGTGCACCCGCAAGCCTACTGTATATCTACATCACCATGCAAGCCGACACTTACAAGCAGCCGATGATCCAAGTTTTCTTTAGTTTGAGAGTATGATGCCAAATGCATGTACGTACGTGACAAAGAACGACGATGTTGGGCTCACTGTAAGACGATGTGTTAAGCCCAGGAATGATGATAGCTGCGTAGAGCATCAGGCAACCGATAACGATCAGGTTGTTGAGTGTCGGACTTGATATCTTGATTGTTCTGAATAGAAAATTGGATACTGAAATCACATCATACTGATGATAGAAAAAATGCATTATATAATGCAGTATATAGATCATGGATTACAAAAGGTGAAGAAATTGAAGATAAATAAATAAATCAATGCTAGGTGAGCCTAATTGTAGTCGAAGTGAATACAACACTCCAAATGTTTTCACAAAAAATATAATAAAATGGAAAACGGTTAAGTGATTAATCGTGTACGTTTATGCTTACATAGAGAAACTTCTGATAACATTCGGATAAACATTATGATGACAAGAAGGCATATGCGTCTCGTTTGTGAATCATATTTCACTGAACGTCATCATTCGAAAGCCACCGCGATTTTACCACATCGTACCTGATCGGGGCCTAAGCAGTAAAAAAAAAAAAAAGAGGCCCCTACCAATATTGACGGCTGCGAGTTGGGACAAGATGTTCTAAAATTATTTATTTGTGCAGATTGTTGCCCCATTATTTTATGTGGAAAGTCAGTTTCGGACATATCCTTGCGCTAATTGGCCGTCCTGCTACAAAGGGGTGGCGTCTGTGCATAGAGATGTAAATAGGGACTTTTAGATTTTCGTGGACTGATACGTGTGACGTCCATTCACGGTAGTGCATTAACAGAACGTCAATCGTAGCATAGACCTGTTGTCTTCGTGCGAATCTAAAAGTCCCTAATGACGCCTCATTTACAATGGACATAAGGAGTGACTTCCTTTCACAAACCTGTATTCCCTGTAATGGACATTGAGTGAGAAGAAGATGAGGGATAAAACTATCCCGACACCAGACAGCGAGTAGAAGATAATCTGAACAGTCGAAGAAACTGTCTCATCAATGGGTTGGTATGTGATGCCATCAACAGGCTGCTTGCCATCTACAAAAATAAACAGTCTGTTCTTATGAGCAAAGATCGATTGTAATGATGAATTCCAAATCACTATTTTTTCTACACTGTCGCTCATAAAGGTGAAATATTTTAGTTTAACCCCAATTTATGGAACTATTAAAAAAAATTATTTAAAAATAATAGATCTAGATAATAGTATACATTCTCAGATTTTATTGAATAATAAATTGCCAATGTGTGTTTTGCGGGACTGCTAAAGCATGTGTATGCTACTATGCTTATTAACTAGGGAACCTACGCCCTCAAGTCATAAATGACAGTAATGAGGATTAATGCCCCACAAAAGGGCACTAATATAGCACATCGACACGGTTTTGATCATGGGGCCTCACAGTTACGAGGCCATTGTTTTGTCACTGAACCATGACTGTACGCAGCGGGGGCTAGGGTAGGGGGCAGTTTCCATAAATAAATAAAAACACAAAAAATGCAATAAATTTTCAATAATTTATTGCATTTTACCCCGGTCCCCAACATAAAAAAATCCTCTGGACGGCCATGTATTATGGCTCAAGGCATGGGCACAAAGAAGATTTTTTATGTTGGGACCCGGGGTAAAATGCAATAAATTATCGAACATTTATTGCATTTTCTGTTTTTTCTAGCCCCCGCTGCATACAGTCATGGTTCAGTGACAAAGCAATGGCCTCGTAACTGTGAGGCCCCAGGATCAAAACCATGTCGATGTGCTATATTAGTGCCCTTTTGTGGGGTATTAATCCTCATTACTGTCATTTATGACTTAAGGGCATAGGTCCCCTATTTGATAAGCATAGTAGCATACACATGCTTTAGCAGTCACGCAAAACACACATTGGCAAATTATTATTCAATAAAATCCGAGAATGTATACTATTATCTAGATCTATTATTTTAAAATTATTTTTTAAATAATTCCATTGGGATCAAAAATATTCCACCCTTATGAGCGACAGTGTACATACTCCTTAATTGGGGTTCCCTATCAACATCACCGTCCTTCCCTATTAAAAAAAAAAATATATATGCTCTGTTTTCATAATTATTATATCAATTTTATTGTCATAGATTCCGTCTTCTTTTACTATTTTATTTTATTTCATCATTATTTTTTTCCTACATCTCAATTTTACCTCGAAAAAATTATCACTTGCCTTTTTTTTTGGTTTTCATCTCCTTCTAATTCTTCTAGTATTCTCCTAGTATTTCAATTTATCTCATCACGATTGTTTTCATTATTTGCATCTCCCAAAGCTGATTTCATCACTTGCTTCCTTTCCTAATTTGTCCCTTCTTTTTAAAGTTCTTCTTTATCATCTTCTTCTACTTCTCCTTCTTTTTAGTTTCCTTTTCCATAATAATCGTCTTCCTCCTTAAATTTGTCTCCTTTCTTATCTCATAATTTTCTTTTTTCTTATCATTCTTCTTCTCTTTCTGATCATCTTTATTTATTTCTCCTTAAAATCTCCTCGACATTTATTTAGGCTCCTCACATTTGACAGTGTTTTCATATTGCATGTCGTATCTTTGACTCCCTCGAACAACTTGCTATTTACCGTGTATTATACCTCATCTACCCGTATTGTTTTGTTATACTACAGTTTCTATGAATTGCTTTTAATCTTCAAACTTCAAACAAGTCAGACATTACCTGCCCATCTGATCGATCTATTCTCCACCAAATGCAACGTTCCATTCTTATCCGAATAATTCAGGATCCTGAATACAGTCGACCCTGTCAAGATATCAGGATATCAAGATAAATGTCCTTGTTAATGAATGCAACTTTAAAGATAAAGTAGAGTTCTGGTCATGCGATTGCATTGTGAAAGAAACGGTGTGGAATAGATCAGAAGAGGTTGGTCATCTAGCATATAAGTATTGGGGTGTACTGCAAGGTTCTGGAATCATCAAAATGATAAGAAATTAGGCCCAGTCTTGATAAAATGCCTTGAGCCATAATGCATGGGCATACAGAGGATTTTGTTATGTTGGGGACTGGGGTAAAATGCAATAAATTATTGCAAATTTATTGCATTTTTTTTTTTAATTTATGGAAACTGCCCCCCTACCCTAGCCCCCGCTGCGTACAGTCATGGTTCAGTAACAAAGCAATGGCCTCGTAACTGTGAGGCCCCAGGATCAAAACCGTGTCGATGTGCTATATTAGTGCCCTTTTGTGGGGTATTAATCCTCATTACTGTCATTTATGACTTAAGGGTATAGGTCCCCTAGTTGATAAGCATAGTAGCATACACATGCTTTAGCAGTCACGCAAAACACACATTGGCAAATTTTTATTCAATAAAATCTGAGAATGTATACTATTATCTAGATCTATTATTTTTAAATTATTTTTAAAATAATTTCATGAATTGGGGTAAAACAAAAATATTCCAACTATATGAGCGACAGTGTAGCAGAAGAAAAAAAAAGAGCAAAATATCAACTTAAATTAAAGGGATAGGGTAACTTTGTCTCGGATTCTGGTACAAAATCCTAGATTTTGCTCATGCTGAAGTGATAATTATAAACCTTTAGGTCATTCAGGAACCCCATGACTTTTACGAGCCGATCGCCTGTCTTATTATCAAGATATTTATGATTGAAAATCGAAGTTTTATTTTGCGTTTTCTTAATCGTTTTGATAACACTGCAGTCTATTGGGCAAAATGAGTATGGTAAAACCGGTCACTCAAAGATTTTTACTTTTTTGAGGCACTTCATGATAATTTTGATTTTGTTTTTAGGGCTTCAATATTACACCATATCACAGACACTGATACCATGTAGGGCCATGCATCTCAGATTTAACATTGTTAAATGATACCTTAAAGTCAATGTAAGTATCTTGTTTTCACTTTTTCAAGGAAATTTGAAAGATAAAGTGAAATGGAAATGTCAGAAAAGTGATTAAAAGGTCAATAATTTTAAGCTTGTTTACCAATAAACTGCTCAACAATAACTGATGAATTCCTGACTCCCCCTCGTTCAATCTCTACTCTGTCCTGGGAAATGAATTAAACAGATCAGGGATATTAGTTACAATTGAAACCAATTTGAAGGTGTTTTCATATTGTACATTTGTACCGGTAGTTTTACGAATACATGTGTATTCTCATGCGTATTAAACATCACCGCTTAACA
Source organism: Strongylocentrotus droebachiensis (assembly GCA_035222895.1). Taxonomy (NCBI): domain Eukaryota; kingdom Metazoa; phylum Echinodermata; class Echinoidea; order Camarodonta; family Strongylocentrotidae; genus Strongylocentrotus; species Strongylocentrotus droebachiensis. Next base: position 223,267 of record JAVYIG010000408.1, on the reverse strand, counting down.
AAGTGATGCGAATTGTATTGTAACAGAAAATGTATGTAACAATAAATGATAGATAGAGAAACTTTGAAATTATTGATTAGGAAATATTTATAAAACAATGACATGTCGATAGAAGTCATGATAGCTATACAGATGATGACCCCACGACGTTAGGTCCTATTATTAGCAACTATTCATATCAATTTCATACCACACAACAAAGAAGCTCAAGATAATAATGAAACCAACTTGATTTGTATCGAATCTGGCATCACGCATGAAACATTTGACAAACGCAACACGTCATATGAAGGCCCAAACATATATTATTTTCACCGTCAAGCCAACGAACGATATTTCTCCTGCATGCTTAAAGAAGACTTTCGCCATATCTGAATCGCTATAGGTAAAGTCATCCAGTCTTTTGGGTCTCGCTGCATCTCCATCGCTGTAACCAGGCAGTTGTTCCACATCAGCTATAGATGAGTTTAGTATAAGTGCCATGGTGATGAGGTTGTCATAGGCATAGATGTCACGGGAATTATCGTCCATCTCATGCAGTGCGCGTAAGTATTCTAGGTGATGAGGTTGTGGTTTCTGTTCCAAAAAACGTTAAAACATAGTATCATTGCTTTAAAATATTAAGAAATGAAAATGTAACATTTCGTTCATTGACTCTTCTATGTTACTGTCTTCCTTAGCAATTTTTCTGTCTTCCTTTTAATTCTTCTTTTTCTCCACCCTCTACTAATCATCTTGTTCTTCATCGTAGTATCATTTCACTTTACTCTCCTTTATCATTATTACCTTATGTTTCTCATTTCTTCTCCTTATTTTCCTTTCTTTTTAATTCTCGTCTCCTTCTTTTCTCTTCAACTTTCTCCCTCTTCATTATCTTCCATGCAACTCGCCTTCTTGCATTTCTTCTTTATCTTCTTTTTAAAAATCTATTTTTTCTACGATACTTTTATTGATTTATTTCCTTTTATAATGAATCGTTTTACTGCTTAAATATATTTTCTCTCTCTTTCTCCTTCTCATTCCCCCATTTACGAGTTCTGACTTACGACGCCATTGAAGCTGATCTCCTCGACATCGGATACAAACTGATCTCCATCGAACCCAATGTGATATTGTAGCACCATTTCCATCTCCTCGGAAGTACACGGAACTATTTCCGGGTCAGGATTTCTCCACCATCCGCTCTCAAACCATCCGGGTATGATCCAGACGAACTTTGACCCGTAGAGACCTTGTTGAAAGATCTACATGGGTGCCAAGAGTTTATTACATTCAATATTAAAAGGTCGCCAAAAGTAATAGCGTATTAGCGTAGTAGGTATTCTTTAGGGTTGGACCTATAAAATGTACTGAACGAAAATGGCAACATATTTTCCTTCGTTTTATTCCTTTTCCCATCCTATAATTGCATCCTTTCATCTTTTCCTCCAGAATAAATTATGTTTCAATCTAAGAATAATGGCTTATCGGGGTTTATAAATTACAATGCATATTCAATTTACTCTTATTACTTGCATATCCCTTTTAGAATAAGCATCGAATGCAGACATACTAAACAGAGTAAATGAAAGAACGTATATATTTCGAATTAAATTATTAGAACGTAATTCTACTTTTCTCACTCTTGCAAAGCCTTTTCCAATTCTTAATGAAGAAATTCGGAAGTTTACAACAATACCTTACAGAAAATAATGAGAGCCTGATCGGGCAGAAATCCAGCGAATATAACTCGAGCATCGTGTCGCTGTCCAAAGAAAACATCCATAAAATTAATCAGATTTTATCAGAAGGTGGCAGGACCGGGCTACATGAATGACCACCCACCCCCGACAACAACCGGGCTTTGAAGTATGCCCAACGATAACCACTTTATCAATATTCCGTTTCTATAATTAAATCATTATGCTAATGTCTCAATGCAATACCAAAGAGCTTTTGGAAATGAATACCCCGGTTGAAGATTTGGCAGCCATTATCAAGGAATAATCCTACAAGTTAACCATGGTTAACCTGGGTTGAGAGACGCGAAAGTAGACAAATCTTTTGGCAAAGAACGTTACTGCCGTGACTTGGCCTAACTCAATGTAAGTGTAAACCACTCGTCGACTAGTACAGGGTTATTGGAGATTAGTAAACACTGAAAGAACACTACCGTTTTTGGAGGATAATGGATGTCCTTCGTTATAGAGACAAGTTACGCATGAGTGAATCGCCTGAAATTAGACTCGTGCTGCTCACTGTGGAGTTGCTTAACAAAAAACGGTAATGAAGAATTTTGAAAACTTAAATTCATTCGACTATACCTGGAAATCCTGACACCTACCGCACCCCCCTCCCCCTTCCAAGATCCGTCACTCGCATCAATGAGTTCGACACGTACCTTCAGATTTTGTAGCTGGGTTTCTGGATTTTTAATATCGGTCACGGCTTCAGTAGCGAGAACAATGACTTCGGCTTGATGGAGTAGTAGTGTCAGCTGCTTCGTGTTCTATGATAACCATCAAAAGATATAATGCAAGCATTAAGAATATGGAAAGAACAAACCACACGATATCCGCGATGTGGAATTCTAAAAATATTCAGGTTTATTTAAGAAATATATAATCTTCTATCATGTTGCTTTCCCCTTTTCTCTCTCTGTCTCTCTCTCTCTCTCTCTCTCTCTCGTTTTTTTCCCATCGGATAGGTGGATTGCCCCAGTAACTGTGCCACTGGTAAAAGGTGTTTAAAAAAATGCTCGATTACCTCTCATCAATTATTATGAGGTTGGCTCAGTGGTAGAGCAATGGCCTTGTATCCGAGAGTTCCCGGGTTCGAAAAACAAGTCGCAATAGGCCCTTTGGTAAGGTTTCAATCCTAATTACCGAGTCACTCAGTGATGAATTTAAAGCCATTGGTTCAATAAATCGTCACCTCACCGCTGGAAGGCCTATGGCTCTAAACTCCTTTTCGCATTTTCGCGTTGTGACTTAAGGCCAGCCCCCATAGTAGCGGCAAACACCGCGCGACAGGCGACGGACGTGGAATAAAAAATGGCGGTAAAGCGACGGGAAAAGGGGAAACCCCAGATTCGCTGAGTCACGTCATCGCCGCCGCAACCCACCGTCAGCCGCCGTTACTTGCCGCCAGCCAATCCGCTGCCAGCCGTCTGTCCTCGTTCCTTGTTGCCGGGCTCCGTCGAGACATCGTCACCCTCCGCCTAGAAAACGTCCGATTTCAGTCGCTAGATTCCGTTCCCTGTCGTACCAATTCGTCCCTTGCCGTCGTGTTGTCGCCGATGGTCGTTTCCACCCATCAGAATCTTGGTTTTCCCCTTTTGCCGGCGCTTTACCGCCAAAATTTTGTGATTTTCACGTCCGTCGCCTTTCGCGGGGTCTTTGCCGCTACTGTATGAGCTGGCCATAAGCAGTCAGTTAAAATCAATAAATAAATCATCAAATTACCTCTCTGAAGTAGTCTGTGTCCTCAAAGATGATGGCTACTCTAGTCCATCCCATCGCCTTGATGAGAGCCGCCCTGGCTGGGTTTAGAAGGTCTTCATCCCCTGAGATCCGGACCGTTAGGGGGTAGCGGCTGCGGTCATTCAGGGTGCTAGAACCAGCAGTCACCACCTAGGGGTGTCAAACAATAGTCGCTTTCTGGAATAATACTATCCTGACTTTGCATGTTTACGTAGGCTTACATAATAGTATGCAAATAATACACATCAGTGAGGGCATCAGTAAGAATTACCGACACAAGGTACCTTTAGAACAGTCTAAGATACCCGAACAAAATGATGTGCATTATTTTTGTTATAAGATGATGTTTCATTTGTTTTATAAAATGACGTTTTATAACATGATTTTACTAATGACCGGTCATTAGTAAAACCACGTGTAAGGCAAACTAAATGCCTGGTCACGTGTACGCTCTCAACCAATCATTTGATTAGGATTTGCTTCATCACCTTATAATACTAAATACCCCAGTCGCACCGAAGAGACCAGCAGCAAACTTGCGCTAACCGCCACATGAAAGATACAGACCGTTACCGTATCCCGAGCCCGAACACTAAACCTACACCTGACCTGAAATCAAATCACAACACAAGCACTGACCTAATATCTTTGAAAATATTAATAATACTAAAAAGCCTGGACCTAAATGTTGTCGCTGGAGCATTAAGTCGAATCAACGTCAGGATTCGTTTGGATATGGCGTAGCAAAACCGCGACCTTTCTTTTCATGATGACGTAAACTGTATTACAGGTCATATTTTTGTATCTTATAACACAGTGCTCTTTGAAAACGCGCAGGACCTTTGTCGTGCGCAGTTGCTATTTCTGTACAGGTAAAGAAGCCGCGGAGGTTTACCGCGTCATATCCGAACGAGCAAGAAGGAGAAGAAGAAGAAGAAGAAAGGATCGAGAAGGAAGAAGAGGGGAGGAGGATAAAAAGGTCAAGGTACTCTTCAACCATTATCACATAACATCGCTTCATACACATTGGTAGATAGGAGAAAATATGTGTAAAACAGCAAAGATCGAACCCAGGACCTGTCATGTAGAAGTCAAGTGTCTTCACCAATATACCACACTGCTCCTACAACATGCATAAGACTCCCGTAGCCATCCTTAATATCATTCATGTTATCGGCTCAGTATTACCTGAACGATGTTGTACTCGGGAGCGATTTCGTTGACCACGGTAGCTACGGAAGAGAACATCGGTCCCCAAGTCATTAGGACAGGCGGACCAGAGGATACGAAGTCGTGTAGGAGACGGAGCGCGTTGGCCGGACTTCCCTTTTTATTATAAAGAAAGTATGATTAAAATTATCATTTAGAAAGGGCTGCATCATGAAACAATGTATACTATTGAATATTAAAAATGTGTGATATATTAATTCATCAAGTGTAAACAAAAAAATACTTGTGCATGGTTGTATCACTTAATTGTTCTTCATTATGTGTGATCGTTATTTTTTTTTCTCTTATCCTCAAGCGAGGTTTTATTTCCATAAAATACATATTTACATTAATAACTCAATGATTGAGTGAAACATAACGTAGGCTAAAAATTAACGTATATTCAACAATTCTTCCAGCTTAGCATTATTTTCTTTGCTAACACACTCATATCTTAAAAATAATCTTAGCAACGACTTGAATTAAAAAAACAAAGTACACTGTCGCTCATAAAGGTGGAATATTTTTTTGTATCCCAATTTTTTGAATTATTTTAAAAATTATTTAAAAATAATAGATCTAGATAATAGTATTCATTTTCAGATTTTATTGAATAATAATTTGCCAACGTGTGTTTTGCGTGACTGCTAAAGCATGTGTATGCTACTATGCTTATCAACTAGGGGACCTATGCCCTTAAGTCATAAATGACAGTAATGAGGATGAATGTCCCACAAAAGGGCACTAATATAGCACATCGACACGGTTTTTATCCTGGGGCCTCACAGTTACGAGGCCATTTTGTTGTCACTGAACCATGACTGTACGCAATTGTCAATAATTTATTGCATTTTACACCGGTTCCCAACATCAAAAAATCTTCTGTGTGCTCATGCCTTGAGCCATAATGCATGGCCGTCCAGAGAACTTTTTTTATGTTGGGGACCGGGGTAAAATGCGATAAATGATTGAAAATTGATTGCATTTTTTGTGTTTTTTTTTATTTATGGAAACTGCCCCCTACCCTAGCTCCCGCTGCGTATAGTCATGGTTCAGTGACAAAAAATGGCCTCGTAACTGTGAGGCCCCAGGATCAAAACCGTGTCGATGTGCTATAATAGTGCCCTTTTGTGGGGCATTAATCCTCATTACTGTCATTTATGACTTGAGGGCGTAGGTCCCCTATTCGATAAGCATAGTAGCCTACACATGCTTTAGCAGTGCCGCAAAACACAAATTGGCAAATTATTATTCAATAAAATCTGAGAATGTATACTATTATCTAAATCTATTATTTTTAAGTAATTTTTAAAATAATTCCATCAATTGGGACAAAACTAAAATATTCCACCTTTATGAGCGCGGTGTATGTGGGTAATAAACAGAACCATTAACAATCTTATTAACGCAATATTTATAATTAGCATATTGCGCTGCGCATAATTAAAAATAATATTCAGAAGAGAATATTTCTTCTTTCCAATATCCTTACCTACAACTATTATCTTTTGGTCTATTTGTATTTCTCTTTGGAATAGATTAAATATCAAATTACATATTATTTTCCAAAACAAAGTCACATCCTTGCAATATAGCATAAAATGAAAAGTTGAGTCAACTTGTCCACAAGAGTTGCATAAATTATTATTAACAATTTGCCATTTATATAACTTTTCTTTTGAGGCAATAAACCTATGAGTCATCTTGAAATTAAATTGTTTAACTTTATTATTACAAATTCGCTTTAATTTAAATAAATATACATCCTTCCAAACAAATTCATTATCTAAATCTAGAAAGGAATTCCAAAAGTAAATGATAATTGGTTCTCTTGACTTTTTACGTATTAACAAACGATGGTAATCTTTCACTTTCATAACAAAAACATTCACTTTATCCCCTGTTTCTATATCTATGATATTCGAAATATCACATTCTTGTTCAAAATCATAGTATAGTATTAATGACTGCTTTGAGAGAAATAGTTGTTTTATTACGCTCAAGGGAAGGTTAGAATTGTGCTATTACCCGAGGCGTGCCGAGGGCAATAGCCGAATTGTAACCTTCCCGAGAGCGTAATAAAACAACTATTTCTCGAATATTAAAGCAGTCATTAATACTTTTATATGACGAAAAAAAAAATAGACTAAAAAATAAAAAATAAAAAATAAAAAAACTTTTGTCGAAGATGAGATTCGAACTCTTGCGTACAAAAGGTGATGTAACTAAAGTCAGCGCCTTAACCCGCTCGGCTATCGCGCTCTGTTAATTACAAAGTAGTTTTTTCTTATTTATAGATTAAAATGGATTGAAAACGGTTTCGAGTGGAGGATGCTTCGCGGCTGCTCCATATAAACAGGCCCTTCTTTTACTTTTGCAATGCATATTGGCACGAATTTAGATCAAGATCTATCGGCAGATGTTGTTTTTTTGTTTTTGGAAGTTTATTTTCGTCTTCATGTCAACAATGCAAGATAAAATTGTCGGTAAGATCGATCGAGATTCAATTGTATTGAAATTGCCGACCAATTTTTCGCACACGTACGCGGTATCCTCGATCGCTCAGACCATTTTTTAACATGTAAACCTATGGGGAAACCATGGAGACTGAACTATTTTCCCAATAACCATGGTTATTGGGAATTTTACAGAAATAGTTGAAGTTTATGAATGCAATTCGACCAATCAGATGGCTGGATTTCTTAAAGGAGGTATATAACTTAATTTATTTAACCAACACTGCGGCAATGCTTTCTTTAATTTTGTATATTTAAAGTCAAATAAGAGCTGTTGTGTTTTCACTTTTGTATTTAGTAATGTAGAGTCATTCCAAATACCATTTGTAATCAAATTATAAATTTTCAATAAACCGGCATCTTGCCATTCTCGATAAATCAATATTTTTTTCTTAAAGGTAATGTTACTATTTTTCCAAATAATTTCATTTGGAATATTTCTTACTTTAAACATATCAATGAATTTTAGTTCTGACCAAGTACAAAAAAGATCTACATAGAATTTTGGCAAATTATGTTTAGAGCATAATAAATTCATATCCTATATGTTACAATTGAAATGTAAACAAAGTGGCAAACCCCCTATTTTATCGGACCAGTATCTAAACATTTTTTTCCAATAAGAGCCATTATCATCCAGGCCAAACGAAGTGAAGATATTTTACTGGCAATATCAATCATATTCATTCCACCATTTTCATTATAGCTTATAATTACATTACGTTTAATTTTATATTTTTTGGAGTTCCACAAGAAATACAATAATAGTCTATTCAATATCTGTAAAATATGTTTTGGTACTGGTACAACAGTTACGGTATATACAATTTGTGACGCCGCCAACATTTTCAAAACAATTATTCTACCATAAAAAGTAAGATCTCTCATTTTCCACATATTTAATACATTTCGAATTCTATGTATTTCTACAGTTTAAATCTTGTAACAATGTGTGATCGTGGTAATGTCATAATGATATGAATGGAACTAACACTTGAAAATGAAATCAAAATCGAATTGAAATAAGTATTGCAATTCATATTCATAATTATTTGAGGAACTAACACTTCAACAAGCTCTGCTTCAAGTTAGTTCCTCTTTTCTCCTGCTATTTCCATTTTATTTATCGTTTCATTGCATATGGAGGGAGGTTAACCACTATACAGGCAATATGTTGTTTTTGTTTCTTTTTCTTTTCTTTCCTTTCTTATTCTTCCCCAATAAACAAAATCACGTGAAAATCACGTCAATATCAAGGTATCGACTTGAGGAGAGTTACGTTCTTCAAACACCGGACATTTACGTAAATGTGTTAATACGTTTATTGCACTAGGTAACTTAAAACACACGTACACTAAATCACGCAATTGTCACTGCAATATCACCATTATAATAACGTGATGATCTCTACCTTGGAGACCATGGTTTGTAAACCTAATACTCCCGTGTTTGGTTATGAAATTGCATCTTCATACACGAAATTATCGCGTCACAGAAACACGTGAAGCGTTAGTGATAGTTTTAGTCAAAATATCTGCGTGAAATTCACGTGAATATTACGAGGCTGACTTGAGATAAATCATGTTCTTCATTCACGTGAAATTTACGTCGAAGAGGAAGTATGTTACTGTAACCCGCGTTCAACCCAATAATTACGCAAATGTTACACAATAAATGAGCCAAAATAATGACGTTCTCATCCCGTTTCTGAACATCGTGTCTTGGATCTTCCATAATTACGTCCAGGCGCGCCGGAAGCAGTTTGGGATTAGAGGGGGTTGGGTGGGGGGGGGGGGGGGTGCAAGTATCCCAGAAGAGAAAGCTAGTTGCAACTGGTCCAGTTGATGAACCATTTAATGCCAACTGGTAACCCTGGAAATTTAAATGGGCTAAATGATCCAGTTGATCCAGGCCAGTTATAATTCAACTGGTCTAGCTGAGCCATTAGAACCATTTGGTAAAACTTCCAACCAGTTGAACGAACAGCAACAATACTTCAATACTGGTACGTCTGTATTTCCAATGTAAGGGCATTGGTAATAAGTAGACTAACATAATTGAATTAATCGAAAAAAATTCGTATACTTGTACTTTATTGAAATTATTTTAGTTCACAGTTAATGTTTCCCTTATTCATGTTTAACTAAATGTAATTTATACAAAGTAGCAAAATGTCCTAATAACTGGTAATTTATATTTGTAGTATTTTCGAAATGAATTGCATATAACTAAATCATCAGTAATTAAGAAATATGCTGTAAATTCAGATAAATTGTTTAAAAAACATAGATCTGCACGCACCCCATATTCAATATGCAAATGAATTGGTGTCAGCTGGGTCAACTCGAAATATGCCAACGCTCAGTCATCAACTGGTGCAACTGGAAATATGCACACTCCAGTTATCAACTGGTGCAATGAAAATATGCCAACAGTCAGTTATCAACTGGTGAACATAGAAATATACGAACAGTCACGGGATTATCACCACGGAACTTAAATGGTAACTGTGAAACCATCAAGACACCCAAGAATAACTCATGTTCACACCTGGAAAACACGAAATACCCAGCTTATATTAATAATCCGTTTGAGTCACGAGATCATCACCGCGGAACTGCTGGCAACTTTGACTACGATTTAAATAGGTGTTTTAAGACACCTAATAATGACTAATTTTTCACACCAAAAAGTCATGTATGCCCAGCTTAGATTAACATTCCGTTTGAGTCACGAGATCATCACCGCGGAACTGCTGGCAACTTTGACTACCATTTAAATAGGTGTTTTAAGACACCTAATAATGACCAATTTTTCACACCTAAAAGTCACGTATGCCCAGCTTAGATTAATAATCCGTTTGAGTCACGAGATCATCACCGCGGAACTTATGGCAACTTTGACTACCATTTAAATAGGTGTTTTAAGACACCTAATAATGACTAATTTTTCACACCAAAAAGTCATGTATGCCCAGCTTAGATTAACATTCCGTTTGAGTCACGAGATCATCACCGCGGAACTGCTGGCAACTTTGACTACCATTTAAATAGGTGTTTTAAGACACCTAATAATGACTAATTTTTCACATCTAAAAGTCACGTATGCCCAGCTTAGATTAATAATCCGTTTGAGTCACGAGATCATCACCGCGGAACTTATGGCGACTTTGACTTCCATTTAAATAGGTGTTTTAAGACACCTAATAATGACTAATTTTTCACACCTAAATATCACGGATTCACAGCTTAGATTAGTAATCAGTTTTAACTACGTGATCATCACCAAGAAAGTTATGGTAACTTTGAAACCATTTAAATAGGTGTTTTAAGACACCTAATAATGACTAATTTTTCACACCTAAAAGTCACGTATGACCAGCTTAGATCAATAATCCGTTTGAGTCACGAGATCATCACCGCGGAACTTATGGCAACTTTGACTACCATTTAAAAAGGTGTTTTAAAACACTTAATAATTACTAATTTTCACACCTACATATCACGTTTTCACAGCTTAGATTAGTAATCAGCTTGAGCCACGTGATCATAACCAAGAAATTTATGGTAACTTTGAAACCTTTTAAAGAGGTGTGTAAGACACCTCAGAATTACTAGTTGAATATAACCAGAGATTCACGGACAGAACAATAAGACGATTAGCCGGTGTAAGTAACGTGATTATTACCATCAACCTTGGATAACCTGTGAAACCAATCAATAAAGGTGCTTACAAGACCAAATAATTACGTATTTATCGCCACCATCGGTTAACGGACAACAAACTCGTTGCTTGGTCAAGTGCTTATTTGGTCATAAACACCTGATTTACAGAGGTAAGTGGAATCACGTTACTCCAGTCGCGTGATAAACTGGTGGTTTTTAGGTTAGATGAAAACGTGAACAGGAGTACCTTTTTTGTTTAAATGAAGGCACGTGTCGATAACGTTTAAATCTAGTTCAAAAGGCACTATACTTTAAAATCACTTAAAATACACTCCCAAAAGAGGTTACTTTTTAGTGTTCTGTTTATTGGGTCTTCCCCTTTCCTTGTTTTCCTATTTTTATTCTTGTTCTTCTCCTTCTTTTTCTCCTGTTCTCCTTTCCCCCTTCTTCTTCATCTTCTTCCTAAACCCTTTTTTCTTTTCTTTCTTTACCATATGATTTACCAACATTTAAAATTTAAACTTTAAACTTATATACTACTACTCCACAGTATTATCATAATTACAAAAATATCAATTTTTGATGCAGTTTGAATATATGCAATATGTTTTTGAATTTATATTTCCCAATGAATTTTAAACGTTTGTACAAATGTATTTATGTCATTTTTAAAAGGAATATTTGTAAACTCATCGCAATTCGGCTATGCCGCAATGGTGTTTTTCATTAATAAACCAGTTATCTATCTATCTATCTATTTGTTGTGATATAATTATTCTTGTATTATGTTTTGCATGAGAAATAAAATCATTTGAATCATTTGAATCATTTATTCTTTCTCGTATTCTATTTTTCTTAAAGCTCACCAAGGACATGTATGTTAACATAGTTTATACTTTTTCATTATGACCAATATCACAAATTCGGAACGGACCAGTATCCATGACAACGAGGCATTGCCTTACCATAGTCCAATTCCAGCGCATGCGTAGTTCATAATCATCGAGGATCCCTGGTAACTCATTCACGTGGTCAATGGCCGTTTGGACTGTTCTGGGTAAAAGCTCGTGGGCCCAATGGCCCTCGATCGGAAAGAAACCGCCAACATAGATCGGGATTTTCGAGATGGTCATTGAATCCGTTGACGCACTGGACGTCGATGTCGAGGTTGGTGCTGAGGTTGTTGTCGTGGAGAAAGCAGAGATGAGTATGGATGAAGAAAGGCAGGCGAGGAGAGGGATGCCAGCTCCTATTGACTTTGGAATCCGCATCTTGGACAAGAAAAATGCCTGTTATTTTTGGGGCCTTATGACCTATATAAAATATCGTTAGCCAAGAATACAGTAAAAAAATCTATAAAAAAAATTAAAGTAAAAATGAAAAGAAATTCAATGTACAACAGCGTTTTGGGTGGGGGTTGACACAAAATTTGCCGGCCAATTTTAGGGAATGGTATGCACATTTTCTGACAGATATGTTGCACCCTAATCTATGTCTGACCCCCCCTCCCCCGAGTAACACAATGACGTTTACGACCACATCAACATTTCAAAAGTTGCTTTAAGCAATACGATCTAATTGGTAGAAATGCGACCTCACAAATTTTAATTTCCTTCCTCACTTTCTCGTAAATAAATCTTCGGACCATCCCACACAAACTGAAAAGTATTGTGCCCCTCCACGTAAATATAACATCTTGGCAATCGTCACTCATAATTTACTTTCTAGGTGCCCCTTTTTGCCGGAAAAAAAAGCCCTTTTGGTTGATGCACCCCCGCTTTGAAAGATGTTCCGCCGCCCCTGTGGTAATACATTGTATAGCCATATCAATTTAGCATTATTACTACTATTGCAGCTTTTATGTTATACAACTGTTTTATCATAGTAGGGTGATCACACTGCCTGTGCACACAGTCTGCCCAATGCACATACACACACAACAGCAGTCAGTTGGTAGAAATAGCAATTTTCGTAAATTTATTTTTAAATAACAGAACAATATTTTTAAATTTGTATTTCACATATCTTTCAAACATACCTTTAACTACGATTATATGTTGTTTCATTGTTATAGGCATGTGGGGAGTATGTTAAATTATTGATTAGAATATTGTCTTTTCAGCCATGTGTGACATGGCCCGCTGATCGCCCATTGACTGTTATTCTGTGTGGGGAAAATGCACTTCAATCTATAAAACTCCCCTACAAAAATGCAATATCCTCATGTGTTTCACTCATTGAATCAATTTGTTGTTTACACTCAAGGTAGCCACAACTGTACTAGGGTCACCACATTTTTTCTTCTTCTGAAATTCAGTTCCTGTGGAATGTTATGGCCCGTTGAATTGAATGGTTTCTCGGAAAATCGTCATAAATCATCAAATCTGACATTTAAAAAAAAAAACTATACTGTGATGTAGCTGAAAGTCTGCAGATTCTTATCATTTGTTCGGTTTTTCTGAATAATTTGTGCAACATATGAGGAAATAGCTGTAACGGTGATCCAAGTAATTTCCATCGCCATATTTTATTTGCATTGCAAAAATATTTGGAATTTAATGTTAATATTTGGTGTAAATAATGATCTATAAATATATGATTTTAAAAAATGCCAACAAAATGAACAGTTTGACTTTCCTATATATATTTAATTAGCTTAAATGACCTAATTTGCATATTTGATGAATATTCATAATTTTTGTTTTCTTCAAAAAAAAAAGATATTTCCATACCTGTCTGATATACGTAGGTTTCATTGATGTATCATGTTCGGTTTTGATTTGATTACATATGCGCATATTAATTAGACGGACTTAGTTATTTTCACAACTTTTTCATATCTGCAGAATGATTCGCAAAAATGGCAAATATTACTTATTTTGTTTGCTACTTTTTTCAAAACGGAAATAGATATATGAATTTTCTTTTTTGTATTTTTTACCACAAAGATGATATTTTAGTGTCTGATAATCTAATTTATTATTTGTGTCCAAAAAAGTGATGAATTAAGTTATCAACTTCGTCAAATTTTGCCATTTTTGCCAATTTGACCATTTTTGGCAGGTTTTTGGGGTAATTTTGCGATATCAAAAAAATGGTATAAAATCACAACGCATTGACCGATTTCAATTCTGTTTTTTGTTTTTTGAAGCTTTCATAAAGCTTGATCATTTGCAATCATCAAATAACATGTGTTTGTTGTACTTATTTTTGGTGTGCTATACCTAATCATAGTGTATGCGAAAAAAGGGTTCAAATGTGTTCATTTAAATAACGCGCACAACAAAAATCGTATATAATCGGAATTATTTAGAGAGATAATAAATGTAAATGACTGCATCAATTTACATTTTTATTACTACTGTTTTTTTCCATCAAACTCGAAATTGTTTTTACATGGATAATTTTTTTTATTTTTATTGTTTAGGTATTACGAACTCCTGCAAAACGGCATAACGAGTGCAACAAAATATATGTTATTTGCGTGATTTCATTGACAAGCTGGAGAGGACACCAAACTCAAAAGAATTAATACTCCATAAATATTAATTTTTAAAAATTGAGGAAAGAGGAGCACTTACCATTCCTTTTAGCAGCAGCAAACGTCAAAAAGTGGGCAGTACAAAGTAATCTCTCCTCCTTAAGTAGATGCAGCTATAATACATAAGTCTGCCCAAGGTGTTGCTGCGACAGACTACACTATTGCCCATCAAGGTGTAAAGAGTGTTCTTATATCTTCTCAGAACTCTATTGATCAATCTAACGAGTCATAGAGATTGGTAAATGTAGATAGTGTATAAATCGTATTTAACTATCAAGAATAAATCTTGTTTTCACAATCGTTTCGTGAAAATGAAAAAAAAAATACAAAAAATATTCCAAATAAGTTATGAGCAACTGTGTAAATCCACACGATGAGGCCTTCCCAGTCTGAACTTAATGTGTTTATTTTGTCGAGTTAATGACTCTTCTGATGTGAGAATGATTACCACAAAGTGCTTTGTAAACAGCTAGGTACAAGCCAAGGTGAAATTGGTATGACATTTCATATCCAGCGCTGTGGCGTTTAAACGTCCGCACATTGAAGTAAGTGCGCGTGGGTTGTGTGTGGCATGATTGTGCGTGTGCGTGCGTAGATTTGTGTGTGCGTAGGTGGTGGAACCCAACGGAGTTTAAATATAACCATAGGATTGAACATGTGCGTGCGTGTGGAGGGTAGTTTGGGAGGAGGGTCACGTGGTAGGTTAATTTAACATTGTTACAATTTTGTGAAGGGTTTGGGGCAAATTTATATATTTTATGATAGATTTCATTCTCTTACTTTTTTAAGCCCTTATTATATTGAAATGTGTCATTCGTTATTAATATTTTTAACTGCTCTTGTTGTTGAATGTTTTTATCATTATTATTAAATATCATTATGTAATAATGTATAAATTGACCAATTAAAAGCATCAGTGCTTAAAAAATTCATTTACTCCTTTCCGTTACTGTATAATCATTTTTTATAATTATCATATTCAAGTGGATTATAATTAAATGTCGAATGGAATCGAACAGAGATCACGGGAAAAGGTGTGGGTAGGGCAGGGGGGCACTTTTCTCTATGACCAGAGTGCCTTGTTTGCTTTTAATATTACCATCAGTGGCGTCTTGTGGATCCTGCCTTTAAAGATAAACCGGTGTAGGAATAATTTAGCAAATGAGTGCAACATTCAGATTTCTTTCGAATGCTGACCTTCCCAAAAGAGATGGTTACACTGCAACAAGTTGCGTCGCTATAATTGAGAGAAAAAAACGCGATTATTATTACTTAAGAGGCTTAATTAGACACATATATACAGTTCGTATAAAAACCAACAATTTGAAATTAAAAATATTGGAGAGACTATATATATTGGATGTCATTTCAGGTATTGATATAGCATACACTTGAGTGGGCAATTGCTAATTTCGAAAAACTCGCGAAAATTGGTTGAATTGCGCAAAATTGTTTCAGCCTTGGTTTGGATCAAGGTGAAAATCAGGCAGTTTTTGCATAAGTTATGTTGACTATCAGCCGAACTAAGCCCTATACCTAGATGTGCATACCCCTGCAATGGCGTACGTATCCAGAAATTGATAAAAGAGATGGGCGGCATCCTCCCAAGACAGGGGTTCAGTTAATGTATCTGGGCAGCCCTTTTCTGTAAATACCTCTGTATAATTTTCATTGATTTTGTTTCTGGCCCTTTAAGGAGAAGCTACACTAGCTTCATCTACGCTGGATTCTCCACTTTCCCATCATCACCATCACCACTTCCGCCTCCATTAGTGCGGGTGATGTCTATCCAGCATAGATCATGTGCATCAGTGCCCATTTTTCTCCGGATAGTGTTGAAATGATTGAATGCAGGGACAGAAAGGGACCCTAACAATATATATATATTTTTTTTCTTCATATTTTTCCCTCCACAGGGATTTTATTGATTTTCATTTGAAACACATACAAAAATATATATTCAAGGTAATTTACATAATAACATAAATAAAATAAAATTGGCTTTTCAAGATACAAGTATTGATGAACTGTTGAGTTAACACAAAATAACAAATCAATAATTCATTTCTAACACTCATGGAAAGAAAAACAAATACAGAAAAAATATCATTTTAAGTAAACAAATTCCTGAATTGAAACCATTTTCTTGTGAATTTATTATTTCTACAATTCGAATTTGCAATATACTTTTCGTTTTTGAAGTAATTTATAATCGAAACTCTAATATTATCAAAGTCGGGCAATTGTTTCTTTATTTTGCAAGTATACACCATCTGTCGCACCACAATCAGTATACAATTCAATGCATAATTATTTGAACCTTTTAAACCAAATAATTTATCTTGTAATGAAAATGTTAATTTATTTCCGGTTCCAGTATTAATCCAGTGTTCTAACCTACCCCAAATATTTTTAACATGCGTACAATCACATAGCAGATGTATAACTGTTTCAATCTGTTCATTACAAAATGTACATTCTTTTCTTGGGACTAAATTCATTTTAAACAGTAGATCGTTCGTATATAATATGCGTTGCAAGACTTTAAACTGAAACCATCGTAAGCCCACATCAATAGTACAATTAAATCCAATAGAACAATATGTTTCCCAACTCTTATCATTCAGGTCGAAAATGCATTTCCATTTAAGAAAACTTTTACATTGTCCTTTTCTTCTTTTTAATAAAATTGCATAGATATGTGAACATCCTTTAATACGTTTCATAACAAATGCCATTGTATCTGGGAAAAGAGGTTGTGGCACCTTGTTAAAAATAGTACAATTGTTAAACCCTTGTCTAATTGCATCGCATAATCCACGATAAAAAAGAAAATTTATTTGAATATTATACTTTTCTTGAAAGTGTTCCAAAGAGAAAAAATCACCATTTGTGTCTAAAATATCGTTAACAAAACGAACTCCCTTTTGACACAATTTTTTATTATATATTGAGCTATTGCCTATTTTAATGTAATCATTATTCCATAAGGGTTGGCAAGAAATGTTATCATAATGCATGGACAAGAGCGTACTATAAGCCATGAACATTTCTTTCCAAAACATGTTCTTTGTTTTACCTGCCAGTTCCCGAAAATAATTGTTTCCCATATATAATTTTAAATCTTGCCGTTCAGGCAAGAAAGATTGCAAAAGACAGAGGATATTGCTATCTATTGAGCCAATTACTAATCTCTTAATCCAGGATATTTTTAATGATTGGCAATGTGTGTATATACCCTAGTCAAAATAAAATAGTAAAAAAATAGTTTTAAAAATAGTCAAAAAATAGACCAAAAATAGACAAAAACAATATAAAAAAAATATATTTTTTATCTATTTTCTTTCCCTAAAAATAGTCGAAAAATAGTAAAAAAATATATTGGAAATAGGAAAAAAATAGAAAAAAAATATATTTTTGGCCTATATGTTTTGGAACAAGTAAAAAATAGCAAAAAAATAGAGGAGCCTCGCAAAATATATAAAAAATATATTTCTCAAAATACATTTTTTTTCTATTTTTTAGTTAGGTCTACAAACCTATTTTTCCCCTATTTTTTTAAAAGAAAGGTATTTTTGAAATCTAAATCTATTTTTCTTCTATTTTTGTTACTGAGTGATGTATGCTGTTGTATTTGTTGTTCATGGAATTGGGTCTAGACTATGTGTAATTTTATTACTCACCTTCTGGACAAAGTCCAGTGGCAGTGCAGTGCAAAGCAAGTTGATCGTAATTCTCCAACACAAGAGTGGTTGTGTGGGACTGTACATAGGCATAATCTTGGTAATAAAATTCAATCCTTTCATTTTGTTCTTTCAATTCTTGCTCTGGAATTACTCTTGAAATTGTCCTTTCCTGGTGTAATCTACCCCTTATTCCCCATACTGTGGGTTTTACAGGAAGACAAATCTGGCGAAATGGCAAAATAATGATTGAAATATGCGCCGTTGAGCTGATCATCACAGAGTCTGAGTGAAGATTTGAATTTGAAAATAAACTACCGGTTGGCCTATTCGCTTTCTACCACTAGATGGCAGCACACATTTAGTTGTCTTTCATTATGATTCAACATTTGTGAAGAATTAATTAATACACCCTTTCACCTTTGTATTAATTATGGGGAAAATTGTTACAATTCCATCCAATTGGATAAGTTCTAGTTACTATAACACTATAGTAGTAAGCTAATTCTTTTGCTAATTTTTTTTTTTTTACTTGAAATAGTCAAAATCGATAGTCATTTAATTTAAAGATAAAATTAAAACATTCTTAATTCTTGATTAAATGTTCACAGGCCTAACCGATATATTTATGCTCCCTTAAAATGTGCAGTGTACCACTCACGTTTTAAGGAGGTGCTCATCAGGACCAAGCTAATTAATTACCTCGTTATACAGAACACATTAGTTTGCACATATTTGAAATTAGGACCGGGAGAATTGCCTCATTAAAACATCTTGATGTATCTGTGCTCGTTTTAATGGGAGTGGACTGAAATTTGTTAACTTACATTTTTTATGATGTTCTCTACAAGAGAAAAATCATGACTGCTAAATGTAATACCATTAATTATTAACATGTTCCAAATATATACGTGAGGTCAGTTGTTAAAAGAAAAGTGTAACGCATGCTATGATTATATTGGTACTGACTCTTGACTATGGTGAAAACTATATTGCCCTTGTTTTGTTAAATGAGATTGAAATCTTCAGAAAAAATTGGAAAAAAGGAAAAAAAATATTTAAAAAATAGCCTGTTAAAAGAAGTAGACAAAATAGTTCAAAAATATATACAAAAATCTCTAGTTTTAAAAAAATATTTAAAAAATAGCCTGGCAATGTGAGATGAAGTAGGAAAAATAGTTTTAAAATATATAAAAACTGTTTAAGCTTTTAAAAAATATTAAAAAAATAGCCTGGCAATGTGAGATGAAGTAGGAAAAATAGTTTTAAAATATATAAAAACTTTTTAATTTTTAAAAAATATAAAAAAAATAGCCTGGCAATGTGAGATGAAGTAGGAAAAATAGTATAAAAATATATAAAAACTTTTTAAGTTTCTAAAAAATATTAAAAAAATAGCCTGGCAATGTGAGATGAAGTAGGAAAAATAGTATAAAAATATATAAAAACTTTTTAAGTTTCTAAAAAATATTAAAAAAATAGCCTGGCAATGTGAGATGAAGTAGGAAAAATAGTATAAAAATATATAAAAACTTTTTAAGTTTCTAAAAAATATTAAAAAAATAGCCTCGCAAGAAAGGAAAGTTTGTAAAATAGAGAAAAAATAGTCCACCATTTGAAAAATAGTATAAAAATAGTCTATTTTTTCTCTATTTTTTTAGAAAAAATAGTATAAAAATAGTCCATCTTTTGCAAAAATAGTCAAAAAATAGAAAAAAAATAGGGAAAAAATATATTTTCTCACTCAAAAAAACTACTAGGGTATCTATCATTTTAACCCCTCCGTCTGAGTAACTTTGTGACATTTGATTTCTACTTATTTTATCAGGTTTCTCCCCCCATATAAATCTATAAAAGTGAGCATTTATATCTTTCAAAAGATTTTCACCAGGATAAGGGAGGGACAAAAAAAGGTAGTTTAATTTGGATACCAACAATGACTTGACAACAGTGATTCTTCCAAGAACAGTTAAGTATCGTCTTAACCACGATGTCATTTGACTTTTTATTTCTTTAAATTTTTCATTATAATTGTGAATTATCAATTTGGGCAAATCCGTACAAAAGTCTATACCTAAATATCTGAAATAATCATCAAACACCCAATTTAGATTTCTATTCAAAAGAACACCATCTTTCTTGTTTTTAAATCCTCCAATCCAAATCGCATGTGTCTTCTGTATATTAACTTTTAAACCAGACATTGCATTATATTTATCTAAAATGTTTAATGCACTGTTTAATTCCATTACTGACCCGTTCAATGTTAGAAGAGTATCATCTGCATATTGAATTATTTTAAGTTGTCTACCAGGTAAGCTCAAACCAACAATGGAATCGGAATTTCTAAACAAGAGACCTAGTATTTCGGCGCATAACAGAAAGATAAGAGCTGACATGGGATCTCCTTGACGACAACCTCGCTCTATTGAAAATCTTGGAGACAGGTGTCCATTGATTAATACACAGGATTGAGCATTTTCATAGAATACATTAACCCATTTTACAATAGAGGGACCAAACTTGAAAAAGTGCAATACTTTTCTAATGAAATCATGAGAAATAGAATCAAATGCTTTTTCAAAATCTATAAGCAACAATAAACCAGGAATGTCATTGATATCAGTATACAATAATAAATCATATAACAAACGGATATTCTCTCCAATGAAGCGCCCTGACATAAAGCCTTTCTGGTTTTCATGTATAAGAAAAGGAAGTACGTTCTTTAATCTGTTTGCTATACAAGAGGAACCTAATTTATACACCACGTTCAATAAAGATATGGGTCTCCAATTTTTCAAATAATGTCTATCTTTTTTTCCTTTGGGAATTAAAGTGATGACTCCTAACTTCTGTGTATAGGACATTCCGGATGAATATGCAGAGTTCAAATATCTCACTAAAAATATGTGTAATTCTTTCCAAAAGTGTTTGAAAAATTCGACGGTGTATCCATCTAGACCAGGTGATTTATTATTTTTCATATTTATAAGTGCTTGATGAACTTCATCGATGGAGAGTTCTCCTTCGAGCTTCTGTGACATTGAAGCGGTTAATTTACTTATATCTGGATCATTTAATATTGTATTTAAGTCTACATTAACAACAGGATTATTTTTATACAATTTAGAGTAGAATAATACAACTTCTGATATAATATCATCATGCGATGTTATCTCCTTGTTTTCAGTAGTGACCAATTTGCATATACGTTTATTCACAGCATTTCTTTTTTCTAAATTCAAAAAATATTTTGATGGTTTCTCGCCATATTCCATCCATTTAATTTTAGACCTCATCTTTATTCCTTCCATTTTTTCTTTTCTTAGTGATTCTAACTGAACTTTCTTTTCATTTAATATGACTAAAGCTCTATTTTTGTCCGTTTGTGATATCAATGCCTTCTCCAAAGCTATAATTTCTTTCTCTAAATCATATTCTAAATTTACCAATCTTTTTTTCTTTCTGGCCGAGTATAAAATTGTTTCACCTCTAATTATGGTCAACAATGTATCAAAAAATAACTGATCATTTACAGTAAATTCATATTGTGTATCTTGTCCTTCTACCTCAAATCTATTTGCATTGTTATTATATGGGACAGAATAGGTCTCAATCGTTTGATGAATGACACCTTTAATTTTTTCCACATAACTATCATCCCTTAACAACGAATTATTGAATTTCCAGTAACCTCGACCTACCATACAATGATTTAAATTCAAAGATAGCTTGACCAGGGAATGATCGGATCTGTACCCAGGTAAAATTTCTATTTTATTAACGAGTGACAGTAGTTCAGTGGAGACCAAAAAATAATCCAATCTAGCCGCCTTAAAGGGAGTAGGTTGCCGCCATGTAAACATTTTTTCCAGGACATGTAATTCTCTCCATGGGTCTATCAAATCTAAATCATTCTTCATTTGATCGACTTTTTTCTTGGCATTAGGATTATTAAGGCGAATACAATTATATGTATCTTTATCAAAATCTTGAACCAAGTTCCAATCTCCGCATAAAATTGTTAATGGATTATCAAAATCCAAAGCAAGTCTTTCAATATCTGCATAAAAACTAACACTATCGTGATTAGGACCATACAAGGATATTAATGTTATGTCATAGCTATATATCTGTAGGCCTAACGCAACAAAATTCCCTTCTTTTGATCGCTCAATCTTATTTACATTAAATTGCACCCCTTCCCCAAACAAAATAGCAACACCTCTGGCATTTGACGCTTTATGGCTGAAAAAACAATTATCTCCCCAAAATCGTTTTATAGAAGCTTCTTCCTCAGCTACAAAATGTGTATCTTGCAAGCAACATATTTGGAACTTTTTTAATTTAACAAATTCTAAAACATCATTTCTTTTTTCGCGATTTCCCAAACCTCGACAGTTCAAAGAAATTATATTGAAACTAGCCATTGAATATTAACTTTACCTCGGTACTATGAAAATCAAATCCTGTGGAGTTTTTCTTTTGTAACATTAAACAAATAACACTGACAGCACTAAGCACTAGTCCACCGAAACAGCTTACACTGCAACACCTATGGCAATTACAGCGATGTCTAGCACAAACGAAACTACAAAACAAAAACACATATGTCTCTGTTAGCGAGACAAGACGCAATACCAAGAAAGCCACAGGTGACCACATATTTGCTGTGGATCCCCGAAACCCCACCAATCCAACTAAGAGGGGAAAATGTATCGAACGTTTCTCCCTTGAAAAGAAGGCACACCGACTTAAATCACACACATTCCTGCTTATTGTATGATAACTTTTGTCATGTCCGGGAAATGTATACACTTAATTATTTTACATATTTACAAATGTGCGACCTCCTATGATTCACACTGGTAATATAACCTAAACACAAACTCCCCTTTCACAGAAGAGGTCAAACAATATATATGTTTTCTTCTTTCATTTGTCTTAAAAGTCCCAAGATCACAGAGACAAGGTGTTGCATGGTGAATTATAAATTCAGAAAAGGAAACATACTTATTGACAAAGGTAAAAAAAAAAAAAGGAAAATGTTAAACATGCCTTTTGACTGACAGCAACGCACGTTGAAAATTATATGAAAGAGATGTGAAAAACAATGGTAATTAATTACTTGATTAAAAATCTGATTTTATCTCTTTTTTATGAAAATTTGACAATTTCTGTACATTTTCTGTCCTACATTACATTCTGACAAAAATGAAAATTCTGTGCAGAAAAGACAATAATCTGCAAAGTTAAGTGTGCGTGCGTGTGCGTGTGTGTGTGTGTGTGTGTGAGAGAGAGAGAGAGAGGGGGGGGGGGGGGGTAGGGTTTCAATCATGACTGTAGATGTGAGATCGAAGGTCACCTGAGGACTCATTCATTCATTTATAGATATGATTGATGCATAATATGCACTATGCTTCAATTTTAAACTAATTTCTCAGGAGTCTGCACTCACCCATCAACTTTTATCGGCTGCACTGCAGCCGACTTGAATGAAAAGAATGTAGCACATTTATTGATTTGGTTTTCAAAATTCATATCTATTCAATTTAAAGTTCCATGGATTTTTTTTTTCTTATTTTTTTTTTTTTTACTTAAGCGATGAAAATACCCATTAAAAGGCGCACAAAAGATGACTTTATTGCCGTTTTCCATGTTCTAAAGGGCACAGAACTAGAATTCTATTAGTGCAAGATTCAAGACATGTGAATAAAATGAAAGTAGGTTACAAAATGCCCTCTAAATCTGGCTATGAAATTCTGATGAATAAAGAACTCTTTCCGATCGCAAAGTTCTCTATATATGCCTTGTAAAGTTCTCTCTATTAATGGCCTTGGTAGATATTTTAACACCGTCCTAATTTTATTCCAGGTATGCCAAAGGCACTTTTAAATATCCTAATATAAAATTGTGCTTGTAAATTGTATACCTGTATTCCGTACTGTATTGTTGTATAATATTCTATGATTTATTTTATTCTTAAAATTGAAAGGGGCTACTCTATTTCTATGCTGCTCCTACCAACCCCCCCCCCCCTCCATACTACCCATCCGCCCTCTCTTTCTTTCTCTCTCTCTCTCTCTCTCCTTTTTGTTTGTTTTCTCATTCTGTTCCCTTTCTCCTGTTTTCTCTATCTATCATGCGACCGACGCGTCAACACCAAGATCCATTAAAAAGGAGAGGAAAATTCAGGTTTTTGAAGCTCGTACATTAGTGATATGCACTGCATGTTGTAATTGTAAAGTCACAGTGGGTCGGATGAGTGATCTCGACAATTAAGCCACGTTCATTATCAGATTGTGATCAACCTTAGCAGCCTGAATGAATTATTTGTATGTTACACTTTTAATTAGCTTATAAAAAAGCTGGTTATTAAAAATGGGTTTCCCTTGTCACTTGTCAATGAGTTTTGAAGGCCTAATAACGGGTTTGACATTCGATTAAGGCACTCGCAGAGATTAATTATTTGTATGTTACACTTTAGCTTATCAAAAAGCTGGTTATTAAAAATGGGTTTGCATTGTCACTTGTCAATGAGGTTTATAGGACAAATACAGCGGATATGACATTCGACGGAAGGACCTGGGGCCCGTTGCATAAAAATAACCATTGATAGTAACTTTGCCATTAATATTAACTCCTATGGATTTGATTGGCTGTTGAGTGATTTTGCCATGTTAGTTAACATTAATGGCAAAGATACCATAAATTGTAAGTTTTATGCAACAGGGCCCTGGCCAGCACTTTAATACAAACATGTACACGAAGCCGAATTGTTACCATGGTAATTTATGTAAACAAAAAATGATAAATTGAAGCGATATAAGTGACAGGAAAGCTTCCATTCCCTGTCGTGTGAAAGCTGGCGGTACATAAATGCATGATTGATTGATTGATTGATTTTATTCGTCAAGTATAGTACATTGAATGCATACATAAAGCAAAATGGAACGAGAAGATACATTGACAGGATAACCCATGAAAGCCGGAAAAGGCTTATTTCCATGTGTGTATAGTATGACAGAGCCATAAACGTACATGTACAGTTCGGCCAACCGTGTTCTAGTTGGCAAATTGTATGGTACTTGGTGAATTGGGAAGGCTTAAACTTGAGAAATATATCGAAAGCAGAATGATAAACTTCTGGTGTAGGGTTGTACATATTGGACAGGATAAATTTTCTGGTAAGGTTTATATTAGCTTAAAATTACTCTTTGAGAAGAATATATATCAGGCACCTTGGTTAAAAAAAATCAAGCTGACTCTGGACAATATGGGGATGTCTAATTTATGGGAAATTTGTGAAAATACTAGCTATGAGTGGGTCAAACAAACTGTGGAACGTCGATTGAGAGATTCTCATGCTCAGTATTGGTCTGCTTGTATGTACGATAATTCAAACATTCTTTATGTTTAGAAAGATACTTAATCGATCTCATTAAAAGAGATCGGACAATATTAAGTCGTTTTCGCTGTGGCAATCATTACCTGCCGATTGTAGCTGGTAGATATTCAAATACTCCAAGGGAAATGAGGCTATGTACGCTGTGCAATTTGCAATCACTTGGGGATGAGTTTCATTACTTGTTTGTATGCCCTACCTTTCGTTCAGAAAGAAAATTGTTCATCGATAAATATTTTATTGAAAGACCAAATACACTAAAAATGGATCAGCTTTTTAACTCCAATAATGTACAAACACGTTTAAACTTAGTAAAATTCTGTTGAAAAATAATGCTTCGTTTTCATTAATTTAAGTATGTGCAAAAACATGTTATGAGTTCAATATTAACTTTATGTTTCTCTTTTTTGTCTTATATCAATTTATTAAATTGATATCAAGAATATTTTCAGTAATTCATTAATTCAGATATCAATTTACTGGTGCCAGTAAATCTCTTTTTCAATTGCTTCCATTAATTTCGTCATTAATTATCGTTTTAATTAATATTATCGTTTTGTTTTTGATTATTATTATCATTATCATCATAATTTTTCTCACTATTGTCGATAGTGTTATTTTGTATGGATTAATATTAATTCTATTTGTATTGTATTGAATATTTCACAGTGTTTAATTGACAAATTCAAACTGATTGTAACCTTCTCCAATACCCCAATGTGGGTGACATGAGAATAAATTGTCATTGTCATTGTCATTGCTGCCTGCTTAATAGTGCGCGCTCACTATCAGCAATTTCATAAATTGAAAACAAACACAAATCGCTGAGATTTAGGCCTAGGGAAACTGTTTTAAGCCCGTTAACGTCCGAGGTGTTGTATAAAACAAATAGTGAATGGTCTTTATTCGTGCAATGGAACAATATTTTGCATTCGGTGAAAGATGAGACGCTCCATTCAACTCGGCTGCGCCTCGTTGAATATAGCGTCTCTTATCTTTCACCTCGTGCAAAATCTTGTACCATTGCACTCATGACCATTCACTATTTGTATAATAACCCACTTTGCGCAGCATAAAACATACAACCATTCAGTACAATGGTCTGAAAATCAGACTATTACTTACTGGCTCTATAGCTCCTAAGTCGATTCGACAACTAAAAGTCGTTATTTTCCCATTTAAAGACATTTTCAAGCCCCCTTTTTTTAGGGAAGTTCTAAATTAGTATTATCTTTCAAATGCCGTTGGAATTTAACCTTTTCATTTTTTGGCCTGCAAATGGGACATAGTACCTTTCAATTTCCTATTAATTCACTTTTTAAGTTAAGATCAGTTATTATCACCTTACAAACTGAATATTGCCAACTAATATGTACCATATTTCATTTCCTATCATTCTCTCACTTAATTTGCTCTTCTCTTCCTTTCTCTGTCTGTCTGCCTGTCTCTCTCTTTTTCTCTTTCTTTTCCAACCATTCTATTCTTTTTTTTAAACTTAACGATATCATTCCTGATATAAATCCATTCCATTGTCACTAGTGGATATGTCACCCATCAGGTTATCAATCAAAACCATCAAAATCTCAAGAGAGAATCACACTGCCCAAATATTATCATTTCAGTTTCACTCCTATGTTCCTACAGGCTACAACACGGGATACATGCAACCAACCGATTAAAAAAAAAATGTTGGTCGACATCCACTTTTCCTATTTGTAAAATCACAGAAGTTTAGAGCACATAATGTTTGATGTCTGAACATAACGCCATCTTCA
Source organism: Strongylocentrotus droebachiensis (assembly GCA_035222895.1). NCBI lineage: Eukaryota > Metazoa > Echinodermata > Echinoidea > Camarodonta > Strongylocentrotidae > Strongylocentrotus > Strongylocentrotus droebachiensis. Next base: position 196,009 of record JAVYIG010000408.1, on the reverse strand, counting down.
GTAATATAAATGACACAAAAGAAACAGATTTGTAGTCAATTTACTCTGTATTCATCCGTCAAGAAATTTATTTTCTTTCAAATTATCTCTTTTTGTTGTTGCATTTTCTATGTACATGTAATATGTTCTATAATTCTATACAAATAAATTAAGTGCTGTAGAAATCTTGTTGGAATGCTAGAAGGTTAAGAATGGGCTAATTTCATTTGGTATACAATTATATTAATTTCATAAGTTTTTCAATTAATATTTTGCAATGAACAAATCTAACTCATTATTCCCTTGAATAATAACCGTCTTTTCTCAAATCATTTCCTCAAGAATGTGATAGGTCATGCTCATATAAAATCAAAGGGTCCACCAAATGGCATGGGAGAATTGGAATGTTGATGAATATATGGTTCTGAAGCTGTGACGTCATAGTCATACAAATCGATTTTTAGAATTTCCCAACTTTTTTCTTCATTTTCCGAAAGAGCATCAAAAATAATGTCGAAAACCAATTGAATATGTTAAGTATTGGCTGAGATATGACCATCTGAATGAATATATTTCCGATAGAAACTCAGTGTTATATGCTCTGGCTCCTAATGGTTAGGAGATGGCAGGTGCCAGAGCATAAAACACTGATTTCCTATAGGAAATATATTCATTCAGATGGTCATATCTCAGCCAATACTTAACATTTTCAATTGGTTTTCAACATTTGGACATTATTTTTGATGCTCTTTCGGAAAATGAAGACAAAATTGAGAATTTCTAAAAATAGATTTTTGATGACGTCACACTTCACCACTCTAAAGCTACAGATAATCTATCTCATTTGAGCAGGAGGGGAAGAATGCTTATATTGAACCAAGTATACGATCCTTGGAATGGTTTCTGCTGCTAATTGAAATATATAAATACATTTACACACATCAAGATATGAAATGCCTTGCATTGTTAAATCACAAATGAACCAACAGCAACAAAAACCACTAGAAAATGTATACATACATGCATATAAAATAGTCATTGACAGAGATGTTGTTTTTGAGGTTTCGATTTCGAGGAACACTTAGGAAGTTGCGTATTCTGTTTTCTACAAACTACATGTACATGAGAGACACAACACACATATAAACATAATGGCCTGAATGCACAGAGGAGTTTTATCTCAATCCATGGTATTTTACCAACATCGCTACCACTCCTGTAATTTAATTTTAATTGTGTCATCTTTCAGTGAAGGCGTTACATAGAGCCATTTTGACTTCCTGTACCCAAGCATCATCACACGCACGTGATCAGTTGGTGATGCCTTGTAGGCTGTTGACACATGGGACATTGTGAGCAGGAGATGGCAGTATACATACATCTTAAGGAGTGCCGGTAGAATACCCTGCCTTTTTTCAACCTCCATAAGAATAACTAGTAGGCCGATGTGCATGTCCTCATGTGCAAATGATTACCAGTCTATTTCCCCCCTTTTGAAGACTATGGTTTAGACTATGAAAACAATTAATTGAAACCTCCTTTGTGAGTTCAGGCCAATGGGATACATCACACAAACAGGTGTGAGTGGCCCCCTGCATTTTTTATATATATTGTTTGTTTGGAGCCAGAAGGGGGTTTATTCATACACGTAAACAGAAAGTTGAGTTATGGTCATGCGATTGCATTGTGAAAGAAACGGTGTGGAATCGATCAGAGAAAGTTGATAATGTAGTATATAAGTATTGGTGTGTATTGCAAGGTTCTGAAGTCATCAAAATGATAAGAAATTGGGCCCAGTGTTGGTTAAGTAACAAGCACTGTACACAGAAAACTTTATATGGGACTACACAAACATGTGGCATAAATATCAGCCTCATTTTTTAGCTGTTACTTGTCATATTTAGAATATGAAGACATTTGAGTAGCCATATTTTTCAGGGAACATTTGTTCTTTGATGTTCTTCCACACTTGCATATTAATTAATAATGATAACGCTTAAAAATTATTTTTCCCCTCTCCCCCTGAACTCAACATACTCTTTAAGTACAGAGTTAGTGCCCTTCTGGCTCTGAACAGATGATATGCATTCATTGAACAACTTCATATTTACTAAGGCAAGCTGAAACATGGCAGAGACGGTCCTTCAAATCACAAAGCTGAATAGACTTTTTATTGCCATTAGAATAAAACAGTACCTAATACACTTTCCTGAGGCACTCTGGTGACTAAGTTAATGCATAAACCGTCTACCCACCCAGCCACTTACCCATCAACAGAGTGATATGAAATTGATGTCTTTGTTTATCAGACCCAATGTGGAAGAAACTGTAGAAAATAAATCAATATTTGATAGTTCAATCTACAATAACTTTATTTTTAAAACCCGACCAATATTGCGTTCATACATGTAAGCTGATCATGTAGTCTAATACTGGGGATACCACAACATTTTTGCTTAATAAGTGCTGGTTTTGTTGGATTTTATGATCAGAAGATTTGTTTAAATAACACCAAAAAGTTCTTCATCGATCTTCTGCCTGCGGGCATCGTTGGCTTTCAGTTTGGCTTGTAAATCAGCAATACTGTGAGATAGAAAAGACAGTATATTTTATGAAATGGAATAGTCATACAAAATTATAGACAAATTTAGGGAGTTTCAAAGAAATGTGTCCCATTCAACATATGGCATTTTCTATTTTTTTCATCCACAAATGAAAAAATACCAGATAGCACCATAAGTCAATAGTCATTCCACAATATTCTTCTTTTTTTAATGAAATATGAGGGGAAAAGATGTTGTATGGGTCCCTTGGCATGGAATTGCCCTTTTAGTGGACACAATCTTAGAGTATAAGAAAAGTAGATGTGCTAGTTTACTGCGTAATTTTTTTTCTTCTTAAATCCATTCAATTCAATCAGGACTCAACTCAACTGAAAGCAACTTTAACGTGAAAGGATTTACATTATTTTGTTTGCATTATAACAAACCCTATTTAGAGGTATTAAATCTCACAATGACCGAGTGTAAAATGATTTTAATACTTTTTGACAGTAAAGTAAAGTATTGGCACAATCATGGTTCCCTCCTGGTGTATTGTATTTCTGTATAAAAGTGATTAAAAAAACAGACATGATGTTAGTGTATTGGAGGCTTTAACAAACTTACTATTCCGTAGGCTTGAGTTGTTGATTGGTGCTCTTTGGTTGTGCCTTGCCTTGTGACGCTAGCTTAGCCCTCTGATTGGCTAGTTTTTGCTTTAGGGGCGTGGTCTCTGTGGAGCTCCTCTCTTTCTCTGGAGGAAAAGTAAATAAATAAAAAATAAAAAAACTGGTTGATTCGCCGGAAAGAAGAGGTTTTTTCTTTCTTTGTCTTTGTTTTGTTGTTTATTTCTTTTTGGGGAGGTGGTCTTTTTAATCCACAATGAATACTTAGTTACTGTGCATGTGCAAAGGGTTCCACATACATGTACCGGTAGCTGTCTTGCCCAAAATATACTGAGTCCAGGAAGCAGGAAAAACATGCACATTTGTCCACTTGGACAAGTAAATTCTCTCAATTATCACACGTTCCTGGTTCATACCCAGAGATGCCAACCTCTTGACACAAAAAAAATGACTGAGTATCCTAAAAAGTCAGATTTTGGAGAGAAAATTCAGATTTTCACGAAAACTCTTGGCCGTCGGCCCCGGGCCAGTAAAATTTCAGAAAAATGTTTGCTCTTTCATTAAAGTTTAATGAGAAAATTGTAAAGCAAAGTTTTTGTTGGGGTTGCGGGGGTTAACTTTAACATGGTTCTATACGATTCCGCTGTTTTTATGGGTTTTGTATTTTAATTTGTTTTTATTTTTATTTTATTTTTTATTTTTTTGAAGAAAAAAAAGAAAGAAAAATTGTATTTTAAGATTTTAAGATTGTATTTCACTCTTATTATCGTACTAAATACGATTTAATCGTACTGGTTGGCATCTCTGCATACCCAAGGAAAAAAATAATACTTTGTCATTCATTGTATAAAATAAACAACCTTAAGAATTTAGCTGTATATATGGTGACTGTCTTTTTTACTAGTTATTCTCTGATGCTTTGATCCTCTATTTCCTATGCCTTCACATTCTTTGACCAAATAATTAAATGCTCATTAAAGAAACCCATCAATAAGTGTATCTAATAGTTTGGAGTAAAGGATGAACTATACTGACCAGGAAGATTGGGAGATTTTGGCTGCTGCCCTTTCCTCCCTTTGTTCTTCTTCCCAGCAGCAGTCTGACCGCTACCCCCTTTTGAAAAGAGAGCTCTGCGGGTTGGTGAGGAGGTCTTCCTGAGTGGTATTCCGCTTCTCCTGCGGGGAGACTTCGGGGAGAGAGGGGCAGCACGAGAGGACGGTGAGCTGTTGGCAGGTTTGAGTGGGGTGGGAGGAGAGAAGGAACCTGTAGGATCGTTCGATACGACGCTGCTATGGCTGGACATGACTAAAAAGTTACTGTCAGAAAAATCCTCAATGTTCAACCAATTCTCGTCCATGTCATTGACTGGTTGCACAGTGCCTGTTTCAGCCACAATCTGTCTGTTTACAAAGTCCAGCATCGCCTGGAATGTTCCAGGATCTTCCCCCTCCTGTCCATTTTCAACTAGCCTCTCTATTCCAGATATGACCGAGTTGCGTTCTGTCGCCTCGGAAAGGGCATCCATCTTATCAATGAGCTTCACATCCGCCCGGTTGACCGTTTTCTCACTCCATTTTAACAGTTCAACCTGAGATCTGCTACGACTCTCTTCAGTCCTACCACCTTCATACGTATGAGCTATATTTATGGTGTTCGCTCTCCTTTGAGATGAGGATGCATCGCGAGTAAACATCATATCTACAGAATCTTTCTGTCCAGGAGACACCGATGCTGCATGATCAACGGTCACCAACCTCTCCATTTCGTCCATCTGGTTCGGTCTCTGGGTGTCGAGAGACGGTCGTTCAGGATCCAAGTACTCGTAGCTCAGTCTCCCGGGGCTTCCTCCATATCTGTAGTGGCTAATGGGTGGCGATGGATGGCTGGATGTGTAGCTCACATTTGGGGGGTTGGTGGTTGGAGAGGTGTAGGGACTGGTAGGTAAGGAAGATATCCTTCGAGATGTACTCTGATGGGGATCTAGCACGGCCTGAGAGCCAAACATGGCTCGCTCGTAGCCGGACAACTTTGCCTTTAGGCGAGCTATCTCTGATTCCTACAAAGATATAAACATGTAGATAATGAAATAGACAAAGATTGACTTAAAAGTTATAGTTTCATATTTTCAATACCAGGCCCGTCTTTTGTAAAAAGGACTTTCATATTCATATTGAACTCTTACCATAACATCTCTGTTTATCTGTCTGTCTCCCCCCCCCCCCCCCCTTCTCTCTTTTCTCTCTCTATCTATCTCTCTGACTCACCTTAATAACCATGGCTTCATTGGTAGCATTGATGACTTCCTTGGATGCTGTTAGATCAGCCTCCAAGCCAGCCACTTGTTTGGTGGTGTCCCGCAGGGCCTGGTTGGCTACCTGTTCAGCATCCTTCAGCTGAGCGATCTGGAGCCTGTGGGAGGAGCCTAACTGGTCATGAGAAGCCAGTAGCTGGGCATGGCTCTGCTGTAGCTCACTGACCTAAGGGAGATGAAGCGAATGAAGGCATAAGTGATGGATACAAAAATTAGGGGTCTATAGCAACTAATTCAATTAAAACAGTAAAGAGGAATTGAAAAGTAGAAAATAGTGAATTTGAATTTGATTCTAGTTCAAGATCAACTTCAAGTTTTATTTATCTTTCTTTCATAACACACTTTACAAATATGACATGAATATAACAAGTTTAACATAATATGGCGTTACAATAGAAAGATGAGGTGACCTTGGTTGAAGGTTTGAACTTTAAAACCATTGTATGCATTTTTCCTCATTTCCAATGAATTGCCAACAGTGGTTTAATTCATGGTTCAAGCCATAGACTGAAGTTAATCCTCCTTCAGCAATTTGGGCCAAAGACACCCACCTCATCTTCCTTCTGGTCCACCTCTGCATCTCTCAGCTTGGCGATCTGCTGGAGCTCCGAGGTATACTGGGCCTGAAGGGCCAGCTCCTGCGCCCTGGTGGCTCCCACCTCCTCCGCTAGCCGTCCTAGGTCCTGGTCCTTCCTGCGACACATCTCGAGGGCATCCTGTAACTCACTAGTCAGGTTGTCCTGTAAAATAATCATTGAAATAGCTCTTTTGGCTTAACAATAGTGCTGATTATTTGGCAATATCAATATGATATTAGTGTTCACATGATATGATACTCCTAAACCCTGTCTTAGAACAAGTTTGATTCTGATTGACTGCAAGTCCAGGGGGGTGTTTCACAAAAATCCTATGTTGAACTTATCTCTAAGTTGGACTTAACAATTATGGAAAGCCATTGGCATGTATGAAAATATTTTGTAAAAGTTATTTTAAAAGGCATAAAATGTTGTTTCAAACCACTCACTTATATTTTCTATTATCAAGGAGATTTTATGTTCTTGATGTGGAATTTATAAAAAAGTCTAAAATACTTGAATTTTTGCTTTTGAATATATTTTATTTTAAGGCTACAAATGACTGTCCATAATTTGTAAGTCCAACTTGGAGTTAAGTTCGACTTAGGATCTTTGTGAGACACCCCCCAGAGCTGTAATTGATATCCCATTGCCATTGATTGGAATCAATTGCAACTCTTCATAACACAGGGCCAAGGTCTTTCCCACGACTACATCTTGAGGGCATCCTCTAACTCACTTGTCAGGTTATTTTGTGCAGGAAGGTTTAGAAGAATATCATCAAAATAGCTCTTCGGCTGTAAAAAGGTGTTAACTCTATGTTAAAGTATATGAATTTAAGTGTTCTTGCTCCCTAGCTCACTAGTCAGGTTTTTCCTGTGCCAAGAAGGCTAGAAGAATATCATCACAATAGCTCTTTGTCGGGACAATAGTGATGAAAATATGAAAAACTGCTATAATGATACTTCTGATCTTTGTAACGACACATCTCGAGGGCATCCCCTGGTTCACTAGTCAGATTGTTCTGTGCAAGAAGGTTATAGGAATATCTTTAAAATAGTTCTTTGGCTATGGAATAGTGATTAGGCATTAGTTTTGACCAATAAGAGAACTAGAACCCTGAACCATGCTGGACATTCCAAATTTCCTTAACCCATATGCTTTTACTAAAACTATATGATAGGTACTGTCCTTTCAATGTTCGTTTTTAAAACATAAATCACCATGATTCTAGTTGTTGAGGGGTGATAGTGAGCACTAAAAAAAAGGATTCAGAAATAAAAATTAGCATCTAACAACATTCCCCCCCCCCTTGTGAGTGAGAAAACTGGGAAAAAATGAGGAACAATCGGGAAAAGAAGTGCAAAATCTGGAAAATAAGGGTAAAATCAGGAAGAAAAAAAAAAATCAGGGGGAAAAATAAAACAGGAAAAAAAATAAAAACTGATTTAAATTGGGTTATTATCAGGCCTGGGGGGTGTTTCACAAAGATCCTAAGTTGAACTTATCTCTAATGCAGGTGTCATTTGTAAGACGCACCTTTTGACCCCCGGGGATGGTGCGTCATGGTTGCGTCATGTTCCCCAAAATCGCGACGCACAGTACCGTCATGGCCGCAAAATGTCCGTCACAATACTGACCCATATGTGCGTCATAGTAAGTCACTTTACCACGTTGCGTCATTTGGTGTGTCAATGGGACCGTCACTTTCTCCAAGCTTGTCTGAAGGTGTGTCATAGGACAGGGCCTGACCTTTACTTTTTTTTTAGGGAGCCAGCCGGGCTCCTCAAGCACTTTTTCAGGGAGCCCGCAGGGGTTTCAGGGAGCCCAAGTTTATCACGTTTTTTTTGTGGTCATAATAATGGTCATTAACTATTAAAAAATTAAAACACACCGTCACTATACCTTTTTTTATAATCATCAGCACCGGGACCAGGGAGGGGTGTATTATTATTTTTTTATTCCATATTTTATTCTTTTCAGTCCCTTTGACCGTTTATACACGCCGTTTTAACGATTAGCCACGAATCTCCCTAATTCGTACATATGTTCACAAAACAACAATCAACCCCTTTTTACACACGCCTTTGAAGTTTGTAGTTCGTAAAATTATGTTCAAACAATAATCAAGTCCATCCAGGTACGCACGCTGAAGAATAAGCACTCACGATCACAAACGCACATGTATCACAAACACGAGTCGACGTAAACATACACTCAGCTCTGGCAGCGCAGCGACCACGTGCGTTTGTCTTAGTGTGTACATTCTCTGAGTGCACCGACATACAATGCAGCATGTATTGCGCACTCGTTACGAGTGCGGAGATATAACGTTATCATGCATGGCATTCCTGCACTGATCTCGATGTGTTTTCTTTTGCAACTCATTATTCGCGCTGGAGTTGAGCCAAGTGTGCCTTGGAATGCCTAGCGCATATTTCATGATTTTGACTGCGGAATTTGGGTTTTTAGATGGATTAAAACATGGATTAAAGTGCTGGTAAGAAACAGCATTTTTCGTGGCTGATACTAGAAAAACTTAGGGAGCCAGCCGGGCTCCTCAAGCACTTGTTCAGGGAGCCCGCAGGGGTTTCAGGGAGCCAATGGCCACCGGGCTCCCGATAAAGTCGAGCCCTGTAGGACCGTCATGTTTTTTAAATGGTGTGTCATATGTTTGACTCAAATGTGCGTCGATGGAATGTAATGGTGTGTCACTTTCTGTGACGGAAGGTGCGTCATGGTATCAAAATGTACGACTCACATCGGTACAATGACGCAACCATTCCCGGGGGTCAAGAGGTGCGTCTTACAAATGACAAGTGCATAAGTTAGACTTAACAATTATGGAAAGCCGTTAGCATCATTGAAAATATTTCGTAAAAGTTATTTTATAAGGCATAAAGTGTTGATTCAAATCATTTATATTTTTTATTATCAAGGAGATTTCATGTTCTTGATGTGAAATTTATAAAAAATCTAAAATACTTGATTTTCGCTTTTGAATACATTTTATTTTAAGGCTACAAATGGCTCTTCATAATATTTAAGTCCAATTTAGAGTTAAGTTCGACTTCGGATCTTTGTGAAACATCCCCCTGGTTGTTACTGACCTGATTTCTCTGTGCCTGGGCTAGCTCTCTCTGTAGCTCAGTGATGTTGACATGAGCCTGCTGGGTCTGTTCCCTGCTTAGTCTAAGCTGCTGGCCCTGGTCTAGGTACTCCCTCTTACTCTCCTGCAGGTCCTTGGAGAGCTCCTCTACCCGCTGTGTTCACACATAATCAATGAGGACTAATGTAATCTTCAGGGGTGATAGTGAGCACTAAAACAAATATAGGTTTGTTTTTTTCTCAACCACCCCTTGAGTTATAAAAAAAAAAAAAAATGGATTCTGAAAAATAGGGAAAATTCTGGAAAAATCAGGAAAAAAGGAGTAAAATCAGGAAGATAAAAAATTCGGGGAAAAATCGGGAGAAAAAAAAAAAATCAGGATTTTTTTTTTTAAATCGGTAATTATCAGGCCTGAATCTTTGAACGTTTCCATGGTAATGATAGATTTAAGCAGGGTTTGCGGTTACACCACATATCCTTTTGAAGGGGTTAGTTGGCCCTGAGGACTAAATAAAACGAGGACTACAACAGTAGGAATCCTCCCTAAGGAGTGGAGATGGTGCACACTTATGTGCCAGCTTCAAATCCATTGAACAGGGGTAATACTGATAATATTGCCAAGTACACTGAAATATTTGTGCAATACGCTATATATAAATATATAAAATATTATTTGTTGTTGGCACCTAAAATCATGTCTTGGACCCTCTTTCACAAAAATTATCACCAAATACAAGCTGCAATGATTGAAATAAGCTATGAAATCATTGCATTTGATTGGCTATGGAAAACCTTGTTACAAACCTTATTGACAATAAGATTCATGGAACAGGAGACCGGTTTGAAATGATAACTTTGTACACTTTCTTTTACGACTTGGTAGACTAGAATGGTAACAGATACACAGCATGTGTTCGATCACCTAAAATTACAATGGATTGAATTGATATTAAGGTTCAAATATCAATCAAATCAATATTTAGATCATTTCTAGGCTTGACGAAACACAAACTGTTACTCACTTTCTCGATTTCTTTGATAGCACTGGCTTTGAGTGTGATTCCATCCGTTTGTCTTTGCAGTGACTGTTCTAAGTCTTGAACCAGAAGCCTCTTTGTATGGCTCTCCTTGGTTTTTTTCTCCAGATCCTCTTCTAAACCAAGGACCTAAAAGAGAAATACAGAGAGCAGTGACATGGTGGATAATTCATTTTATATATACATTGCATACAGTACATAGTACTACATACAGAAGCTAAAAAGGGTTTTCTATCCTCTGAAGAGCATTGACTTTAAGTATGTCTTTGCAGTGTTTGTTCTGGATGAGTAGTGTCTATATCTAGTTATCTTTCTCTCTCAAGCTTCTCAAGAAGCTCAGAGACCTAAAGGAGAAGGGGAAAAATTAGTGAGAGGGCCGTAGAAAATATATTTGATATACGGTCAAACCTGTCTATAGCGACCGCCCAAGGGAAACATAAAAAGTGGCCTTTGTAGACAGGTGGTCTTTGTAGATAGGTTCCTTTAGTACATGATTCAATGAGAAACCATTTTCAAGGGAAACGACAAATGTGGCCTTTGTAGACAGGTGGTCTTTGTAGACAGGTGGTCTCTAAAGCAGGCTTGACTGTATTTATTTGGACATAACAAGGTTACAAAATATTATTTAAGGCCCATCTACACTAGTTTGGCCAGGAGGGATTAGACCTCTCTGCAGGGTCACTGACAGGTGATTATCTCGACAGTGGGGCTTAAAGGTTGGATATTCCGTTAAATTAAATTATGAAAATTATGTATGCATATACATGCAGCAAATAGAGTCAACACATTGCAAAATCTTTATTTGGGGTTAAATTGTGGAGCGGTGTGTGCAACCACAAGGAAAAGGTGCTATATCAAATATCTTTTGATTGATTGATTGATATTTGACTGAATACTGGCCCAGGGATGTAGTATAATACCACCATACCTGTTGTTTGCTCTGTTTGAGTTGATATTGGGCTTTGTTGAGACTGCTTTCTAGCTCCAGGATCTCTCTCTCCATCTCACTCTGTCTTTCCTTCACTGTCACATCCAACTGACTCACCTACAAAGACAAGACACAAGAAAATTCTTATAGTTCAGTGCCATTCCTTTTTTTTTCTTCAAACAAATTGATCAAAAACTCGGCCTTTGCTGACAAACAAAAAGATATTTCTTCTTGTAAGCAAATGCTTCCACATGACTAGAAATTACTTTCTTGATTAGAAAAAAATTGCTTTCAGATGTTGGCATTTTCTAGATTTTTGTGTCAAGATTCCTTCATGAAAGCTTGGCCATAACTGGACCCCTATTTATAAGAGATTAGAGTTGCGATTGATTCAAATCAATCGCAACTCTTCATAAGACACGGCCCAGGGCTCCACAAAACAAAGATAAGTTAGCAATTGGTTAATATATAAAGCAGTGAGATCAATCAGACTATAATGATGCTTTGGCGAATGTATCATTGTTAAGTTCTGCACATTACAGAGACTCATTGCTCATGATGAATAGAAATTTCTTTTTCATTTCAACAAAGTTCTTTGTCAGAGTAACTGCTAGATTCAAGTCTTAGAAGAAATGACAGGAAGACACTTTCTGCCTAACTGATTATACAGTAAGGAAGCATAAAATATTGTTTTGCTATGACACCAAACCACTCTCCATTATTTTTTGATAATTAAATCCTTTTCTCACCAGGGCAGATCTCTGTAGCAGCTCTCTTTGGCTTGTTCTCAATGCTAGATCTATCTCCGCCATGTCTCGTTCCTTACTCCTCATCTCATCCTGGCTCTGTCTGCAGGTGAAACAAATACAAAATCCTAGATCTATCTTTTTTTTAAATTATCATTAAGTATTTGGCGTCACCCCTGCCTGGGAGTGAAAAAGGGAAATGAATCATTGTGATCCTCAGGTCTCTCCTCCCTGTATAAATGATTGGGATGTGCAGGTGGACCACTTCACCGGGGTTTCCTTCTACTCTTATGCGATAGAGCAGTGGATTCTAAAGAAAATGTTTGCATTCATATCAGATGACCCTTGAAAAATTGTGTGTGTCATGTAAAAGATGTACAAAGACATATATTCATTCAGGAATGATCTGTGTTGTTAATTACAGGAAGTCTTTATCTGTAAGTTTCCTAAAAATGCAAACATTAAAACAGCAATAAGAATCATCCATTTTTAAATCCCTGGGATCATAATCCTCCTCCCCGTAATAAAAATCAATACTAACATCATTATCATTACCATTATCATCATAATCATCATCGTCGTAATCATCATCACCACTACCACATCCCCACTACAAAATCTCCATCTATCATCACCAACACTAACCAGATTATTAATAGCAACACTGGACCCATATCCAACTGCAACATCAATCCTAACCCCATATCTTTGATGAAATAGAACCAGAGTAAAAATTGTACATGGAGCATACTTCAGATCACCACACCATATCTCAGAGACGCGTTGAGCTCCTGCAATCTCTCCTGCTTGGACCCAACATTATACCTCACTCTAAACCTAACCTTAAACCCAACTGCAACCTCAATCCTAACCCCATATCTTTGATGAAATCAAACCAGGGGGGTGTTTCACAAAGATCTAAGTTGGACTTATTATGGAGAGCCATTTGTAGCCTTAGAATAAAATATATTCAAAAGCAAAAACCCAAGTATTTTAGACTTTTCATAATTTCCAGATCAAGAACATGAAATCTCCTTGATAATAGAAAATATGAATGATTTGCATCAACATTTTAAGCCTTTAAAAATACCTTTTACAAAATATTTTCAAAGATGCTATCGGCTTTCCATAATTGTTAAGTCCAACTGCGAGATAACTTCAACTTAGGATCTTTGTGAAACACCCCCCAGAGCAAATATTGTTGGAGCATACGTCAGAATGATCACCAAACCATACCTGACAGACTCGTTGAGCTCCTGCACTCTCTCCTGCTTGAGTTTGTTCTCTGCCTTGCTCCTCTGCAGGAGCCGATGGAGCTCTCCCAGCTGGGTGGCAGCGGCTCTCAGGTCCTCCTGGGCTTGCTGGAACTCTGTGTCCAGGTGGCGGCAGTGTTCCTTGGAAGCCTTAGATTCCTCCTGGGTCCTCTCTAGCACCTCCTCCAGTTCTTTCACTGCACAAACCAAAGTTTGGTTAGATAAGTAATCAGCATCAGCATCAGTATACGGAAGTGTGAGGTGATCCTGTTGAAACTTCCGGTCATTTGGTTATGATGGTTATAATGGTTATAATGGTCGTAATGGTTATGATGACATTGCCGTAAATCATCCAACGGCGATGGAAAACGCCATTAAAACCGACAACAACAAGTAAAGAAATCCTGTTTTAATTATTTTATGCATTATTACATAGATTGCATTTTCAATTGCTTTTCAATGCCTTGGACTCCTCCTGGGTCCTCTCTAGCACCTCCTCCAGTTCTTTTACTGCACAGACCATAGTGTGGGTAGATAAATTATGGTTATGATCACTAAAGAAATCGTGTTTAATTTTTTGTGAATCAATACATAGATTGAATCAAGATTCCATATTGTATGCAAAACATTGATATTTCATGTATTAATATTTCAATATTTCAATCTTCTTTAGAATGTTTTTGAGCTTTTGCTCTTGGATGTCTTGGACTCCTCCTTGTTCCTCTCTAGCACCTCCTCCAATTCTTTCACTGCACAGACCATATTTTGGTTAGATAATCAATGGTTTATGAGGACCAAAGAAATCATGTATTAATTGTTTTATGAAAAATTGCTTTTCATGTATCATTACATAGATTGAATGAAAGTTCCATATTGTGTGCAACATATTGATACTTAATGTACATGCTCAGATTTTGCATGTATTAATTTCTTTTCATTCTTCTTTTAATCTTTCTTTTACAAGTTTCCAAACTGATGAAGAGATGCCTTATTCAAAGATGAATCTGTCTTCAATAAATCCATTCTGAACATGAACATGTGACTAAAAGGATATGTTCATTGCTATACATCTGTAATCTAAAGCTACAGATACTTTAACAAGAATGATAAAATATCTCGCCCACAAATAACAGACGACTATGTCTGTTTATAAGATGATGACGTGGATCCTAATCAAATGATTGGTCGAGAACGTACATGTGACCAGGCATTAATTTTGCCTAACAGTCTAAACAGACTGTTACAAAGGTACCTTGTGTGGGTAATTCTAACTAATGCCCTCACTGCTGTGTATTATTTGTATACATACTATTCCACTGTCTACTGCCATGTTGCTGATGAGCTCACCTGTACTCTGCGCTTCTTCCAACCGGACCTTGTTGGCATGGAGCTCTTTCTCCAGCTGAGAGGTCTTCTCTGCTTGACTGTCTCCGTCCTGACGGGTATCTCTCAGCTTCTCCTCCAGGTCAGCCACCTTGCTCCGTGCCTGCACCAGCTCAGAATGGGAGGAGCTGTACATGAAAGGAAAACATACAAGCTTGAATCATGGAAGAGGTTCATCTTGGTTGATTCAGTTCATTGGCTCTGCAAGATACATACATGACTTAAGTTTGGCGGGAATCCATCATCAGTTCTTCAGATAATGTGATCACGAGAACGGGACGTACGGACAACCCAAAAAATATAATGCCTCCAGCTACTTTGTAGCGGAGGAAACAACCCTTTTTTTGCAGCTCTTTACAGCCTTAAAGATAAAGATCAGTTCTGGTCATGCGATTGCATTGTGAAAGAAACGTTGTGGAATCGATCAGAAAAGGTTGATCATCTAGCATGTAAGTATTGGTGTGTACTGCAAGGTTCTGGAGTCATCAAAATGATAAGAAATTTGGCCCAGTCTTGGTAAAGTTACAAGCACTGTACACAGAAAGATGTATATGGGACTACGCGACACGTGCACAATATCTATCAGGCCCAAATAGATATACCAATTTACCAAATATATCAATTAGTAGACGGCTTTTCGGCTAAATTTGTATCATCACGTACCAGTCAAAACATATTCTTTCACATGATTGGTAATTACAGGGGTGATAGTGAGCACTAAAAAAAGTTAGAAAATAAGGGGAAAATACGGAAAATCAGGATAAAATAGGGAAGGGGAAAAAAATTTGGTAAAAAAAAAAAAATCGGAAAACCAATTTAAATCAGGTTTTTATCAGGCCTGTAATTAAGAGCTTCCATTTCATTTTTTGAGAGGGGGGCGTTTCCAAAACTGGTCTTTACCTTAAAGTTTCTTCCAAAGATTAGTGAAGATTTACAATGTACATGTATTCTCACCTGAGTTCTTGCTTATACTGTGTGAGTTGCTGGTTCCTCTCCTCTAGATCCATGCAGGCTTGATGAAGCTTCTTTTCCATGACCTGAGCCTCCTGAGAAGCTGTAGACCTCAACTGGCTTAACTCCTTGGACAGATTGGACACCTAGACGGATAATAAAATGGACGACGACAATGTCAGCAATGAGGAGGAGGAAGAGGAAGGGAAAGAAGACGAAGAGGAGGAAGAGGAGTAGGAGGAAGAAGAGGAGGAGGAGGAAGAGGAGGAAGAGGATGAGGAGGAAGAGGAGGAGGAGGAAGAGGAGGAGGAGGAAGAGGAGGAAGAGGAGGAGAAGGAAGAGGAGGAGGAGGAAGAGGAGGAGGAGGAAGAGGAGGAGAAGGAAGAGGAGGAGGAGGAGGAAGAGGAGGAGGAGGAAGAAGAGGAGGAAGAGGAGGAGGAAGAGGAGGAGGAAGAGGAAGAAGAAGAGGAGGAAAAGGAAGAGGAGGTGGAAGAGGAGGAGGAAGAGGAAGAAGAGGAGGAGGAGGAAGAGGATTAGAACTTCATACAAGCCTGTTGTAGCTTATTCAATATCTCTAAACTCTGTTTACGGATGGGGACAAGAAAGATAATCTGGATGATAAACCGTTGTTCTATTTTTGCATCTCTGTCTTTAAGCTCAGCTATACTCTCTGTACTCTACCTCTCACTTTCTCCTCCTTCTCTAATTCAACCTTTGCACTTGTATCCCTATATTCTAAGGGTAGACATGAAAAACCACTAAGACAGTTACCTGTTGTTCTAGCTGTGCCTCTCCGTCTTCAAGCTCATATATTCTCTCTTTATTCTCCCCTTCACTTTGACCTTCATCTCTCATTCAACCTTTGCATTCCATTCACTATATTCTAAGGTTACACATGAGAGACCACTGAGACAATTACCTGTTTGTCTAGTTGTGCCTCTCCGTCATCGAGCTCGGATATTCTCTCTTTACTCTCCCCTTTACTTACTCCCTCATCTCTTATTCAACCTTTGCACTCCAATCACTATATTCTAAGGGTAGACCACTGGACAATTACCTGTTGTTCCAGTTGTGCCTCCCTGTCTTCAAGCTCAGACATTCTCTCTGTACTCTGCTGCAGCATCTGTTGTCTTTCTCTCAAGGTTTGCTCCAGATCCGCCACCTTGATTCCTCGCTCCTCCGTCTCCACAGTAGCCTTCTTCCACCTCTCCTCAAGATCTGCAATCTGGAATTATACCAGGGGGGTGTTTCACAAAGGTCCTAAGTTGAACTTATCTCTAAGTAGGACTTAACAATTATGGAAAGCCATAAGCATCTTTTAAAATATTTTGTAAAAGTTATTTTAAAAGGCACAACATGTTGTTTCAAATCATTCATATTTGCTATTATCAAGGAGATTCCATGTTCTTGATGTGGAATTTATGAAAAGTCTAAAATACTTGCTTTGCTTTGGAATATGTTTTATTTTAAGGCTACAAATGGCTTTCCATAATGTTTAAGTCCAACTTAGTGTTAAGTTTGGCTTAGAATCTTTGTGAAACATCCCTCTGGGGTCACAGCTATGATGTCTGTGTGTGTGCGTGTGTGTGTAATTGGGTTTTTACAGACGCTTATCAATCAGATATGATTATTTACGTCTGGGGACCGTCCTTTAACATCACCATCCGAAAGATGTGACTCAGTTTTGAACCGGGGTCGCCTGAGCCAGTTTGTAGATGAAGACAGAGAGCTGAACAAGTGAAGGTTCCGCTAGACCAACTCACATCTCCCTGATGGCTTTTGCTAGGTCCTTTTACAGCTATTCTTTCTAACAGGCATATCTATATCTACATGAATATCTGCATTCACGAAAGAGTCATGCCAATATAAGATTTTGATTGGGTCTTTAGGGGGCCATTTTTTATTCCAAACAAGCACCTACAACTTATTAAAGTTTCTGATTCTCAACATCCTTATAAACTAACTCATAAATTGATATTTTAAGATGTCATGCTTAATGCTAGAAGGAGTAATCCCTTTAGCAGCTCACTAAGGATGCTATACTGGGATGGTAGATGGTGCCACGCAGATCACAGTATTTCAAAACGTTCTTGAGAGGCATCTATAGTGTCAATAACACATCACCTTCTTACACACACCCAATACCGATGTTCAACTGGGATGGGAGGCTCATGAGCCATAATGAAAAACATTGCTATCCTATGGCATGACTGAATTAAGTTGTAAAACAGCATGTAGAGGACAATTCTTTTCAAATACCGGTACCTCCGAAAATAAGAAGTGAAATCTCATTTCTTGTTGAATAAATATGCGATTATTCAACAATTCCAGATAATAAAATTCTTACACAGCTTACAAAATAAGACAGGAAAGTCAAAAGTGGAACAACCTCAAGAGGGACACTGCAGACTTCCTTTGAAGGAAGCGTCCAACTGATGGCAGCACATCGCTGTCCACGTTTTTGACAGCACATCACTGTATATGTATATATTTTGCACCTGGACTGATGCCTACACACATATTGGACATGGCACATACCACACTGCAGTGCGTAATCTTTTTTGCATGAAGTAGCATTTAACGAGGAAGAAGAAGATACAAGACGAACCTCTCTGTCCTTGAACGCCCTCTCTTGGTGGTGTTTTTTGTTGACATCCTCTAGCTGTGTGATGTACATGTTGAGTTCTTGCTTACATACTTCCAGGGCAGACTCCAGGTGGGCGAGTCTCAGGGTCCCCTCATCGGCCGTGCTCTGGAGGGTGTTCCAAAGCTTCTGATTCTCAACGTCCTTATTTACTAACTCCTAAATTCAACAAAACACAAAAACAAATGACAAATACTTATTATATTGAGATTAAAGATAATGTCATAACTGTCAAGTCCAACTTAGAGATAAGTTCAACATAGGATCTTTGTGAAACACCCCATGGGATGGTAGGTGAGGTAGCTGCACGGAGTGCCATGAAGTGCAGAAGTGGTGTCTGGAAAAAGCACTTATTATTGTACAGTCAAACGGTCATACCTCAGATACAGTTCATGATAGCCTTGTTCCATGGCTTCTGGTTTTCTACAATCTTACTAATGGAAAGTATGATACCTTATCATATCAGGGGGTGTTTCACAAAGATCCTAAATTGAACTTATCTCTAAGTTGGACTTAACAATTATGGAAAGCCATTAGCATCCTTGAAAATATTTTGTAAAAGTTATTTTAAAAGGCATAAAATGTTGATTCAAATTATTCATATTTTCTATTATCAAGGAGATTTCATGTTCTTGATGTGGACTTTATGAAAAATCTAAAATACCTGAATTTTTGCTTTTAAATAAACTTTATTATAAGGCTACAAACGGCTGTCTCCATAATATTTAAGTCCAACTTAGAGTTAAGTTCAACTTAGAATCTATGTGAAACACCCCCCTGGGTTTTCCATTCTAGAAGAGATGTCCTACCTCGAACAAACTTAATGAGAGCGTGTTCAACAGCATCTGACTCTTGACATTTTTATTCACTTACTCCTCAATTGGAAAATGATAATAACTGACCATACACACTGCATATACGTACCTAATAAAAGTATTAAGACTTTAATTCTTCACCTAATACAAATTAGACTCAATTTGTCTTCTAGGATATTCTTGCACCTCAAAGAAAAGAATGTACTAGTTTGGTCAACGAAGTGTCAACATTGAGGAAAAGTTCTATCCACATGTCAACTGAGATAATTGATGTCAATGACAAAACTATAAACAAGAGGAAGATTCTGATTTATAATTGTAACTTAGAAAAAATAACTCCTGGAAAAACATGCTTGGTATCTTACCTTTTGACTTTCAGCTAGATTGTTCTTGATTTTCATCAGCTGTTCTTCTTTCTGGCTTGCCTCCCTCTGCAGTTTAGTTCTGTCTCCTTGCAGGGATAGCATCTCTTGTGATTGCTGTTCTACCTTTCGTTGCATCTGGTGAAAATATCAAAATTGTTCAATCAAATGACCGACCAGCGTTGGGTTCACTGCACCCTAGACAACTCTTTGTGTGTGTGCGCGCAAACTGATACACAGTCAGCAACTGTACATTGTCTGACAGCACATTTCAGCCTGTATATCATCAGGTTAAAATTTCTCCACTTATTTCAATACAAAACTGGAAGAAAAAAAATACATATGCTGAACTAGTGTTCGCCCCCTTCTGCAGGGCACACAACATATTGAAAATGAGAAGTCAGTTACCTTTGCCAATTCACTGAAATCTATGAGACATGTACATTCATTTAAATCAATCAAGCGATATGAAATTACTCCGTGCTGACACAGTGGGTGCCTGTTACTTGATGTGTAAATAGACCGATCAATGGAATGATGCAGATAGAGACATACCAGATCAAGTTGATGGTGTAGTTCTTGACACTGCTCTCTGTTCACTCTCTTGGTCTCTTCCATGCGAGAAGACTGTTTCTCATCGGATGATGATTTCTTCAGCAGTTCATTCTGCCAAAAAATAACAATAAATACATCAAATCAGGGTATTCTAAAACCTAAAACCAAGTTTGTGGTTAGATTCTGCTCATTATCTGATGTTTCAGTGGTGTCATGTTGTGGTGTAATGGTTTTATCACTTAAATCTATTTCAGTTTGAATTCCTGTCTGGCACTTATGTTGTTTATCTGTCAATTACTGACACAAAGGCTTTCATCATCCTACCAAGTCTCCATTTCTCTCCTGGGTTTGGAGGGGCATATGTAGATTAATGCCTTGCCAAAGGATATCAGTGCATGTCATATCAAGTGCTTAAACCACTAGACTACTACACCTCTACGATCAATCTCTGATCAAGTCAGCCCTTGAAAATTTCCACCACGAGCGGTTAACTCAAGCAAATACAGCATTCAGCTTACTTTGGTGTCAGCCAGCTGTGTTGATGTCACATCAAGTTCCCTCTGTAGCTGGTCTATTTTAGCGACATGGACTGAGAAGGTTGAAGTCTTGTCTTCCAGCTGTGTCTCCAGAGCAGTCAATTTGCCCTTGGCCTTCTTCAGCTAATTACAAGAGAGACAAAAAGGGTGATTGGTAATCGTAAGATGCTAGCCAAATGTGTCATTCAGGGAGAGTTTTACATTACTGAAGCAACTTAACACAAGATGCTGGTCACAGATACCATTCAGGGTGCCTTATAAAAGGACAATCGCAACATACAGTAGCTACTCGAAGAACAGAATATCTGGCCTCTCTTTGGAATTGTGCTCATACATTTGATCTATTGCTAGTGAGCCTATTGACTAATACATTCTTTTATTCCCATAGGCTGGAATACAGAAGCCAACTGGTTTCCATAGGCAATGGTTAAAATGCTATAATATTACTGATTGTAAGTCGGTTTGGGGTAAATCCACGGTCAGCTTGGGGTTGGTTTGGGGTCGGGTATGATATAATAATGTCAGGGGTATTACCTCCTTCTCCAAGTTGATAACACGACTAGACTTCTCTTGAATCTCCGTGTGAAGTTGAGTGAGTTGGTCATCCCGTAATAACATGCGTGATTGAAGAGATGATCGGCCTGATTCAGTATCGGCCAACTTCTGCTTGAGACGGCTGTTCTCGTTGGTCACTTTGGTGGCTTCCGATTTCAGGCGGCCAATCACCTTCTCCAGTTCAAGTGCCTTCTTTTCCTCTGTGTGTGATAGGGGAGATCGATTTAGACAAATAATTATTCATCCTAACTGAGCATAGCTTGGACCATTTCAATAGTAGAAATATTGTATGTTTGTAGAACATTGCACATCTTGAAAGAAGACAGTGTTTTTCTACTTCTCTTTCGGTAATATCCATCATTCATCAATCTACCCATCCATTAACCCATAGTAATTTTTTTATTTTTTATAAAAGCCTAAATTAATCAATTTTTCTTCCTCAAGTTGGCACCAATTCTTTTTAATTTCCAACATTTTCAACTTTAAAATGGACTTACATTTTCCAATGATTTGTGCACTTTCTGCTCATGTATATATTTTTCATTCAAATCAGTCTGGATCAAAAGATACAAACAAAACATTACTAAAAGGAGACACTAAACTGCTGTGGGTTTAGATGGATATTAATTAAATCCAACTTGCTCTTTTCCATGAAGACTGCTAGCTGTGCCCTCAGACTTGTAGATCTTCTACTGTTGCTCACATACTGTAGGTATCTCAGACAGTGTTTTTCTACTTATTTGATTCCTTCCATCACCCTCCCAATATATCCATCCATAGAATCCATCCACCCATCCATCCATCCACCCACTCATCCATCTAACCATCCATCCAACTATTCATCTATCTATCCATCCATCCATCTTAAAGTGATACTAACCCAACTTGCTCTTTTCCATCAGGACTGGTAGCTGTGCTCTCAGACTTGTAGGACTCCTACTGCTACTCACAATCTATAGGGATTTCAGAAAGTGTTTTTCTACTTATCTGAATCCTTCAATCCATCATACTACACATATATCCATCCATTCATCTACCCATCCATCCATTAATCCACCCATCCATCCACCCATCTCAAAGTGATACTAACCCAACTTGCTCTTTTCCATCAGTACTGCTAGCTGTGCCCTCAGACTTGTAGGACTCCTACTGCCGCTCACACCCTGCAGAGATGATAGGCTGGGTTGGTGATCCGGGAACTGAGAGGACCTGAAATGCTGAATCTCCACATCCTTCATTGCTAGCTGATACCTGTGGAAGGGGTTATTAGGAGGAGCCAAGATCATAAGTGTCTCTATGGGATGTGCTTCACTTAGAGTCCTGCCATCGGACACTTCTTACAACCAGACACTGTCACATGCATGATATTTATTGATAAACTCGACCTTAAATTATTTTATACATAGAGCATCGGGCGAACTACATATTTACATCTTAGCTGAAAAACTTGGTATTTTAGGATTAGGACTCATGCCTTAACAACAGGCTCTAGTGCATGGACATGGTTTCTACAGTAAGTAAATGGAGATTACCTAGTTAGGGGGGACCAATTCTCTAACACTGAGCCATTAGACCTCTTAGGGCTATGGTACTTACTGATCATGGTAAGAATGGACTCGCTCGTAGTTAGCACTTGATATCAATGACCTCAAATATCCACAGATCTTTTAAACATGGAGAAGTCCCACTTTGTTCATTTTAGAATGATCACTGCCAAAGTCATGGATGTACTTAATGAATGTCTTTGTTTGCCCTCTTGAGAAGAATACTTCCACCTATGTATAATATAGAATGTACCGTCGGTGCATAAACGAATTATGATTACATAACTTTCATGAGCATGTTTCCTAGTATTGGTCTCGGTGGATTTTAACAATTTTGTACGAGTGGCCTTTATCTGCCCATGCGCAGATTGTATCTGCAAACTGGAAGAACTTATGAAAAGAACATACCTGAGCTCGGATACTATGGTCTGACTGTTCAAAGATGTTAGCTCCATATCAGTTTCAAAGCCAGAATCTCTGGTTGGACCAGCAGATTGTGCAGAGACCAGATCATTGAACGACTGCCTCTCGCTGGAATTCCCCCCTTTGTAACCCTATAGGAAACATGAATTGCATAAAAAGAGTATACAAAATATTATTACTTATTATCAGCAAAGAAAAGAAATGAGATGAATACAGCTCCCCTACACTGCAACAAATACCAATCAAACACAGAATGATGAAAAAATGCAGCCCTGTATAAAGAACTAGATGGAACTTCGACTGCGCGCAGTCAAAAATGATGCCTCCGTCATAGAGCAATTTTACAAACCAAAACAGAAGAAATTTTTCGAATTCAAGTTCAATTGTAATCCATTAACAGGTTCTCAGAATATTGTGATTACAAGCTATTTTTGCATACATAATGAGCCCATGACCTTTGACCTTATGAACCAAGAATCTACTCAGTTCATTGGCTCTGCAAGAAACATACATGACCTAAGTTGGCAGGAATCCATCAATCGGTTCTTGAGATAACGCGATCACGAGCTGTTTTTGCATACATAATGTGCCCTGTGGCCTTTGACCTTTGACCCCTACATCTAATCAGTTCAGCGGCTTTGCAAGTAACATACATGACCTAAGTTTGGCAGCAATCCATCAATCGGTTCTTCAGATAACGCGATCACGAGCTCGTTTTGCATACATAATGAGCCCTGTGACCTTTGACCTCGTGACCCCAAAATCTAATCAGTTCATCGGCTCTACAAGATACATACATGACCAAAGTTTGGCAGGAATCCATCAACCAGTTCTTCAGATAACGCGATCACGAGCTCGTTTTGCATACATAATGAGCCCTGTGACCTTTGACCTTTGACCTCGTAACCCCAAAATCTAATCAGTTCATCGGCTCTACAAGATACATACATGACCAAAGTTTGGCAGGAATCCATCAACCAGTTCTTCAGATAATGCGATCACGAGCTCGTTTTGCATACATAATGAGCCCTGTGACCTTTGACCTTTGACCTCGTAACCCCAAAATCTAATCAGTTCATCGGCTCTACAAGATACATACATGACCAAAGTTTGGCAGGAATCCATCAACCAGTTCTTCAGATAACGCGATCACGAGAACGGGACGTACGTACGTACGTACGTACGTACGTACGGACGTACGGACGGACGGACAACCCGAAAACATAATGCCTCCGGCTACTTCGTAACGGAGGCATAAAAACCTGCAAACAAACCACTAATGTCTCAAACACCACCTTCATTGAATGCAAACAACAATCAAAATATCCTTTATTTCATCATCATGCCATAAAATTAGACACTTCTGATTTCATTATTTCCGAAAATTGCTGGGTTATTTTGGAATTGGGTACATCTATTTTAATCGTAAAATACAACAACCCTTAATTTATCCCCATGACATGCCCCCTTTATTTTCAAGGATGCTTTTTCGAATTTGTCGGTGTCGCTCAGTGAAACCAGACTACAAAAAACCTTGCCTAATAGACGTTTTTGGAATGTAATAACATTCAATGCATAATTGTTTGGTAAGTGCCAAGTTACAAATTATTTCATATGGAATACAATTATTCATACAGGTAAATGAAATAACTTTCAACATGGCACTTAACAATGATTTGGGCTTTAAATTTGAATACATAATGAAAATGGCCTATTAAGACCACTAACCGGTACATAAAGAAAACCTGTCTCTTCCTATTTCCCTCAAGCCACCCCTCTACACTGGTGTTGCTCATAATCCATACCTCTCTTGCAGCACTCCTAGCAAACATGCCCTCCAGCTTCTGCAGCTGTTCACGGCTGTTCTCGATGTCTCTCTGACACTCCGTTAGACGCTCACTCTGCCTTGCAGTCAGCTCGGTAAGCTCCTTGTTCTCCCTGTCTCGAGCGAGGAGTGCCGACTCCAGGTCCTGGATCCTGGTGACTTGCTCCTGCGCCTCCTGCCTGGAGCCGCTGAGGGCGGTCTCCGTCCGGCTCAGCCTGTTGCTAGACTCCCTCAGGGTCCTGTTCATGGTGTGGAGAAGAAGAGAGACAGACGGAGGGGGAAGATGGGAGATAGAGTGTGAATACAGAGAAAGAATGGGAGAGAAAAGGGGTAAAAGGGAAGTAGAAATTATAAGCAGCAATAAGACAGAGGAAAGCAGGAATGTAGAGAGAGACAGACAAACAAAATTAAAGGCCAAGTCCACTCCATAAATAATTTGATTTTAATAGATGCAGAAAAACAAGAGAAACAGAGTAAACGAAATTCGAGTAAAATCGGATAACTAATAAGGAAGTTATGATTTTTTTTGTTTAAAGTATGAAAAACTGTTTTCAATTTGGTTCTCAGTTTGTGACTTCATTGCCTCACTGTTTATCAGTTTCTGTATATATATTTATCCCCCAAAACTTGATTTCTCCATGCCTTTGCCCAAATTATATGATTTTTATCATATTGAGTGCATGACATTTCTCGAAA
Source organism: Strongylocentrotus droebachiensis (assembly GCA_035222895.1). Classification (NCBI taxonomy): domain Eukaryota; kingdom Metazoa; phylum Echinodermata; class Echinoidea; order Camarodonta; family Strongylocentrotidae; genus Strongylocentrotus; species Strongylocentrotus droebachiensis. The sequence goes on along the minus strand of JAVYIG010000408.1, from coordinate 170,616 downwards.
TCTTTTGTGAACTTTGAAGAATTTCCTGAATATTGTACATTCATAATCATTGATTTTTATATAAATAGTTTATCAACATTCACATTCAGCATGATCTCACCTGATCTCATCTCTTGCATCCTGAAGGTCTTCCTCAAGGGATGTAGCCCTCTCTAGTAACTCCTCCCTCTCGCGATCACAGTGCTCCAGACTGCCTCTAAGGTGCTCCTCAGAAGCTGCCAACTGCAGGGAGAAATAGATAATCATAATACTAACAACAACAGCAATAGTAGCAATAAAATATAATGATAATTATAATGATAAATAATTATTTTTAAAAAGGCATGAAGAGGCATCTAACATCAACAAACATGGTCAACAACAAATCCAAATAACAAAATAATCCCTGGTATGCATGCTTTTTAATATTTGATTGCCCAAAACTTGAAAAACTTTAGCCTATTTTTTGTAGGTCCATACTTGTTTCTGTTGCCATTTGATATTCCGATCATTTATCATAGATTGGCGATCCACATTTACCTTGCTGTTTTTTTTTTAATCAGAAAGAATCAGCCCCTGTTTCGATTATTGATTATAGGGTTATCTGGGGGTCATTTGTACCACAGTTAACTATGAACTAGTCTATTGAGAAAAACTGATATCCTTGAATGACAAAAGTGAATATGAACAATTGGTATACCATTATTAGTTGATCCTGAGTGTCCGATCTGTAATTATCCAGCTGTTCACTCAGCTCTTCTAGTTTTCTTGCCGTTTCATTTCTCTGCATCTCCATTCTAGAAAGGAGAAATGTAGAAATAAGATGAGCAAGGTAAATAAAACATCTCGGCTGCAAGAGTCTTGGGATGCTGTACACATGGAAAGTTATGACTGCATGTCGGTAAACGAGTACTAATCAGTGACCCTTGACACAAGAGCATTATTATTTTTTGTTTTGATTAATAAGTTTTATTTGCAATTCACATTGTCACAAAAGATCATCTCAAAATAAATATATATTTTTCTTCAATGATACAGAGACATGATTGAATGAAATAGAACATCTCATAAAATAACATTCAGTAAGATTTCAAGAGCATTATTGCAATGACTTGGTTCTATTTGATTACCCATATCAAAACTTTAACACATTGATTGCTTTCTTCGCCTCTCTGCACGGACGCTCGTTTGACACACATGCAATTTTGCCCAAAACAATGGGCCCCAGTTGAAGGAAGGATTGCCCTGTGCAACACAATGGCTTTGCAAAATTACTGTAAATCTCTGTGTATGAGACGCACCTCAATTTTTGGGGCCAAGAAAGAAAAAAAAAAATCATCATTTTATTTTTTTAATTTATTTATCTTTTTTTTTAAACACAAATATAGTTCCCTCAGGCTCAATTGGAAAGTGCTAGTACACATACATTCCACAACATTTCCTCCCAAATTCCAAGAGCACATTTTATTTTATTTTTTAACTTACTTTGTGATTTCTTAGAGATTCGAAATAAGATTCCTGTAAAGTTCTGCAATTCAGGATTAATGATTCAATAGAAAGGACTTCAACTGTGTAATATAATACTTGACCAGGGGAGTGTTTCACAAAGATCCTAAGTTGAACTTATCTCTAAGTTGGACTTAAAAGTTATGGAAAGCCATTAGCATCTTTGAAAATATTTTGTAAAAGTTATATTGAAAGGCATTAATTGTTTATTCAAATCATTCATATTTTCTATCATCAAGGAGATTTCATGTTCCGGATGTGGAATTTATAAAAAGTCTAAAATACTTGAATTTCTGCTTTTGAATATATTTCATTTTAAGACTCCAATGGCTGTCCATAATTTTTAAGTCCAACTTAGAATTAAGTTCTACTTAGAATCTTTGTGAAACACCCCCCCAGGGCCCTGTTTCATAAAACTTGTTATCATTAACAAGTTACAATAACTGTTACAAGCTACCGAAAGCAAGTCATTTGATTGGCTGAGAGAAAATTTGACATAGAAATTTAGCATTTGTAATTGATGACAAGTTTTATAAAAACAGGACCTAGATCATCTAACCTGTCTCTCAGCTTTTGTTCTTCCAGCAGCTCGGAACGGATCTTCTTCACTTCCTGGCGATGACTCTGAATGAAAGACTCCTTGTCTGATAATTGCCTCCCACTCTCATCCAGACTCTCCTCTGCCATTCTGCAAGGGAAACAAATCTCAATTCTAAGGGTGGTATTCTCGGAAGTGGACTAACTTTAGTCCATGGTTTAATCCACGGACTAAGTATCGAATGCCAAGCGTCCATAGGAATATATTTTTGAATAATTTGATATGTCCCTAAATTACCATGATTACATAATTATATCATAGTTATATTGTTGTTTATCAATTATGTTTAATATTACATTTTATTTTTATTTAGTGACAGATTTAATTATCCAAAAACATATTCATATGGACACTTGGCATTCCATACTTAGTCGGTGGATTAAACCATGGACTAAAGTTAGTCCGCTTTCGAGAATAGCACCCTAAGGCTTCTTACATGCATTATTGATCACCTCAAATTTTGTGGCAGCAAACAAAGAACTATCTTTGTGTGTGAATGAATGGAAAGAGGGAGTGATAAAAAGTAGCCACAGGGCCCCCTCAGCATGTGCGGTAATCTGTGGGTCATGAAATAAAAGTGTGAAGTGCACGCTAATGCATTTCATGTTGCTACAGTAGCATCTTTAGCCCTTATGGCAAATCATGTGTGAACAAATCTTCAGCAGGAACTTCAAAAGCATTTCACAGCACTGTCACAACCCATAATTGGTGTCCCCCTATGCTTATGGACTGGTTACTCTGAAAAAATGTGTTTACAATAGTTCATAGAGTGAAATTAGTATGCACATATGGACAAAAAGTCTCTGTCTTTCTCTTTCCCTTTCTTTCTTTGACTTGAGAGTAGATATGGTATGAACATATGGGCAAAAAGTCTCTTTCTATCTCTGTTTCTTTCTTACTATTTTTTAGAGTAAAAATGGAATGAACATAGGGACAAAAAGTCTCTTTCTTTCTCTTTCTCTTTCTTTCTCTCATTTGAGAGTCAAAATGGTATGGACAAATGGACAAGAAATCTCTTTCTTTCTTTCTCTCTCTATCTATTTTTCTCTCTCTCTCTCTCTCTCTCTCTCTCTGTCTCTTACCTGAGAGCAGAGCCATTGACCTTGAGTTCTGTTTTGAGAGAATCACATTTCTTCTTGAGGCTTGCGACGGTCGACCTACTCCCATCCATCTCAATGCCCAGCATCTTCAGCTAAACAAATGAAAGTGAAGAGTCAACAAAAATATAGGTAATAGATCCTGTAAAGCCTGTTTTATACCCGACTCGCACTTCCAAACCAACTTAAAGATAAAGTTGAGTTCTGGTCATGTGATGCATTGTGAAAGAAACGGTGTGGAATCTATCAGAAAAGGTTGATCATCTAGTACATAAGTATTTGTGTGTATTGCAAGGTTCTGGAATCATCACAATGATAAGAAATTTGGCCAAATCGTGGCAAAGTTACAAGCACTGTACACAGAATGATGTATATGGGACTACATGGCAAAAAAAACCTACCCCATGATTTTTACGATGTTTCATGTCATATTTAGAATATGAAGGCATTTGAAGAGCCATGCTTTTCAGGGAACATGTTTAATCTGATGTTCTTCCACCCTTGCATAATAACAATGATAACGCTCACATTTTTTACCTCCTCCCAGAACTCAACCTTCTCTTTAAATGACTGATTTTTGCTATTTGGGGCAATATAAAGTTTGGTTCGGTCTGGGGTCGATCTTGTAGGTGTGACTGAGATATTAGCCATATAAAAGCAATGTTTTGTACCTGTTGTGAGATTTGAAAGTAGCTACTTGTTCAAACATTCAGGAACTTAAAAGGATTAATTTTAAAGGATTTGTAGCGAATCCGTCCGTAGCATATAATTGTGTTACCTGGCCTTTGGAGAGTCTGAGCTCATACTGGGAGCTCTCTATCCTGTTCTGCAGACTGTGGTTCTCTCCCACCAGTATGCTGTTGTCTTCTCGGATTGCCTTGAGTTTCTTACGAAGATGGCGGTTCTCTGCTGCGTCATGATCGAGGGCGGATGCACCCATCAGAGAGGTGGAGGAGGGCTGGGCCGACATGTCATGTTCACTTTCATACTGATAAAAGAAAAGAAAATAGTTATACAAGAGGGCAATCATGGAGGAACGATAGCTCAGTCGGTAGAGCAGTGGTCTTGTAATCCGGCGACTTAGGTTCGAAACCAAGGCAATGCACTAGTGCCTTTTGGTAAGGCATTAATCCTCATTACCAGGTCTCTCAGAGATAAGACGACCTAAAGCCGTTGGTCCGCTGGTTGCTTACTAACAAGCATTTATGCTTTCTTAGCAGTCAGGTACTTCTAAGTTGTACTACTAAATAGTGCTTCAAATCTGAAGCATGTACAGTTGACGTATGGAAGTTTGTTTGTCAATCAAAGTCACAACATGAGATTGTCGTCCAACAGAAAAGTATCATTAACTAGGCCGATGTGAAAATATGAAACCGTTTACTTTTAATTTGGTTACTTAGGAACTTCTTGATGTACTAAACATTTTGATAAATTTTGAATTTTGCCCATATTCTACATCTAGTTTCAGTCATTTCAGACATGATTCAAATGATTTTATTTCTCATGCAAAACATAATACAATGAATAATTATATTACAAAAATATGCAATGAAACAACAAATATAATAGAAAAAGCACAAGAAAAGAGGAACTAACTAGAAGCAGAGCTTGTTGAAGTAGTAGTTCCTCAGATGCTGTTGGGTAATAGAGTCTTAGAGACCAACTTATATCCATATCCCTAACTGGAACTCATCATCTTACTCAAAATCAAAAAACTATTTTGAAACTGCAAATTGCTTTATAAGCTAAGTTATCATCAGAACCCACCTTTTCTTTCCTACTGCTCTGTCGAGTGGTCGAGGATCGTGAGTTTCTAGAGCTCTTTCTGCTGTAGTCACTCCGATCTGACCTCAGGGATGATGTCGATGAGCCCAAACGGTCAGGAGTCAGGTCATCCAGGGTCAGGGCCGGTACTTGGTCATCTTCTTCTACAACCCCATCATACTCAAAGTCATCCAAGTATCTTTAAACAAAAAAGGTGAACTAACACAATTAAATTCATGGGATATATGGGAATTTCAAGGAACAGGCATATTAGCACAACTGGCAATACTCTTTCAAAAAAAAATCATATACACGTTCGTAATGGCGTTATCACAGTTTTTCCTTCATAATCATTTCGCCTTCGGCGTAGACTAGAAGGGATGAGATTGATTTAGATGACTCCGGCGGCGAGAGTTTAACACGGCTTGCAAGATTTTCAACATGGATGTCGATTTTGACCCATAATTTCCTTAAAAGGGACCATTAAACAGATTATTTCAGTCAAGTTGGTAAGTGGAACTGAATTATTATAGCCTAGGCCTAATTTACAATATAACATGCACGTGGTAAAATGACATTTTGGGGGATTTTGGGGGCAAAACGCTACGACTTGAAATGGCCGTGGCGTTATCAAGGGAATGTGTATAGACGGTTTCCGTCTCTAAAGAGAGAGCCGGCCGACCCTACCCCAATAAGAGGCTAACGAACGAAAGAGACGGAAAATTTGGTCTAATTCAGAGCCAGAGAGGCATTAACTCTGTATTAAAGTACATGGGTTAAAGCTTTTTGGCTACAATCAGACGATACATTGCAGTATCTGGTCATAATCATCCATAACCTGCTGCATGAGAATCAGTTTCAAAATTTAGTTTCCAATTTGAAATAAAATGCTGGATCAGCACATATATCCTCAGCATTCAATTATACCTACAGGTGTATCTCCAATTGTAGGTTACTTAAAACTTACAGATCAGTAATACTATTAAATAGGACATAAAAATTACTAGATGTAAAGGATGAAAAGTAGAATAGCACTTATCAGCAGTTCAGCACCTTTTCTAGGAAAGCCCCTCTCCTTTCGTGACCAGCTAAGCCATAAATTCAGGAACTTTGGCATTTGAATGATGCAGGTACATTTTTGCCTGTGGTTATTTTTGCTAGTACTACTAGTAGGATGTTATATTGCACTACCTATGTGCTGCCCTCTTGTTATTGAGTGAGGAAAACTGTGTTTGTTTAATATTGCTGGCAGTAGTAGAGCAGTACATGTCAGCAAATAATTAGTTACCCCATGAACATACATGTACATGTATATTGAGGAGTACTTATAACCTGGAACATTGGACGAGTGCTATCCCCAGAAACATTATTCCAGTGGCTTTTACCTATCATGATCTCGTCTTGGTGTCTGAAGAAGTTGCAAGTTGTGTTCAGTTCGAATGAGCTTCCGGCGCAAATCTGCCACGTTCTTCAGCAACAAGTCCTCATCCCTTGTTTGAGCCATGGTGCTACTTCAGTTGGTTCAATTGGACTCCATTCTTCTACCTGCATCTTGAAAACGAAAATGAAAACTAGTCATCAATTGGTTAATTAAAAATACTGAAAATAGTCACTGATGTAAACTTGTAGTAGGGTGTCTGATTGCGCACCAGGTTTTGTGTGCTAAAACCCTTCCCATAGACATTGCATACAACCCTATAGAGTAGGCTTGAGTCGGTACGGTCGATCACACCGGGACCCGACCGTTGCCGTCGGGTCCCGGTTTCGTTTTTTGAGAACCGACGCTCCGAAAAAAATAATGAAATATGTAAGAAATTGCAGTTTTGCACACCACTAAAATCATTTCACCTTGAAACTTAAGTATTTAATTGTTACCAACCATATTCTAGCTCATCCTGAATCAATCCGAACTGCTGATATAAATATGGGTTGCAAAGCAGTTCGCCCCATGGGGTTGTTGTTGCCAGCTGCTAGCTAGCTACTGTACTGGCCGGGTCTCTCGCCAGGATTAATAAATCAGGTTGAAAAAAACATTAATGTTTGAATAATAAAACGGCTTTCTAAAAAGTACTTCTTTACAACATACCGATCGAATAATTTTTAAAAGACAAAATGGATATTATTTCTTTGATTTTGAACACCGCATGCTTCTTTTAAAAGCTGAAAATTACTTGGCAATCACAAGAAGTTCGATACGGATAGCTGTTGCAAGGCAAGTTCAGACTAGTCTTGGAAAAATGCGCAGTGCTCCTCGTAGTTAGCTGTAATCCGTGCCAGAACGAACACAAACAAAGACGTGATCGTAACGAGAAAAAATCATTAAAAACTACGAGAGCACAATTGGAAAGACAACAACTCAAAATTATCGTAAGCAGATACATAACTTGGAGGAATAATACAATAGTTGTCCAAGAAAAGCCACAGAAATAGTGATATTTAAGGAGTTACTATAGGTACAATCATTATCGGAATGGGCCTGCTGATATGTCCGAATTACACGTTATTTGGTTTCTAGCCTCGTGTTCTAACACGAGGCTAGAAACCAAATAACGCCCTCTACGGTAAAAAGCAGTATAACAAAGGATTCGAGTATTTGCAGCAAGCCCCTTGCGATAAAAATGTACCCAGTTACTCCTCGATTATCACAATTTCTTTGGCATTTCTTGGGCGATTATTGAATTCTTTGTCCAAGTTATTTATCTGATTATCGTAATTTTGAGCAGTAGTTGTCTTTCCAATTGTGCTCTCGTAGTTTTTAATGATTTTTTTCTCGTTACGATCACGTCTTTGTTTGGGTTCGTTCTGGCACGCATTACAGCTAACAAGGAGCACTGCGCATTTTCCGAGACTAGTCGGAACTTGCCTTGCAACAGCTATCCGTATCGAAACTTCTTGTGATTACCAAGTAATTTTCAGCTTTTGAAAGAAGCATGCGGTGTTCAAAATCAAAGAAAAAATATCTATTCTGTTTTTAAAAATTATTCGATCGGTATGTTGTAAAGGAGTACTTTTTAGAAAGCCGTTTTATTATTCAAACATTAATGTTTTTTGACCCGGTTTATTCAACCTGCATGAATAAAAATGGCGGCTCGATCGTTGTCTTTCTATTTTTGCTCCAGTTTTTTTAATTTTAGAGGCACGATAATGGCACTAAACATCGCCAATCATGGATTAAAATAATGTCAAATGGAAGAATATACCGATCTGTGCCGAGGTATGCATGTGTTGATTTATTTGACTGATAAAAAAGGTCACTTTTAAGGGACATACTGATGATATGCGCTTTTTATAGAGGCAAGTGACAAATCCTGCGAGCTGATTTCGGGACACCGGGTCCCGATCGGTGCAAGGCCGTCGGGACCCGGTTTATGAAAATCCCGACATGACTCAGGCTCTATGTGCATTGCAAAATTGGTCAAGTTTTTAAAAATAAATTTAGATTCAAACCTTTGCTTTATCTGTTGTGATCCTGAAGGTGATACTCAATAAATGAGGTGTCATATGAAAGGGCAGATTAATTCCCATATTTCCAAAGGGGCTGCATCTCGGGATTCTAAAAATATCTTGGTCAAAACAGCGATTTAAATGCGTTTCCATGGCAACTCGGGAGATTTCCAACTTTTGAGATATGCAGCCCCGATCGATAAGTAGTCCCAGTCCTAAGGGATCTAGATCTATGCGCTTATTTTTTTGCTAGCCCCCAGGGATCACGTACGATTTAAGTTTGAAAATACCCTTCCCCCACTTTTTGCATAGGTCTAGGCCTATAGAATGCAGCTGTTGAGCAAAAAATGATAACTCGGCGTGAACCACTTTTTTGTCCATTCTGACCAAAATGCTAGATCTATGAATAGATCTAGATTTTTTGCAGAGTTTTTGAGGGGCTGTATCTTTTGATACAAACATCGGTGAGTCTTGAAATTTGAAATGTAGACTAGATCTAGAATCTAGGCCTACTAGATCTAGATCTAGACTCTATTAGTCTAGAACTATTCTGATTAGTCTACATTTTTTATTCAAATATCCAATAAAAATAGTGAAAAACGATCCCAAATTGAAAATTGAAAAATCTTTCAGACACCCTACTTGTAACTGTTACTAGACTCTAGACCTAGATCTAGGCCTATTCAAAAGAAACTTTTAAAAGTCTACTTTTCCTAGATCTAACAGTTAGATCTAGATCTAGAACTCTAGATCTAGATCTAGTCTACTTTAAATCAGATATTGGTCAAATGTTCATAATTTATTTCTCTAATTGTTCTGCTTTTATCATCAAAGCCAACTTAATATCAGACTTCCCCTTAACTTAATCTCTTAACTTCAAGTTTAAATCCCAAAGTTCCAAAATGCAAACCCAGCTGCAACAGCACCCGTACCCGCAGCCAGCAGCTCCTTCTCACGGCCAAGTCCCCCGCCGATCCCGGTGCGGCTATGGCCCGAGCTGAGCTATGCGGTGTAGCTAGGGGCCTACTTCACGTAGTCTAGACTCTATTTGTTTCATTGTATGCATTGTCCCCGGCACAGCCAGCTAGCTTCAAACAGTTCAGACACAGAAGTACAATCCATGACGGATTTCTAAAACAAAAAAGATTAGGGCCTACCTCAATTCTGTGTAGAAGATAGATCTTGAAACTGGCTAGGCTTGTTTTGTTTTGATACAAATTTTCAATAACTTCGACAAGGCCGCCATATTGTTATTCCAATTTAGAGAGCGCTGATTGGTTAGAAGTGACGTGGAGGTTTGAGGTTGTAATAGGAAGAAGTTTTGGTAAATAATATATGATTATAAATAAAATTGAACATATATATTTATTTTAGATAACAATTGATACATTTATTTATTATTAAAAGATTTATCAATTCCTTTTTTAGAATTTCCAATCAAGTTTTTTTATAATAAGATTTAATAACGTTGAAACAGCCTTTTCCCCTCGAAGATCAGCCCTCAGCCGATGCTATCAAAAAAGACCCTGAATTCAGGGCAAAATTTCAATCATGGTAATGTAGTAAATTACGAAATACAATAATGATATGAACAAGAATCAATCGATTTTACCACCATTCTCACAGGATCTCAAGATTTGTTATTTTTAGGTGTGATATTATTCGATTTTTATGCTCTAATCTCCGTGAAGTGTCTGTATGTGCCACACGTTTTATGTACGTTTAGTATCTACGTGTCGGGAATTCTTTTTTTGCGATAAATGTTTTGCTCGTTATACATGCGGTCTTTAGCTATAAATATAATCGCTTTTATGAACCAAGACGCTTAGTACCCAGTGTACAGAGTGTAATTATTTTTATCTATTTATGTCATCCTTTGCCTTGAGTTAATTATTTAGGGTCCTTGTGTCATGAATCTTGTTTGTGGCAACATGCAAATTGCATTGGAATTTCTCGTAGCATCGTTGAGGGCGCTTATCACAATATTAATTGCAGTGCCATGTGTGAACTGCATTTACTCCAGAACGATTGGTGAATTGTTAAGCAGTAGATCTAGGGGCGCTGGTCCGAGAACACGGATCGTCCGCCGAAACGAGGATATCCCGTAAACGCGGCCAAATTGCGTCCCCATTCGGAGACTGTGGACCTTTCTTTTTCATTGGCGCTCTGCAGGTTTTTGGTTCTCGAACCGCATGTTGGTGATGCGAACAACCCCAGTTTCCCGTTTTCCTTCAGATTTATCGCTCACATTAATGCGTCAAGAAAATCAATGCCCAATCCGTTTTTCACATATCGCGAACGCGCGGCATGGAAATCTGAATCGTCCGTGAAAATAGACCATCTAGATACGAACAATTCTTGTTTCTTTTGTGGAGGCGTCTGTCCCCATTTATGAAGACGATACTTATTCTCGGACCAGCTGTTAAACGAAGATAGCTCTGTTAACGCAGACAAATCGCATCCTGAAAAATAAGGATTGATAGATCTAGATTGTTTTTTCTTTGGCGCCCTGCGGTAGTATGGCCTAAAGTCATCAATCTGCGCCTTGGCAATGCCAAAAACGGACTCGTCGCATTCCCAAGATGCGGATAGGTAACCCTACACCTGTGGATAACTAAAAAGGGTGCGGTATAATGCGTCTCGAAACTGAAGTTGCACACAAACAAATTGCCACACTTTGGGCGGAAAACAAACGGTCTTGTGTTGGGAAGCTAGCAGTATAATGCAGGACTAGCCAGCTACTTTGCCGACTTACCACAAAAAGGGCATTCAGATATCAGTATGTGTGTGTGATGGCGATATCTAGTGCCGTGCAAACCTGGCCCCACTTATCTGCTTCACATTTTTAAATCATTTCCTATGTTCTGAATGTGTTTCCCATTATGTATTCCTAAATTTTTTGTAAATGATTGTGATTTTGTTCTGTTGGAAACAGATAGGTCTATGGAAATAAAATTGAAATCATATAATGCATAGAAAATGGAGTACACCTGTAGGGTCCGTTGTGCGCAGATACTTGCCCCCATAATTTGATATTTTTTACCCCATTGCCTATCAGTTTCTGGGGTTTTTTTTGGCTGGATATATTTTAGGACATTCCCAGTCTTTTAACAATGACAATCAATGACAGGCAATGACTAATAAACCCGATGAGATGCCAAAAAATAGCTGGAATTACCGTATGAAATACATTGATTCAAAGCTTTGGCAACTGAGGATGTATTTGGTCACAAGGAATACAAGGAATCACACAAGGTAGTGCCAAGGTTTGGAGTGCACATACTTGGTATTTTAATTCATACAAATAGGCTTGTGATTATGCCATTTTAAAATTCTTCCCAAACATATTGCTTTACAATTGTCTAAAATGTTCCTTTACTTTCCTTGTACAGGGGTTTGTGAAAGTTGTGAAGAACAAGGCGTACTTTAAGCGGTACCAGGTCAAGTTCAGGCGTCGCCGTGAAGGCAGGACTGACTACCAGGCCCGCCGCTTCTTGGTTGTACAAGACAAGAACAAGTACAACACACCCAAGTACCGCATGATCGTTCGCTTCACCAACAAGAATATCACATGTCAGGTTAGTTGCTATGAAACTATTTATTTCAAGTTTGCCTGTTTTTTCAGGCCCTGTCACATTTTTTTTCTTTCAAGCTTTGTTTCTAAAGAACAAATCTATCTTGTACCCCTTTTAATATTTGTATGATTTTTGCACCTGTGTTTAAATACTTTTTGTTGTTGTAATGAATCTGGGCCTTTTACCCCCTATATACATGTACCCTATGATGAAATGCCTTTAAAATAGCTGGAATTACCGTATGAAAAACAATGATTCTAGATTGGCGGCTGAGGGCAAATTATGCTATAAGAAACTACTACTCTTCCATTTTGTAATTTTTCCCTTCTCATGCATCTGGCATATTTTTCTAGGGCTTTGAATCCAAAGTTATTGATCCAAACCACAAAATGTGGAATCATAGCACAAAACGGGTACTTTCATACTTCTCTCTCTGCTTCCCCTTTCCACTACAGGTAGCGTACGCCAAGCTGGAGGGAGATGTCATTGTATGCGCTGCATACTCTCATGAGCTCCCCCGCTATGGTGTCAAGGTCGGGCTGACCAATTATGCGGCAGCATACTGCACAGGACTACTCCTGGCTCGCAGGGTAAGTCACTCGTCGCTTTTATCTCAAACTACAACCAAGATATAACTAGCTCTTTAACATTTGTGTGTGTTCTGATGTATTTGCAAGTGGTGTAAAAAAAAAAAAAAAAGGGTCTAATTGTGTGAGTAGCCAGTTGATTTTCAATTTTTTGGTGACATATCGACCTATTTGAAGATAAATATTCCAACATTCATTCACCAAATGATGAGATGCTTCCAAAATAGGTGGAATTATTTTATGAAATACATTGATTTGAGCTCGGGATATTGAGGGGGGACCAATTAGTGTGATTTTTTAACACACCTTCTAGTCTGTTGGTCAAGTGAATGTAACCCTGAGGTTGCTATTGTATCACCTAGTTAGATCATTTTTTAATCTGCCCACATGTATGTAAACAGATTGATATGCAGCATTCAGTCTGTCATGAATTGTCATATCTTGTTTCCTCTGAACAGATTCTGAAGAAGTTCAACTTGGACGGTATCTACGAGGGTCAGACAGAACCAGATGGTGATGACTTCATGGTAGAGTCCGAGGAGGGTAAGGCAGGAGCCTTCCGTTGCTTCCTGGATGTCGGTCTAGCCAGGACCAGCACCGGCGCCAAGGTGTTTGGGGCACTCAAGGGCGCCGTAGATGGTGGTCTCGAGATCCCACACAGGTGAGACATTGCAGCCTCGTTGTATGGCACGGAAAACCGTCCCAAAAAGAAAATACTACAGCAATTAGGAACGAGGTATATAATTTAGAACATTGGAGGCTTTTACCAATGACGATAACTGACCAACAAATCCATTGATGAGATGCCAAAAAATAGCTGGAATTACCGTATGAAATACATTGATTCAAAGCTTTGGCGACTGAGGATAACTAAAATATGATTGCCCTTCCAATAGCCTGGTACGTCATACTGTCAAGAAAATAGAGAATTACGTTATAATTGTACAAATTTAATGTTCAGATTTTCTCTGACATTTTCTCCCTCTCAGCAACAAGCGCTTCCCTGGATACGATTCAGAGAGCAGCGAGTTCAGCGCTGAGGTCCACAGGAAGTACATCTTTGGAGGTCACGTTTCTGACTACATGAAGGAACTCCAGGGCGAGGATGACGATTCTTACAAACGCCAGTTCTCTCAGTTCATCAAGAATGACATCACACCTGACACGGTAAGTACTTCACCGGCAACTTGTAGCGTGCATGCAGTGAAAGTTATAAATAGGACGAGGCAATTTCGGAGTTGGGCCAAACGTTTTCAATACTTTTGTCATAATGGGCTATTGATTAGGGTGGTACCTTGAGTATATTGAGAGGCAATCCTAAACAAAAGATAAAAATTTAGAAATTGAAAGAATTTTTTTTAAAACTTAGTCGTGAAATTGGTTGGCGTAGAGGATTGATGCCTTCTTCTGCCAGATGCGAGTCCTTGCGTTGGGAAAGGGTGATGAAGATATTAAAAGGGACAATTTTGTTTTTTTATTTGATACTTTTCATTTTCCACACGCTGTAGTAGATGTATCTCCTTCAGAGAAATGAAATTGTTTAGTTATTATCCACCCTATGATGACATGCCAAAAAATAGCTGGAATTACCGTATGATATTCACTGATTCAAAGCTTTGGCGACTGAGGGTAACTAGACACGATTACCCTTCCATCTCTCAACAGAAGATAGGTGTGTTTAATAACTTTTGTAGAATGCTGTAAAGTTGGTTTGTTTTTGTTTTTCCTTTAATAACAAATAAATCAATCAATTTTGGAAAATTTGTATTCTGCTTGGCTATAATTAGATAGGATATTGGAGCACGAGGAGCAGCATGGTGTGACATAGATATGAACTATTCAAGAAGCTAGCCTTACCATGATGATATTTTTGTTGTTTTCAGGTTGAAGCCATGTACAAGAAGGCGCATGAATCCATCAGGGCCGAACCCGATGCAAAGGCAAGGAAGGAGTTTGCTGGCAAGACCAAGAGGTGAGAGCTCCCTCCTCCCGTTTTGAACATCTTGTATTGAAATGATATCAGATTCAGTAGAGCCTGCATGACTTTAATTGACTTCGGTTTCCTACAATATCAGAAAAGTTGCCTCGAGTCCTGGCCCGACACTATACCTAACCTTAAATCTTTGCTGAAATAAAGCCTGGAGCAGTTGTTGCAGGAGCACATGTCGCGTCACCATCTCAAAACTTGTCATCACTGACAAAACTTTCACATAACTAAAAAAAGCTGTACAGAATTTTGCGAGTGGTTCAGTATTGTAAAAGCATCTAATTGCGAATTTGTGAAGAACTGCATTCTACATTTGTAAAAGTTTCGTGCTGACAAAAAGAAAAATTGAGTGTACTTGAAGTCTTACAAAAGTTTCTGGTGCATCAATCTTACTTCTGTTTTGAGTATGTTGTGTTGAAATTTGATGGGATTTATTACAGTCTCCATAATCCCTACAGCTGTAAGTCACCAACATAATAAGTTTTCTTTAGATGCATGATGAATTGATGATTCAATCAGGTTCACAGCCCTACTAGATATTCAAATAGATACACAAAATGATTTTGTTTGGATAATTTGTATTCTTATGTGACAGCAGTAGACTAAATACCTTGGACTTACCCTGCTCTATTGGGATTTTTTTTGTAAACCTCTTCAAATGCTGCAATTCCACTTGAATGGGTTGCTGATCAATGTATCATCCACCCTACGATGAGATGCCAAAAAACAGCTGGAATTACCGTATGAAATACATTGATTCAAAGCTTTGGCGACTGAGGGTATTTTGGTCATACAGAACTTGAAGCATTTGCATAAATATCAAATGTAGTCCATGCCATCTGTATCGTGAAGCAATGCATTGAGATCCATATGCTTGATGGGTGCTCTGCCAATTGCTCCAGGCTTTATTTCATGAAAGGAGCAAGGCAAGGGTTAGAGTTGCAATTGGGTTGTAGGTTGAATTTTTATACGGTTAAGTTCAATTTTAATTCTGATTTCTTGATTTTTTGTTGCTTTAGATGGAACCGTGCCAAGCTCACCCTGCTCCAGCGCAAGGACCGCGTCAAGCAGAAGAAGAAGTCCTTCCTCTACGCCAACCAATCTCACGACTAAGTCATCCACACCTCATCCTCCTCCTCCTCACACACTCAAATCTCAAGTACTCCACTCCCAGAACGAACAATGATATGAACACTCATTATGGACAATAACACAGGGGACGTTGTAGATACCGGCCAACAGTGAACGAATTAAAATAATTGACTCGTGCACGGCAGAAGCGATAATATCGGCGACTGGCATTGGGCTGGTAAAATGAAGCAAATAAATACTGATGACAGATGTATTTAAAAACATATCATATGCGTTTGGTTTCATTTCATATTGGCAGAGCTTTTTACACCTGTAGTAACCTGATCAATGAGTGATACATTACCAAATTAGTGGAAGTACTCAGAGGCGGATCCAGGGGGGTGCGTGGTGGGGGCACTTTTTTTGCTTCTGAATAAAAACAGCAGAAAAAAGCTAAGAAGTATTCCCATAAATGTTTAGTTTATGCATTTAGAAATGCCTCAGAATGTAGTTTCCACATCTTTCGGACCCCACGCAATTTTATACATTTTATACATTTCACGCGCCCCTCACCCTCTTTTGAAAAATCCTGGATCTGCCCCCGGTACTTGAAAGCAACAACCCAGAATCAAGCACTTGAAGAGAAGGTTGAGTTCTGGGGAAAGATGAAAAATACTTTGTAAGCATTTATATAGTTGCTATGCAAGTGTGGAAGAAAATCAGGGAAAAAAATGTTCCCTGAAGCATGCCTCTTCAAATGCCCTCATGTTCTAAAAATATGACAATTAACGGCTTAAAAATCGGGCCAGATTTTTATGCCACATGTTCGTGTAGTCCCATATACATCTTTCTGTGTACAGTGCTTGTAGCTTCACCAAGACTGGGCCAATTTTCTTATCCTTTTGATGATTCAAGAACCTTGCAGTACACACCAATACTTATATGCTACATGATCAACTTTTTCTGATCTATTCCACACAGTTTCTTTAACAATGCAATCACATGACCAGAACTCAACTTTATCTTCAAGAGAAACTCTTGTTTGTGTTGGTAATTGTAAGTATAGTGCGGAATGTCCATTTTTGTTGGGCGTGTTAGAATGTGGGTGAAAGAGGTGAAAAATAATTTTTGAGAGATAAAGTGATGATACATGAATTATATGATGTCAAGGTCAGACTGACCAATTGTGCTGCAGCATACTGCACAGGATGACTCCTCGCTCACATGGTAAGTCACTCTTTGATCATCTCAAATTTCAGCTCTCTTTACATTTCTGTGATTCTTTGTTCTATATATGTGATGTAAAGAAGCCAAGTATCTGTTATGCCTCAGTCACACCTTTGCGTAATTGCAAGCCGTTTAAACATTTATTCCTATTTCTTGATATCAGAAATGATTTTCTGTTGTAAAGCAATGGTATTTATTGATAATATTATCAAGAATTCATTTTTTGATATCAAGAAGTAGGAATAAATATTATAACGGCTTGCCATAAATACGCAGCAATACGCAAAGGTGTGAGTGAGGCATTAGTGATGTAAAGAATTCAAGAATCTGTTGCTGTGCTAAGCAGTTCCTTTTTTCTTTTCTTTTTAGCATATTGATTTATTTGCAATTTTCTTTTTGCTAGTATTCATCCATCATATGATGAGATGCAACCAAAAAAGTTCGAATTATTTTATGAAATACTTAATTGATTTGAGCTTGGGAGATGAGGGGGCCCAACATGTGATGTTCTAATACAACTTCTATTCTGTTAGGAAGGAAGTACATCTTTGGAGGTTACGTTTCTGACTACACGAAGGAACTCCTGGGCGAGGATGACGATTTTTTACAAATGCTGGTTCATCCAGAATGACATCACACCTGACACAGTAAGTACTTTACCAGCAACTTGTGCTGTGCATGCTGTACAGTGTACACCTTCTAGATGGGAAAGGGAGTTGCAGTGTAGTAGCCCAATCAATTTCAAGAATTTTACCTTATTTTTCTTATTTTACCACCTTGGATTATCGCATCTTTTGTGAATGTGATAGACGTGATACTCCCCTAGAGATAAGGACTAAAGACTTTATTACCTATCATTTTCAGGCCATTTTAAGCTGGATATAATTTAGGACATTCAAGACTTATAACAAGAATGATCACTGACCAGTCAATCCGTTGATGAGATGCCAAAAAATAGCTGGAATTACCGTATGAAATACATTGATTCAAAGCTTTGGCGACTGAGGATAACTAAAACAGGAATGCCCTTCTGACTCTCAACAGAAAATAGGTTTTTGTGCTTTATAAGTTTTGTAGAATTTTGATTTTTATGCCTTCCGTTACATATTTCATTGATATAATCAAGATTATCACAGTTTTTGTGTTTTATTTCTGTAAAACAGGAGCTTGCTTTGAGAACACTGATGAAGTTTGTAGCAGAAGAATCAAAGCATCCTTTTAAGAAAGAGGGCTCATCTTCAAACTACTTCTTTCCCATTCATATTATTGCCGTGAGTATATCTTTTCTATTTGTTTGAACACCGTCATTAATTGACATCAAGAAGAAAGAATTGTACAAAAAGTTCTATCTTTTTAGATATCAACTTTGTGTAGTACAGTGGGTTAGCTGTATGAGATCTTTGTTATATGAGAAAAGAATTGTTGAATGGCAGCTGGAGTCACCAGTAAAGATGAAAGTATAGTGTTGACCCTTGGTATCTGTACATTAAAACTGGAAACTGTTGTGGCACAAAAGATTATTGGTGCATTGATATATGAACATTTCCTGTTTTACAGTACTTTAACCAACTCACTAGTAATATTCAACCTTACCATGTAAAATATTTACATGATAGTGACGATACCAGTATGCCTTATTGTCTAAATTCTTTATTTGTGTCACCTTTTCTTTAACAGCTTTTGGTGCCACAGCTACTTTCAAAGACCGTCGTGTTCAGTGAGCTGATTGGTCGGTGTAAGGAATATATGGAGTATGATGATGTCAGACACCACGTATTGCAACACGTTCAACATCGCATATCAAAGCAAGCCAAAGAGAAACTCAACCCGGTAAGAAATATAATAAGTACATGCCTTCAAATGAGACAGAGTACTTTTTCATGGCATAGTTGAGCTATAACAATTTTTCGTTCACATGACAGTTCTTTACATCTTAGAGTGATATTTACATTCATATAATTGTATTATAGAAACTTGTCGCATATCACTAATCTACTTGGGTATCTGTGACGTACAGATCAGGTAGTTAACTTTCGAAAACTAGCCTGTAGTGTGTTCTATCAAAGAATGAAATTTAAAAAAAGAAGGTGTATCTATAAACCAGGACCCCATCTTTTAAAGTTTGCAGTCCCATATCTCTTATGTACATAATTATGATTGATATAAATCACAAAGAAGTTGCTTTTGATATCAACTCTTTATAAGAAGAGGCCCAGATCATCTAGAGGAAATGTTTGATGTGAAAAATATAGATATATCACACACTTATGCATAAGACAAAAAACATTTTCACAAAAAGTATTTACAATTTCATTAATTTTGTATATAAACCAGATTATCTGTTTAAGCTCTTCGATTATTAAATAAGCATATCAGACGATTTATGAGCCCCTCCTTGTAACTACGTATGTTTGATTTGTGATAAAATAATGCAAGTTGATTCCAGCAGGGGAGAGGCTGTATGGTGCCTTTCACCCTTCCTACAATCCTTGCAAGATTAAACCCAGTGGTTTATTGAGAACCTTGGTATCCAGTCAATGTTACCAAGTGGTTCAAACTTCTGACATTGATATGAGAAATTTAACAAATTTTGCTGCTTTTAAAACCTTGCATTGATTTTTCAACAAATAAAAAATACAAATATTCCTGATGTATATGTATCATGTTACAAGTTATGGTATGCATTTTTATTACATTTGTATGTACGTCTCTCCTAGAGAGTAAGATTTTAAAATATTAAAAAAATTGACTGATCAATATCTTCTATCTCATTGCTCATTGCATATCAGATGGAGATGACAACCCTATGTAACAACACTGTGAATCTCTTACATACGGTAACCATGCCAACGGATGAGGAGAGCATCAACAAATTTCAGGGCAGGATTCCTGATCCAGACGAAGGAGCGAAGATAACAAACCTCAAAGTGAGTAGCATTAAGAGTTCATGTGAACTAGGACTTGGTAAAGATATATTTGATTACTTTAGATAAAATGGAAATCCAACTTTAAAGGTATAGACCAGTTCTAGTCATGCGGTTGCATTATGAAAGAAACGTTGTGGAATCGATCAGAAAAGGTTGATCATCTAAGTATTGGTGTGTACTGCAAGGTTCTGGAATCATCAAATGATAAGAAATTTGGCCCGTCTTGGTAAAGTTACAAGCACTGTACACAGAAAGATGTATATAATGCGACACGAGCGCGATATCTATCCGGTCCAAATAGATATAATAATTTACCAAATATATCAATTAGTAGGCGGTTTCTCAGCAAATTTGTATTAGTCAAAAGATATTCTTTCACATGAATGGTAATAAGAGCTACTTCATTTTTTTGAGAGGGGGGCGTTTCCAAAACTGGTTTTTTTACCTTTTATAGCAATTAGGTTTGAAAGAAAGCAAAATAAGGGTAGAAGATTTAGTTGTTAACTGTAAGTAGTTGCATTCTTACAGAATATTCAAGTGACACATGTTCTATCTAGACAGTATACATGTTTCGTATTGTTTGTGATAAAATAATGCAAGTTGATTCCAGCAGGGGAGAGGCTGTATGGTGCCTTTCACCCTTCCTACAATCCTTGCGAGATTAAACCAACCCAGTGGTTTATTGAGAACCTTGGTATCCAGTCAATGTTACCAAGAGGTTCAAACTTCTGACATTTATAAGAGAAATAAAACAAATTGACCCCCCCCCCCCCCCCAGTAAAAACCTGGTCTGAAATAGCCCAGTTAAAATAGGGTTAATGCTCAAATCTCAGTCCAACATTGAACAATTAACAAAAGTTTGCCTCTCTCCATCCAGGTGTAAATGAAGGAGGTTCTGGGCTGACTACATGAAGGAACTTCAGGGAAAAGATGATGACTCTTACAAACAAAAGTTCTCTTCTTTCATCAAGGATGACATCACACCGGACACAGTAAGTATTTCTACAGCAACTTGTAGCGTACGTGCATGCTGTAAAACTTCTAGATGGGATAAATAAGGAAGTCGCATAGTAGAAGGCCTATCGATTCAATATTGCTGTGTGGACTTTTGATTAGAGTAAATTGAAAGGCAATCCAGAACAAAAGATAAACACTTAAATTTAAAAAAATACCTTTTTTTGCCGGTTGCAGGTCTTTGCGTTGGGAAAGGGCGATGAATATGATAAAAGTGACAAAACTTTTTTTTACTTCACATGCTGTTGTAGATGTACCTCCTTTGGAAAAATAAAATTGTTGAGTTATTATCCACCCTATGATGAGATGCCAAAAAATAGCTGGAATTACCGTATGAAATACATTGATTCAAAGCTTTGGCGACTGAGGATAACTAAAACAGGAATGCTTCTGATTCTCAACAGAAAATAAGTTTTTGTGCTTTAGTCTGTACGGTCGATCACACCGGGACCCGACCGTTGCCGTCGGGTCCCGGTTTCGTTTTTTGAGAACCGACGCTCCGAAAAAAATAAAGAAATATGTAAGAAATTGCAGTTTTGCACACCACTAAAATCAATCCACCTTAAAACCTAAGAATTTAATTGTTACCAATCATATTCTAGCTCATCCTGAATCAATCCGAAACTGCTGATATAAATTGCAAAGCAGTTCGCCCCATGGGGTTGTTTTTGCCAGCTGCTAGCCAGCTACTAGCTACTGGCCGGGTCTCTCGGCAGGATTAATAAATCAGGTTGAAAGAAACATTAATGTTTGAATAATAAAACGGCTTTCTAAAAAGTGCTTCTTTACAACATACCGATCAAATAATTTTTAAAAGACAATTTTTTTTTTTCTTTGATTTTGAACACCGCATGCTTCTTTTAAAAGCTGAAAATTACTTGGTAATAACAAGAAGTTTCGATACGGATAGTTGTTGCAAGGCAAGTTCAGACTAGTCTCGGAAAATGCGCAGTGCTTCTCGTCGTGAGCTGTAATGCGTGCCAGAACGAACCCAAACAAAGACGTGATCGTAACGAGAAAAAATCATTAAAAACTACGAGACCAAAATTGGAAAGACAACTACTCAAAATTATCGTACGCAGATACATAACTTGGAGGAAGAATACAATAGTTGTCCAAGTAAAGCCACAGAAATAGTGATATTTAAGGAGTTACTATAGGTACAATCATTATCGGAATGGGCCTGCTGCTCGCGTGTGTAAATTGAACACGAGGCTAGATCAAAAACAAATACCGCCCTCTACGATAAAAAGCAGTATAACAAAGGATTCAAGTATTTGTAGCAGGCCCCTTGCGATAAAAATGTACCCAGTTAGTCCTCGATTATCACAATTTCTGTGGCATTTCTTGGGCGATTATTGAATTCTTTGTCCAAATTATGTATCTGATTATGGTAATTTTGAGCAGTAGTTGTCTTTCCAATTGTGCTCTCGTAGTTTTTAATGATTTTTTCTTGTTACGACCACGTCTTTGTTTGGGTTCGTTCTGGCACGCCTTACAGCTAACGACGAGCACTGCGCATTTTTCCGAGACTAGTCTTAACTTGCCTTGCAACAGCTATCCGTAACGAAACTTCTTGTGATTACCAAGTAATTTTCAGCTTTTAAAAAAACGCATGCGATGTTTAAAATAAGAGATAAATATTTATTTGTCTTTAACAAATTATTTGATCGGTATTTTGTAAAGAAGAATTTTTTAGAAAGCCGTTTTATTATTCTAACATTCATATTTTTTGACCCAATTTATTAAACCTGCATGAATCAAAATGGCGGCTCGAATGTTGTCTTTATATTTTTGCTCGAGTTTTTTTACTTTGAGAGGCACGATAATGGCACTAAACATCGCCAATCATGGATGAAAATAATGTCAAATGGAAGAATATATCAATCTGTGTCGAGGTATGCATGTGTTGATTTATTTTACTGATAAAAAAGGTCATTTTTAAGGGACATACTGATGATAGGTGCTTTTTATAGAGGCAAGTGACAAATCCTGCGTGCTGATTTCGGGACACCGGGTCACGATCGGTGCAAGGCCGTCGGGACCCGGTTTATGAAAATCCCGACATGACTCAGGCCTACCCTATTTATAAGTTTTGTAGAATGTTGATTTTGTTTATATCTTTGTTTTGTCATTTAAAAACAAATCTAAATCAATCCAAATGCAATCTATGTATTTTTGTCATAGTGTTTTATTTGCATGACTTAGGGCTCAAATCTAGGTTCAAAATTGAAGAATTAACAAAAGTTTGCTGCTCTCCATCCAGGTGTAAATGAAAGAGGTGCTGGGCTGACCTCATGAAGGAAGTTCAGGGAAAAGATGATGATTCTTACAAATACAAGTTCTCTCTGTTCATCCAGAAAGACATCACACCTGACACAGTAAGTATTTCTACAGCAACTTGTAGCGTACGTGCATGCTGTAAAACTTCTAGATGGGATAAATAAGGAAGTCGCATAGTAGAAGGCCTATCGATTCAATATTGCTGTGTGGACTTTTGATTAGAGTAAATTGAAAGGCAATCCAGAACAAAAGATATAACACTTTTAAAAAAACGGAAGAAGTTTATCCACCCTGTGATGAGATGCCAAAAAATAGCTGGAATTACCGTATGAAATACATTGATTCAAAGCTTTGGCGACTGAGGATAACTAGAACAGGAATGCCCTTCTGACTCTCAACAGAAAATAGGTTGTGCTTTATAAGTTTCGTAGAAAGTTGAATTTTTTTTCTACATCTTTTGTTTATCATTAAAAGAGAAATTTAAATCAATTCAATGCAATCTATGTATTCTTGCCATAGTGGTTTATTTGCATGACTTAGGGCTCAGTTCTCGGTCCACCATTAAACAATTAACAAAATGTTCTTACTCTCCACCCAGATGTAAATAAAGGAGGTGCTAGGCTGACTTCATGAAGGAACTTCAGGGAAAAGATGACGACTCTTACAAATGCAAGTTCTCTCAGTTCAGTGCTGAGGTCCACATGGAGTACATCTTTGGAGGTCACCTTTCTGACTACATTAAGGAACTTAAGAGCCAGGATGACGGATCTTACCAACACAAGTTCTCTCGGTTCATCAAGAATGACATCACACCTGACACAGTAAGTACTTCACCAGCAACTTGCAGCGTACTCTTCTCTAAAATATGATTATTATTATTTTTTTAATTTTTTTTTTTTTTTAAGAATACAACTTTTGTCAGTAAAATACAACTTTTGGGATTAAAGAATACAGTTTTTGAACTCCAGAGGTTGGCAGGTCTGCTAAAATGTCCATCTTATACTAGCCTGCACTTTGAATTTCTAAACCTTTTCACTGAGTGATATTGAGTCAGCCCAGTCCCTTGTGAGATCTAAATAGTGTCTCAGCGAGTGAGAAATTTAATGTTATCTTTCCGACTAAAAATTGGCTTTTGCAATGATTTGTTGGTCTTTTTGGCAGAGCACGAGCAGAGAAAGATCTATAGGAAATCGGCCAACTATTAAATGAGTAGAATCTTACTCTAGCCCAGATTTCAATGGAATTAGGGGGGGGGGGGGCTTCAAACCTCCATGACACGTGGTGTTTGGTATTTACTAGACTAGAGTCATGTCGGGACTTTTATAAACCCATGTCGCACTGCTTCAGGACCCGGTGTCCCGACATCAGCTCGCAGGATTTGTCACTTGCCTCTATAAAAAGCGCATACCATCAGTACGTCCCTTAAAAGTGACCTTTTTATCAATCTGCCATAACTGTATTTCCTCGACTTATCCCTGTCTGTTTCAGCAAAAATGTTTTTGCAATCATTTGTAATCATATTACATGTAAGTGGGTCCCAACCTTGTGACCTTCTGCAGGATGAAATTAAGTAAATTCTAGTACACATGTAGGTAAGAGCAATTTGAATCTCTTGGTTTGAGAAAGTCTGCGAGTGTATATGATGTTAACCAAAGTAGTGGAACCTTCTGAGTACTTCATGAGGAAAACACTTGCCCTCTCTGATACACTCCAGATTTTTGCCTTTTCCCTGATGATTGTATTATTTTTGCAAATCCCACTAGAGCTTGGATAATATCAGGTAAAATGATCATCTAGGTGTCAAAGTGACTAAGTAGCTTGGAATTGCCCATTTTCATCTGTTAATCTTATCACTTTTTGTGACAGGTTGATTACTTTGCCCGAGCCAAGCGTATTGAAGAGATTCCACTTCGCTTCGGAGCTGACCGTGAGAGATCGTGAGCTGTGGGACCACCTTGAAGAGAAAAGGGTAAGTGAGCTTGGCGACCTGGCCCCTTGGGCAGGCTCAACCGTGACTGGTTGTGTTTATTACTTGTCTAATAGTCCATTTTCATAACTAACAAATTCAATGGATATGTCTCTGTGAAGTGCCTTGATGCAAATAATTTCATTCACCTGTTGCGAATAATTGTATTTCAAAATTCAGAATGCAAATTGCATACATTAGTTGTTGCTAGCTAGGACAAACAAAATGGCTTCTTCTACCTAACAACCTTAATATATGCAATTTGCAAACTGACTATTAAGATACTATTGAAATACAAGTATTTGTATTTCAGTATGGATAACGCAAAAAGAAGCGACTGTTCTAGTGCACGTGTAGGTAAGAGCAATTTGAATCTCTTGGTTTGAGAAAGTCTGTGAGTGTATATGATGTTAACCAAAGTAGTGGAACCTTCTGAGTACTTCATGAGGAAAACACTTGCCCTCTCTGATACACTCCAGATTTTTTTGCTTTTTCCTTGATGATCTTACTATTTTTGCAAATCCCACTACAGCTTGGATGAAACAAATATCAGGTAAAATGATCCTCTAGGTATCAAAGTGACTAAGTAGCTTGGAATTGCCCAAAGCCAATACAAGGTTTTGCCACTTCCTTCTGCAGTTCGATGAAATGATTTACATCAAGGCACTTTACATAGACATATGCATTAGATTTGGTTAAATTACGAAAATAGACTATGAATTCTATGACATATGTTTGTGACTTTTGCTTGTGGTCAATTTCTTTATCAAACATATTCCGAATTTTAGAACCATTGACCTGACAATACCCCAATGCTAATTAAACCCTAAGCCAGAGCTGCCAACCAGTACGATTTAATCGTTTTTCGTATGATTTTCGTAAACAAAAAAATTATGAATTTTTATTTATTTTGTGTGTGTGTGCCGTTTTCAATGGCTGTCCTGTAAAGTATCCTACAAGTATCTCACATAGGCAATTTGGGGATTTTCATTGGTTCTTCGAACACACCAGTCGTGACAATATCATGCATATTCAACCAATGATCCAAAACAAAATTTCTTCCTGTATATAGGAACTGCAAGAGGCATTGATCCGCGTAACAGTCCGTCTTTATTTTTAAGAATACAACTTTTATCGGTAAAATACAACTTTTGTCAGTAAAATACAACTCTTGGGATTAAAGAATACAGTTTTTGAACTCCAGAGGTTGGCAGGTCTGCTAAGATGTCCATCTTATACTAGCCTGCACTTCAAATTTCGAAACCTTTTCACTGAGTGATATTGAGTCAGCCCAGCCCCTTGTGAGATCTAAATAGTGTTCTCAGCGAGTGAGAGATTTAATGTTATCTTTCCGACTAAAAAATTGAATCTATGATAAATATATAAAATGATGTTACTGAATTAACTCACAACGGCTTTTGCAATGATTTGTTGGTCTTTTTGGCAGAGCAAGAGCAGAGAAAGATCTATAGGAAATCGGCCAACTATTGAATGAGTAGAATCTTACTCTAGCCCAGATTTCAATGGAATAAGGGGGGGGGGGGGGGGGGGGCTCCAAACCTCCATGACACATGATGTTTGGTATTTACTAGGCCTGAGTCATGTCGGGACTTTTATAAACCGGGTCCCGACGGCATCACACCGATCGGGACCCGGTGTCCCAAAATCAGCTCGCAGGATTTGTCACTTGCCTCTATAAAAAGCGCATACCATCAGTATGTCCCTTAAAAGTGACCTTTTTATCAATTAAATAAATCAACACATGCATACCTCGGCACAGATCGGTATATTCTCCCATTTGGTATTATTTTCATCCATGTTTGGCGATGTTTAGTGCCATTATCATCATGCCTTTAAAAAAAAATTAAAAAGGGGGCAAAAATAGAAAGACAACATTCGAACCGCCATTTTGATTCATGCAGGTTGAATAAATCTGGTAAAAAAATATGAATGTTAGAATTATAAAACTGCTTTCTAAAAAATTCATTTTTACAACATACCTATCGAATAATTTGTTAAAGACAAAATAAATATTTATATCTTATTTTTTAAAGCGAAAAATTACTTGGTAATCACAACAAATTTTGATACTGAAAGCTGTTGCAAGGCAAGTTCAGACTTGTCACAGAAAAAATGCGCAGTGCACCTCGTTAGCTGTAATTCATGTATCTTCTGCCCTCCACATTTCAATGTAATTTTGGTATTAATATGTTTTTATCATGTTTTAATGGGATTCCCTTTCTCTATCTCTCTAGACCAACTGGGATCAAGTGGTAGAAAACTTTGATGACATGGGACTGAGAGAATCGCTGCTGTGAAGGTAGGTTCAGAGGCGGCAAAAGTCGTAGATAGAAAGGTTATTGAGATGAAGTGTTCTGTTTTAAGCACCTCGCCTGTTCACGTTTGAGTTAAATGGAGCCTGCGTGGATCCCAAGTCAGACTTATGTGTCGCAGAGTTGGGTTATTTTTTTTCCTTTTATTTCCCCCCCCCCCCCCTTACACTTTATGCTTATGTTATTGTAAATAAGAAATTGTACAATCCAATGTTGACACCCAAGTCCTCCACTTGGTCCTGTCACAGTGGCTTGAAGGAGCTGAGTCCTTGCGACACTTACCATGATGTATGGTCCTCCGCCACGACATTGGAGAGCAACCTGGTCCCCTTTTGTCACTCCGCAAGGAGCAGTAACATCTGGTGTGGACCTGTCCTTGCATATTCCTTGTATTTCCCAGAGTCACTCTGTGACAATTACTGGGGAGTTAAACCATGCAAGGGACATTTTTGTGTCTAGTACTAAAACAACTCTTGATTTGTATCTTGAGGTACAAGCGTTCAACCCAGAAATTTGTTTGATGTAACAGAACATTAGATTTTCACACTGTTCGTCAAGAAACATCCAAATCGTTCTTTGAATAATACGGCAGTGGAAGGACAATCCCACCCTTGTAATAAGTTGGATTTGTATGAAAGCAAAAAAATAATAGAAAGAGAATGGCGAAACTTTGAAATGAATCGGACCAATAGTAAGGAACTGATGAATGTTTGAAATATGAGCTCACCAAGTGTTATGCGAATCCCAAACTGGTAGTTTGGTCAGTGGATTGTTACGTAGGATGTGGATAACTCTCCCATTTGCTGTGTACAAAAATATTAATTCAGTTTTCTTTTAAGTTACTTCTCCTTTGGAGCACTGCTCAAAATATATTATAGATAGCATATCATTTTTGGTTGTTTATAGTACAAAGTTGCCGTTTTTTTACACTTTTTTAAAAAGAAAGGAGCTGGGTTCACCTCTCCGTATCTATAGATAGACAGGAGGCCACGGTAATAGGTTTGACTGTATTCTACCTACCATTGATTTCTGTATATTTTTGCCAATGCAGGAAAGGATGTAATCGCCTAAGCCCAGTCCGGGACTGGCAAGACGGCAACCTTTGCTATCTCCATCCTCCAACAGCTCAATGTTGAGGAGAAGCGGTGCCAAGCCCTCGTCTTGGCCCCAACCAGGGAGTTGGTCCAACAGGTAAGTCCAGGGAAAAAATTAATATTCATTTTTCGGGGGTTACTTTTTAACCTTGCCTGCATGAAAATAACATTCTAAAATTTGCTTTGCATTGAACTCTATGCAAATTTAAGGGGGCTACTTCGCCCTGAGCCCCCGTGTATTTTTTATTGGGTAAGTGTCCAGTTGATGCCGTGCAACAAAGTGTACAATTGTTCTAGGCCTTGTATAACACCAAGCTAAGCAATGTGTGTACAATCGAGAACAATTTGCATGATCAATTGCTAAGCTTGTGTTATTTATGGGACCCAGATTTGGTGGAACCAGGAGCTGGGCCCCGACAGGTTTTTTTTTTTAATGTTATTTTCTCAGATGGTCAAAGCTATTCCACAACTGCATACCGCTCCTATTTTGTGGATAGATTAAGCGTTGTAGAATTGTATACTTCTTTTTCTTCCCATATTAAAATTATTTAAAATGTTTGGGCATGACAAATGCCACTGCTTTTTTGTGGCATTTGACTTGTTCCAAGAAAATGGATACGTTTGGAATTCTCCAGTTCCGTATTCCTTCCACAAAAGCACCTGCACTGTAGCAGTGCTTCTCAGGAAGCATTGCAGTGACATTGAAGGTTGTCGTTGGAAGGTAGATTAAACAGCTTTGCATGTGGGTGAGATAAGAAACAGATCATGTAACTCATCTCAATTTGCAATGCTATACTAAATCAGCTCAATGACTTTGGTCTAGTAAATGGGCTCTGGATAAAAGAAAACAAAGGGCGTACATTTAAAACCATGCAAGGCAAATTCCAAAAGAATTCTTGTAGAGTAGAAAAAAGATATACAGATGATAAAGCCATTCATTAGGTAAAATCCCAACCTATTTCAAAGATTTATTGTAGCCATTGAACATAGTAATAAAGTCAAACCTGCTTTAGTGACCACCTGTCTACAAAGGCCACATTTTTTTCCCTTGAAAAATGAAAATTGTTTCTCATTGAATCATGTACAAGAGGAACCTGTCTACAAAGGCCACTTGTTGTGTTTCCCTGGGTTGGTCGCTATAGACAGGTTTGACTGTATAAATTAAAGGACAAGATAAATACAAAGTGAGCAAATGACGAGATGACCATTTTTCTCTCAACAGATCCACAAGGTAATTGTGGCCCTCGGCGACTACCTTGAAGTGAAGTGCCACCCCTGCATCGGAGGCACCAATGTCCGTGATGACATGAACCTCCTGTCCGAGGGTGTGCAGGTCATCATAGGCACCCCAGGCAGGGTGTTTGACATGCTCAAAAGGAAGGTCCTCTCGCCCTTCAAGATCTGCATGTTTGTCCTGGACAAAGCCGATGAGATGTTGTCCAGGGGGTTCAAGGACCAGATCTATGATGTCTTCAGCTGGCTCCCATCAGAAGTACAGGTATGAATAAAGCCAACAATCAGGAAATTTTGTTGAGATGCGACTTAGTGAACTTGTGTGTTAAAAGGATGGGAAAATGCCACTGCTAAATAAAAACCCTGTTTCTTGTAAATCAATGGCATTGATGGGTTTTTTTATGCCTCCTTGGTCATACAATGTTCATAGTTCATACTGATATTTGTTGGTGATCCAACGTTTTGCTCCAAGAACAATTCCTGCAGGATTTATGTTTTCAAAGATACAGGGTCGAGTTAATGTTGTCATTTTGGGTTTTAGATAGGGTATAGGTATCTAAATGGGTTTGGACTAGACCGATGTATTACCGCAGAGTGTTTGGTACTGGAGCATGCCTTGTACAACCATAGTCTTGATGGAAGAAATGATTGACTGCAAACCTTTTGCAATGAACTCTATGCAAATTTAAGGGCTCTTTTGCTCTTTTGGGCATTTCAGGGGCTATTTCGCCCTGAGCCCCCGTGTATTTTTTTCACTGGGTAAGTGTCAAGTTGATGCCGGGCAACAAAGTGTACAATTGTTCTAGGCCTTGTATAACACCAAGCTAAGCAATGTGCGTACAATCACGAGAACAATTTGCATGATCAATTGCTAAGCTTGTGTTATTTATGGGACCCAGATTTGGTGGAACCAGGAACTGGGTCCCGACAGGTTTTTTTTTTAAATGTCATTTTCACAAAATGTTCGGGCATGACAAATGCCACTGCTTTTTTGTGGCATTTGACTTGTTCCAAGAAAATGGATATGTTTGGAATTCTCCAGTTCCGTATTCCTTCCACAAAAAAAGCACCTGCACTGTAGCAGTGCTTCTCAGGAAGCATTGCAGTGACATTGAAGGTTGTCGTTGGAAGGTAGATTAAACAGCTTTGCATGTGGGTGAGATAAGAAACAGATCATGTAACTCATCTCAATTTGCAATGCTATACTAGATCAGCTCAATGACTTTGGTCTGGTAAATGGGCTCTGGATAAAAGAAAACGAAGGGGGTACATTTAAAACCATGCAAGGCAAATTCCAAAAGAATTCTTGTAGAGTAGAAAAAAGGTATACAGATGATATAGCCATTCATTAGGAAAAATACCAACCTATTTCAAAGATTTATTGTAGCCATTGAACGTAGTAATAAAGTCAAACCTGCTTTAGTGACCACCTGTCTACAAAGGCCACATTTGTTTCCCTTGAAAAATGAAAATTGTTTCTCATCGAATCATGTCGACTGTATAAATTAAAGGACAAGATAAATACAAAGTGAGCAAATGACAAGACAACCGTTTTTCTCTCAACAGATCCACAAGGTAATTGTGGCCCTCGGCGACTACCTTGAAGTGAAGTGCCACCCCTGCATCGGAGGCACCAATGTCCGTGATGACATGAACCTCCTGTCCGAGGGTGTGCAGGTCATCATAGGCACCCCAGGCAGGGTGTTTGACATGCTCAAAAGGAAGGTCCTCTCGCCCTTCAAGATCTGCATGTTTGTCCTGGACAAAGCCGATGAGATGTTGTCCAGGGGGTTCAAGGACCAGATCTATGATGTCTTCAGCTGGCTCCCATCAGAAGTACAGGTATGAATAAAGCCAACAATCAGGAAATTTTGTTGAGATGCGACTTAGTGAACTTGTGTGTGAAAAGGATGGGAAAATGCCACTGCTAAATAAAAATCTTGTAAATCAATGGCATTGATGGGTTTTTATGCCTCCTTGGTCATACAATGTTCATACTAATATTTTTTGGTGATCCAACGTTTTGCTCCAAGAACAATTCCTGCAGGATTTATGTTTTCAAAGATACAGGGTTCGAGTTAGGATTGTCATTTTGGTTTTTAGATAGGGTATAGGTATCTAAATGGGTTTGGACTAGACCAAGGTAGTTACCGCGGAGTGTTTGGTACTGGAGCATGCCTTGTACAACCATAGTCTTGATGGAAGAATTGATTGACTGCAAACCTTTGATGATGATCTTGTAAATTAGGTTGAGGTCTTACTATCTATTCTTGATAGATTGATGACTTACTCTTGCTGAAAAGGAATCATTCTCTCTTTCCCCATCATTCAAAATTGTGGAGCATTTTTTTGTTTCATGAAAAGGGGATTACTTTGCTCTGCAGAGTTAACATCACTGTGTAACTTTGAAGGATATAACTATCAGTATGTATCATAAATAATTTGTTGAATGGACAAAAATATATAGCCCTAAAACTATTTAGGATTAACATACAAAAAATGCCTATAGATAATCTCACTTATCCCAATCTCTATAATAGCTGTAGTGAACCCAGCTTTATCTTAAACTTTTATGATTGGTATGTCCTTGCAGGTTGTACTGCTGTCTGCCACCATGCCGGTTGATGTGCTGGAGGTCACCAAGAAATTCATGAGAGATCCTATCAGGATCCTGGTGAAGAAGGAGAAACTGAGTTTGGACGGTATCAAGCAGTTCTACATCGCCGTCGAGAAAGGAGGTAAGTATTACCAGAAATGGAAAAGAAAGGGACACAATAGACGATAGAAGAGAGGAAGATGGGAAAGCATCTTTATAGAGGCTGGTTTATTATTGCAGTCTAAATCAATACCTGTTTTTGAACCTTTTTATTTCATGAAAGGATGCTTTCACATTTGCTAATGGGATTATTTTTGTCATAGGGTTAAGGTTGCTGAGTTGCAATTGATCTTCAGGAAAGGGTTAGCAGACCTGCCAACCAGTACAATTAAGTCGTATTTTGTACGATTTTTAGAAGAAAATACGAATAAAAAAAATTGTGTTTTTTTGTGTGATTTTTTGTGTGTGTGTATGTGCCCTTTTCAATGGCAAAATGCCCATTCTATCCTGTCAAGTATACTACAAGCATCTCCCATCGACAATTTGGGGATGTTCATTGGTTCATCAAACACAACAGTCGTGACGAAATCATGCATATTCAACCAATGATCCATAACAAAAAATTCTTCCTGTATGTAGGAACTGTAAGAGGCATTGATCCGCGTAACAGTCCCATGTTTATTTTTAAGAATACAACTTTTGTCAGTAAAATACAACTTTTGGGATTAAAGAATACAGTTTTTGAATTCCAGAGGTTGGCAGGTCTGATAAGGGAATTGTGTAGTAGTAAGCCAATCGATTCAATAATTCTATCTAATGGGCTTTTGATTACCGTAGAGTTAATGGAGAGGCAATCCAGAACTAAAGATAAACACAAACAAAAACGGGAAGAAATGTTTTTACAAAATCAGTCGTTAAATGGGGCGGGAGAAAGAATGGATGCCTTCTTCTGCCGGTTGCAGGTCTTTGCGTTGGGAAAGGGCCATGAATATGATAAAAGGAACAACTTTGTTCATCCAATACTTTTGATTTTCCATGTAGTAGATTTACCTTCTTTATAAATATAAAATTGTTCAGTAATTATCCACCCTGTGATGAGATGCCAAAAAATAGCTGGAATTACCGTATGAAATACATTGATTCAAAGCTTTGGCGACTGAGGATAACTAAAACAGGAATGCACCTCTGATTCTCACAGAAAATAGGTTGTGCTTAATTATTTTTTTTGTTTTTGTTTTTCCTTTAAAAACATATTTAAATCAACCCAATGCAATTTATGTATGATTGTCATAGTGGTTCATTCGCATGACTCACGAGGAGCACCATGATGTGACATGGATGAGTACTATACAAGAAGTTCACCGCTACTATGATGTTGTTTTTATTTGTTTTAGGTTGAAGCCAAGTACAAGATGAAGCCAACGGAGCCCACGCCGTGGGCACATCTAGGAAGGAGTTTGCTGGCAAGACCAAGAGGTGAGTCTGAGAGCTCCGTTTGGAACACTTTGCTTTATCATCCACACTGTGATGAGATGCCAAAAAATAGCTGGAATTACCGTATGAAATACATTGATTCAAAGCTTTGGCGACTGAGGGTACCTAAAATAATATTGCCTTCCGTCTCTCAACAGAAGAATTCTTTTTTTGTTCTTTATCAATCCAATGCAATCTATGTATTCTTGTCATAATGGTTCATTCGTATGACTAAGTGCTTAAATCTCAGTCCATCATTAACATCCTTTAGAAACAACCAATTTACAGAACTTTGCTGCTCTCCATCCAGGTGTAAATATGTATCTGTTATGCTTGAGCATTAGATATCAAGCTGAAGAAAAGAAAATAAGATATATTAAGCGATAAGCAATTTTAGCATAGATGAGTACTATACAAGGAGCTTGCAATTACTATAGGATATTTTTTGTTTTCAGGTTGAAGCCATGTACAAGAAGGAGCATGAAGCCATCAGGGCCAACCCGAGGCCAATTCTAGGAAGGAGTTTGCTGTTAAGACCAAGAGGTGAGTCTGAGAGCTCCCGTTTGGAACACTTTGCTGTATCATCCACCCTGTGATGAGATGCCAAAAAATAGCTGGAATTACCGTATGAAATACATTGATTCAAAGCTTTGGCGACTGAGGGTACCTTAAACAAAATTGCCCTTCCGTCTGTCAACAGAAGAAATTTTTGTTTCTGTTTTTTTTCTTCTATATCAATCCAATGCAATCTATGTATTCTTGTCACAATGGTTCATTCGCATGACTGAGGGCTTAATTCTCAGTCCAACAGACCAACACTAACACTTTAGAAACAGTCAGTTTACAGAATTTTGCTGCTCTCAATCCAGGTGTAAATTTGTTCCTGATATGCTTGAGCACTAGATATCAAGCTGAAGAAAAGAAAAAAAAATATATGGAGCGATATTTAGCATAGATGAGAACTATACAAGGAGCTTGCAATTACTATGGGGAATTTTTTGTTGTTTTCAGGTTGAAGCCATGTTTAAGAAGGCTCATGAAGCCATCAGGGCTGAACACGACGTCAATTCTAGGAAGGAGTTTAATGGCAAGACCACGAGGTAAGAACTCCCATTTTGAACACTTTGCTGTATCATCCACCCTGTGATGAGATGCCAAAAAATAGCTGGAATTACCGTATGAAATATATTGATTCAAAGCTTTGGCGACTGAGGGTACCTAAAATAATATTGCCTTCCGTCTCTCAACAGAAGAATTCTTTTTTTCTTCTTTATCAATCCAATGCAATCTATGTATTCTTGTCATAATGGTTCATTCGTATGACTAAGTGCTTAAATCTCAGTCCATCTTGAAACAACCAATTTACAGAACTTTGCTGCTCTCCATCCAGTTGTAAATTTGTATCTGTTATGCGTGAGCATTAGATATTAAAGCTTATCTGCCGTAGTTTACAGGAGGGATTAGACCGCTCTGCAAGGTCACTGGACAGGTGGTTATCTCATTAACTCAGCTCTCAGTTAACATAAGAAAAAGAGGATCATGGGGGACCAATGGTCACCGATTAGGCATTGTTTGTTATATAGAGGGCGCAAGTAGCTACCAGTAGTGCAGTGGGCCTTTAAGCTGAAGAAAAGAAAATAAGATATATGAAGCGATAAGCAATTTTTGCGTAGATGAGTACTATACAAGGAGCTTGCAATTACTATAGTGAATTTTTTGTTTTCAGGTTGAAGCCATGTACAAGAAGGCGTATGAAGCCATCAGGGCCGACCCGAGGCCAATTCTAGGAAGGACTTTGCTGGCAAGACCAAGAGGTAAGAACTCTCATTTTGAACACTGTATCATCCACCCTGTGATGAGATGCCAAAAAATAGCTGGAATTACCGTATGAAATACATTGATTCAAAGCTTTGGCGACTGAGGGAAACTAAAATACAATTGCCCTTCCGTCTCTCAATAGAAGACTAAGTTCTCAAATCTCAGTCCAACACTAACATCCTTTAGAAACAAATCAATTCACAGAAGTTTGCCTCTCTCCATTCATGTGTAAATTTGTATCGTGATATGCTTGAGCACTAGATATCAAGCTGGAAAGAAGAAAAACATATATGGAGCGATAAGCAATTTTAACTCTGGATTGCTCCAATAAAGCTCTGCGAGAAAAAAACAATTAAAAAATATGAGATAATAACGGACTTTAAGGGATTCTTTTGCAATGAAGTCTTGCTTGTCTGATAGTAAATCACAAAAAGCTCACGTAAATAAAAATGTCTTATACATTCTGCTTGGCTATAACCAGATAGAATATTGGAGCACGAGGAGCATTATGGTGTGACATAGATGAGAACTGTCCAAGAAGCTTGCAATTACTGTGGTGAATTTTGTTTTCTTCTTCAGGTTGAAGCCATGAATCCATCAGGGCCGAACCCGACGCCAAGGCTAGGAAGGAGTTTGCTGGCAAGACCAAGAGGTGAGAGCTCCCTCCTCCCGTTTTGAACACCTTGTATTGTAATGGTTTTGTGCTGAGAAAAAAAATTGTGTTTTTAAATTTTTTACAAATTAGTTTCTGATATGACATTTGTACTTCTGTTTTGAGTACATTTGTTGGAAGTTGATCAGATTTATTACAGCCTCCATAATCCCTACAGCTGTACATGACATTATTTTTTCCCCTTGATGATTCTATCAGGTTCCAAATCCCTACTAGAGCTTGAAAGGGACCTGTTTGTTATGAAGGAAAATGAGAAAGAAAATATTCTGGTCATTTATATACATGTAGGACCTTGGACACGCCCTGCTCGATATGGAAGTGTGCTAGTTTTATCTCTTCAAATGCTGCTAATTTCCCTTGAATGGGTTGCTGTATCATCCACCCTGTGATGAGATGCCAAAAAATAGCTGGAATTACCGTATGAAATACCCTGATTCAAAGCTTTGGCGACTGAGGGTAACTTAAACATAATTGCCCTTCCATCTCTCAACAGAAAAAGGTTTTTTTTCTTTAAAAACAAATCAATAAAGATTTTTTGCTGCTCACCATCCAGGTGTAAATTTGTATCTGATATGCTTGAGCACTAGATATCACTTTGGAGAAAAGGGAGACAAAAAAATATCGAGCGATAAGGAATTCTTGCTCTGGATTGCTCCAATAAAGCTCTGTGGAAAAAATAAAAAACACTAACAGACTTAAAGTGATTTAATTGCAATGAAGTCTTGCCTGTTTGATAATAAATCACAAGCTCACAGAGATAAAAATGTATTTGCTTGGCTATAATCAGATAGGATATTGAAGCACGAGGAGCATCATGGTGTGACATAGATGAGAACTATAAATGAAGCTTGCAATTACTATGGTGAATTTGTTTTTTTTTCTTCTTCAGATTGAAGCCATGTACAAGAAGGTGCATGAATCCATCGGGGCCGAACCCGAGGCCAAGGCTAGGAAGGAGTTTGCTGGCAAGACCAAGAGGTGAGAGCTCCCTCCTCCCGTTTTGAACACCTTTACTGTATTGAAATGAGATCAGATTCAGTAGATCCTCCGTAACTTTAAAAATTGTTTAGTAATTATCCACCCTGTGATGAGATGCCAAAAAATAGCTGGAATTACCGTATGAAATACATTGATTCAAAACTTTGGCGACTGAGGGTATTTTGATCATGAAGAACTAAAAGCGTTTGCACTAATAATTGTATTACATGCCATCTGTATCGTGGAGCATTGCATTTAGATCCATGTGCTTGATGGAGCAATTTTTAGCTCTGGATTACTCCAATAAAGCTCTGTGAAAACATAATAAAAAAATAAGATTATAACAGATTCAATTGCAATAAAGTCATGCTTGTCATTAAGTGAATCACAAAAAGCTCCTGTTGATAAAAATGAATTTTGTATTCTGCTTGGCAAGAACCTCGCCATTATTAATGTGATGTTTTCTTTTGTTTTCAGGTTGAAGCCATGTACAAGATGCCGCATGAATGAAGCTATCAGGGCCAAACCCAAGTCTAGGGAGGAGTTTGCTGGCAAGAAGCAAGAGGTGAGAACTCCCTCCCCTGTTTTGAACACCTTGTGTTGAAATGAGATCAGATTCAGTAGATCCTCTATAACTCTAAAAAGGTTAAACAACACTTGCTCCTACGACTGTTGCTTGGCCTCAATTTCCTTGCTGTATCATCCACCCTGTGATGAGATGCCAAAAAATAGCTGGAATTACCGTATGAAATACATTGATTCAAAGCTTTGGCGACTGAGGGTAGCTAAAATACAGTACAATTGCCCTTTCGTCTCTCAACAGAAGACCAAGTGCTCAAATCTCAGTCCAACGCTGACATCCTTTAGAAACAATCAATTTACAGAAGTTTGCCGCTCTATATCCAAGTGTAAATTTGTATCTGATGTGTTTGAGCACTAGATATTAAGCTGAAGAAGAGAAGGGAAATATGAAGCGATAAGCAATAATAAGCTTTGGATTGCTCCAATAAAGCTCTGTGAAAAAAACAATAAAACAACACAAGATGATAACAGATCAATTGCAATGAAGTCTTGATTGTTAGATAGTATATCACAAAAGCTTACGTAGATAAAAAGTATTTTTAATTCTGCTTGGCTATAACCAGATGGGCTATTGGAGCATCATTGTTTGACATAGATGAGTACTATAAAAGAAGCTTGCAATTACTATGGTGATTTTGTTTTTCTTCTTCAGGTTGAAGCCATGTACAAGAAGGCGCATTAAGCTTTCAGGGCCGAACCCAAGGTGAAGTCTAGGAAGGAGTTTGCTGGCAAGACAAGAGGTGAGAGCTCCCTCCTCCCGTTTTGAACACCTTGTATTGAAATGAGATCAGACTCAGTAGAGCCTCCATAACTCTAACAAGGTTTTACGACACTCGCTCCTACGACTGGTGCTTGGCCTCAATTTCCTTGCTGTATCATTCACCCTGTGATGAGATGCCAAAAAATAGCTGGAATTACCGTATGAAATACATTGATTCAAAACTTTGGCGACTGAGGGTATTTTGATCATGAAGAACTTGAAGCGTTTGCACAAATAAAAAATGTAGTCCATGCCATCTGTATTGTGGAGCAATGCATTAGGATCCATGTGCTTGATGGAGCAATTTTAGTTCTGGATTACTCCAATAAAGCTCTGTGAAGAAAAAAATGATAAAAAACAAGATAACAACAGACTTCAAGTGATTCAATTGAATGAAGTCATGCTTGTTATTAAGAAAATCACAAAAAGCTCCCGTTGATAAAAATGAATTTTGTATTCTGCTTGGCAATAACCAGATAGGATATTGGAGCACAAGGAGCATCATGGTGTGACATAAATGACTACTATAAAGAACCTCGCCATCATTAACGTGATGTTTTCTTTTGTTTTCAGGTTGAAGCTATCAGGGCCGAACCCGACGCCAAGGCTAGGAAGGAGTTTGCTGGCAAGACAAGAGGTGAGAGCTCCCTACTCCCATTTTGAACACCTTGTATTGAAATGAGACCAGATTCAGTAGAGCCTGCATAAGTCTAATAAGGTTTTAGGACACTCGCTCCTAAGACTGATGCTTTGCCTCAATTTCCTTGCTGTATCATCCACCCTGTGATGAGATGCCAAAAAATAGCTGGAATTACCGTATGAAATACATTGATTCAAAACTTTGGCGACTGAGGGTATTTTGATCATGAAGAACTTGAAGCATTTGCACTAATAACCATTGTATTACATGCCATCTGTATTGTGGAGCAATGCATTAGGATCCATGAAAAAAACATGATAAAAAACAAGATAACAGATTTCAAGTGATTCAATTGCAATGAAGTCATGCTTGCTATTAAGTGAATCACAAAAAG
Source organism: Strongylocentrotus droebachiensis (assembly GCA_035222895.1). NCBI lineage: Eukaryota > Metazoa > Echinodermata > Echinoidea > Camarodonta > Strongylocentrotidae > Strongylocentrotus > Strongylocentrotus droebachiensis. The sequence continues at coordinate 131,017 of JAVYIG010000408.1, read as the reverse complement.
CTCACATAGATATAAATGTATTTTGTATTCTGCTTGGCAATAAGCAGATAGGATACTGGAGCACGAGGAGCATTACATGGTGTGACATAGAAGAGTACTATACAAGAAGATCGCAATTACTAAGGTGATCATGTTTTCTTCTTCAGGTTGAAGCCATGTACAAGAAGACGCATGAAGCCATCAGGGCCGAACCCGACGCCAAGGCTAGGAAGGAGTTTGCTGGCAAGACCAAGAGGTGAGAACTCCTTCCTCCTGTTTTGAACACTTTGATGGGTGCTCTGCCAATTGCACTAGGCTTTTTTTCATGAAAGGTGCAAGGCAAGGGTTAGAGTTGCGATTGGGTTGTAGGTTGGGCTTATAGGGTTAAGTATAGTGTTTGATCCAGGGTTTTGTTCAGAATTTGGTTGGTATTTTATTAATAACAAGTTACAATAATTGTTGTAAGCTACTGAAATCGTGGCATCTGATTGGCTGAGAGCAAATTTGTCACAGATATTTAGCATTTGTTATTATGGAACAGGGCCATGAATTTATTATCACAGCAACATGTGTCATACAAATCATTTTCATTCCGATATCTTGATTTTTTTTTGCTTCAGATGGAACCGTGCCAAGCTCACCGTGCTCAAATGCAAGGACCATGTCCGGCAGAAGAACCCAACCAATCTCAAAACTAAGTCATCCACTCCTCATCCTCCTCTTCATTATGGACAATATAACCCTGGACAGAAGTGATTATGTCTGTGACTGGCATTGGGCTAGTAAAACATAGCAAATAAATACTGATGACAGATGTATTTAAAAAAACATATTATTTGTGTGGGGTTTCATTTCTTATTGGCAGAGCTTCTTTAATATGTAGTAACTAACCTGATCGAATGTAATCAGTACAGATTGAAGGTGTGATTGATACATTATCAAATAAGTGGAAGTACTAGAAAGCAACAGCCCAGAATTCAGCACTAGAGAAACTCTTGTATGTGTTGGTAATCGCAAGTGTTATGCGGAAAGTCCATTATCAATGGGCATGTTTGAATGTGGGTGAAAGAGGTGAAAAAGAATTTCTGAGAGATCTAGTGAGGAAATGTGAATCATAATTATCTAGGTGAGAAGACCAAGGTCACGTATTCCAAGTATTACAGACAAATCCAACCTTAATAGTGAATTGCTCTGAAAGATGGCAAAAAAGTTAGAGAAGCAATTTGGTAAAATTTTGAACAAAATCGGGCAAACTCAGAATAGTTGAAGTGTAATAATTTTATAGGAAAAAAAAAGAAAAAGAATGCAAATGGTTTGAAATAAATGTGGATTTTGGTGTACGAGTGCACATGTAGGAATGAAGCATGGAATGAAAAAGAATGAAAGATGTGACAAAGAAGTCGAGAGAGATGAAGTGAACTATGGAGAAAAAGAAAAAGGTGTGAACGTCGAAGCAAAACAAATCTCCTCCACAGTGCCCCATATAAGTCACTGAAGCATGTTTTCTGTGTGATATAAATTAGTTGTGGATTTTTGTAAAAATAAATGCTCTGGGAAAGTCTAGATTTTTCTCTCTCTCTTTTATGAAAATGCACAAACTCAACATACATGTAGGAACAAAGGAAGCAAGAACAGAATATAAGACAGGGAAAATCATTCATATGTGAACAATTTTCATGATGAATTATCAATTATCCGAGGTATATCAATCCACACCTTGCAATTGCAATCAAACAAATGTCCCACAAATATTCATTTGGAAAATGCATTTAATATAATTTTCATCTGTTATTTACAAAAATTTGTAACATTTGCCTGCATTATCATAGAAGAGGTTTACAATGGGAAAAGAAAAAAATGGCGAAGCATATATTCTGGAGCCATTATACACAACTTCTTTACTTTAACATGATAATGTCTTTTAAAAACATTATTTCCTTCTTACCAACACAATTTATAATCGGAAACAGAAATTTGCTAAAATTAAGGCTCTATTGTCCTATTTTCATCGATATAATATTTTCTGTATTTAAAGCTTGGGTTTAATGATGGTTGCTATACATACACGTACATTTACATGTATTTTGATATCGGAGTCTGAATCCAATAAAATTAACATATCATTAAAGGTTTTACATTTAATGTAAATTTTGTAAAGAATTAAATAATTATAATACGTTAAAAGATTTTTATACATTAATATTTTCACATTGAAAATTACAAATGTATAGTGGCAATTACCTTGTTATATCATGGTAAATAAACCTAATATTAAGAGATTTGACCATCAAAATCACCTTCTTATAACAGATACCTCGTTATATCAGAGATTTTTATCCCGAGTTCCCACTGTACCAGCTAATAGCTCAGAAATTAACAAATGATGTTGAGGAAAAAAATTAACCCATTTATCATGAAAATAAAATAATTGTCCAAAAACACTTCAAAGTTGCAGCATTTTGATTATGATACTCCATGATTATGAGATTATATAGCTTTACAAATAACCACTGAATTTCATATTTTGTACAGGAGATGTTATCGTTGTTCCTTTCATTTGAGTTGTATTAATAATAATTAATAATAGTAAAATTTATATAGCGCTTAATACTAATGTTTCTATTTGTGTTGTACCATTATTGCCACAGCCATTTTTATGTACACTACACTGTTGTTACATTAATAACAAATCTGCTGACTTTGAACAGAATATTTGGACATACACTTACAACCTACATCAACAAGAATATATAAATACTGGGGAAGCATAACTTGAAGGCAATAAAATACTTGATTGCATTGACAAAAATAAACATTAAAGATAAAGTCCAGTTCTGGTAAAAAAAAGAAAATTCATTCTCACAGAATCAAACAAAACTTATACTGAATGTTCAAGATTACAAACAAATGACATTTGCCAAACAATTTTGGAAGAAAATGTATACTGGCTGAGTAATGAGCATAGAAAGATAAGGAAATCAGGGTAGTAATAGCCCCGACACCATGTGTGTTGTCCCATATATAGCTTTCTGTGTACAGTGCTTGTTACTTTACCAAGACTCGGCCAAATTTGTTATGATTTTGATGACTCCAGAACCTTGCAGTGCACACCAATACTTAAATGCTACATGATCAACTGTTTCTGATCCATTCCACACCTTTTCTTTCACAATGCAATGGCATTACCAGAACTGGAGTTTATCTTTAACATACTGTATTATGAAAATAAAAATGACATGTAGTTCATATTTGATAGTTCTTAGCAAATCTTTGTTGAACCCCAACTTGTCTACCAATACTCTTTATGATTATCGGTATCTTTTCAAACATTGAAATTAGTGAATTCTCTGTACATTAGTATCAAGTAATCAAAAAACATGACAAATAGTGATGAGAAATGCTAGTAGTATGCTACGATAATTTTATTTTTCCTACATCCCCATCGTGATATCTGGGAACACATAAAGGGGATTCTTCTTTTCACCACTGTGTGTACCTACTAAGCGACGGGTAGTGTACTTACGAACTGGCCATAAAAAAGTTAATACTTCATTAACACTTTGGTTGCCTTCTTTGCCTATCTACACAGTCCCTCTTTAGACACCTGTGCAATTTTGCACAAAACAGTGGGCACCAATCGACCGAAGAATGACTATGTGCAATACAATTACTTAACCCTTTAACACCTGTACCTGTATGTATCAACCTTGCACTGGAAACAGTTAAATAATCTTGAAAACTTTAAATATCAATCAGATAAACAATGTGGCACAGGAACACTATTTGTTTGGCATATAAAGAGTTAAATATATCTGTACAAATTTTTAATAAATTTTAGTCTACGGTACTAAAAATCAAGATGGAACTTTGTTGTTGCTAAATTATGTGTTACTTCAATATCAACCTTGAACCCTGTTGATGGATTTTTACATACGGTAGATGTAAATGAATGAATCGAACCCTGCATATTAAGACCACTGCAACTCTACTATCTGGCAATGATGGCATTTTGATGTAGATTACATAAGGTAATATTGGAGCGCTTTGAGCACCCTGCAGGATGGATATGTGCGCTATATGAATATCCAATATTATTTTTTATTATTATTATATTTAAAAAAATGTAAATGTTATCCAATTTTATTGGCAGGTAAACTTAGTGGTTTCTCTGTGTATCAGCAATGGCTACTAAACAAAAGATTCCACCATATACAATGTTGTACAATGAAACGGGTAATTGCACATGGATCTAATAACAGATTAATATATAAAGTAGTAGTGTGATTTAGCTTCTGGATACTTCTCAATGGCCACTGAACATAATCATTAATGACCAACAAATTCACTACTGGTGACCATATGTGATCTATGTCTAGTCTCACTACATGGAATAAAGCAGGGTTCCACAAAAACTTTTTTGGAAGGGGATCTGGTATGCACTTTTTAGGGCGTCTACGTACACGCCCCCTATGTTAAGTTTCAACAAATTTGGGGGCTCCAGACTTGGATTTTGAACACCCATGTGTCCAGGCACCTGTTAATGTCAAGCCCTGAAAAAAATACTAATACTGCCTTCATATAAAACTCAAGTCAGTGACACTCCTAATACTCCAACATTATTCCATTGACCGCGGTCATAGTCGAGCAGCCTGGGTGGAGAGAGGCAAACATGAATTAATGTCACACCCAAGGACATTAGTATCACTACCAGGATAGGATTTGAACCCTACACCTTTTGATTGAATGTCAAGTGAATTTCCTTCAGTGTTCATGGACATTGGTCATCGACATGAAGGCATGGCTATTTCATTTCTGGTGATCATTGGTCATCAACATGCTGGCCTGACTAATTCATTCTTCGAGCATCGGTGGCCATGGGTCATCTACATCGATGCTTCACTACTCGTCATTGGTCATCAACATACTGGTCTGACTACTGGGGCACCGGTGTTCATTGGTCATCTACATCAATCCCCCAGTCATCGTCACCCCATCCTTCGGCATCCTGTCATAATGAAAATAAGACAGCCTCAGATTAAGAAGAGATAACATGAAATCGTAGATGAACATAGACCACTTATTCTTTACATAGTCTCTTGAGGTTGGCAATACACCGTTTCAAATATATTTTCTATTTCATAACATACAAGAATCATATGTATACAATTTGAGTTTCACAAAACACAATGCTGTAGAATTGTTAAGGCAATAAGATTGCCCTCTATTGGAACAAAAGCATTTAATTTTGCCCAGCTCATATTGACTATGAAATATTGCGAATTTTTGCCTCTGCTCTTTGTGCAATTCTCACTTCCACACAAGTGCTGTGAAATTATATAACATTTATATAACATTTATATAACAGCTGTAGACGGATCATAAATACCATGTCTTTACCTCATCTAAACCTTTTTAATAGAGAGTTAGAGACATTGTCTATAATTTTGAAAAGTAAAAAATTACCATCAAGTTAAGATTTAAACTATTACCTCATCACCATCATTGGCGACAGCAAAGGACAATGCTCCAGTAGCATGAGTTCGGTCATCTTTTGGCGAGTCTTTCTTTTCTGCCGTCTTTGCTGAGCCTTCTAAAGTAGTCTTTGAAGAGAAACTAAGTTTAGGTTCCATCTCTGCAAAGAGATCATCCTCTGGGTTTGGCTTTGACTTGAGCTTAACTTCAGGTATATCATAGATACCAAAGTCTTGATTCGGATCAAGAGTTCTTTTTTTCCATTTCGTTGTTGATAGGGGTGCACTTTGTGTTGCTGCTGCTTTGGCCGTTTTAGAGTCCTTAGGTTTTGCTGTATCGGCAGTCTTTGGCACAGGAGTTTCCTTTTTAGGAGGCACCATGTCTTTGAGTTTGAGAGGTTTGCCAGTCCCTTTGAGCGATGAGACGAGGATCTTTGGTGGTGATGACTCGGCGGCTGTTCTAACAGGGCTTCTGATTGGCTGATTCTGTCCAGGGGCATCCGCATCTTCCCAGTCCGACCAATCCTCATCAGGTTCTGTTCCGTCTTGCGTTGGGCTCTTTCTTGTCAATTCCTCGCTTTCAGGAGCTTCATCGGGATCTGCCGCTGGAAAGTCCGTAGGAGATGCTGTCGAGGGATCCACTCCAAGAGGAAACGAGCCATTGTCAATGCTGCCCTCTGGTGACAGACGATGGGAAAGACTGCTGAGCTGTTCCTTATCTGGAGACAATGGAGCTATAAGTGATGTGGAATTTAAAAGGATGAAAAATAATATTAAATAAATCACCAACACCAAGGAGTCCAACTTGGTATGGAGTTAGCTTTGATACAGCCAGAATAATGAAGGAATAGAATTGATAAACTTTAATGAATATTAAATTGGGGATAGGAGAGTTGTTCTGTCCTACAAATAAGTTATTTCCATATTTCTTCAATGAAAGCATTCTATGTAGCATACTTGATAATGCAAATGAATAACATGAAACGAAACAAAAATACCAATGGTAAAATGATCACCTACAAATGTGACAAGGGTCTGGGCAAAGTTGATAACTATGTCACTGCATATTTCCAACTTTCACATCTTCGAATGCTTTGCTTCACTCTAGGATGCATCAAAGAAAACTACAACCCCCCCCCCCCCCAAAAAAAAAAAAAAAAAAAAAAAAATTAAACTTTACCTTTGGCTTTGCTTTCCATCATCTTTCTCTTCTCCTCCCTCTCTCTCCTCCTCTGCTCATTCTTCACCCTCATCTCCTCTCTCCTCTTCTCCCTCTCTGCTTTCCTCGATGCAGAAACCATCGCATCCTCTCCGACGGCCACGCCCGTCTCGGAGGACGTCTCCTCCTCTTCCACCTCCAGCTTGCCTACCAGGGCTCCGCCCTTGGTGGGGTGGGATCCGGCGGGAGAGGAGGGGTTGGGGTCCATCCCAGGGAGGGTGATGACACCACTCACAGCCGTCAGCTTGGGAATGTTGAGCATCTCTTTGGTATTGCTTGGTTTGGTTGGAAACTGATAATGAAACAAATACCAGGGTGCATTTCAGTCAGGATGAGTGAACAATGAAAGATTTGCTATCACGCAAGTCATTTTCAAAAGTAAAACAATGGGAATGAAGGGTTGTTTTCCTTCTGTCTTTCTCTGTTTAGATTTACAACATTATTTTATAAGAGAAGGTCAGGTTCAGATGAAGAGGGAAATATTTTGTGAGCTTTTCTCATTCTAAGAAGACTCTCACAGTAGAAATATCCGCTGAAAAGGATTGCTCTTCAAATGCTCTTACATTTGAAAATATGACAATAGCTGAAAAGTTTGAACCAAAATGTCATGCCTCTTGTTTGTTTGTTTGTGTGTGCGCTGCATATGATTTTTAACAAGATTGAGTTCATTTGTTTTGATTCTTATCACATCAAGGCCTAAAAAATGCATTAAAGTCACTGAGTAGTCGGCTCTCATGGGGAATTCGACACCGTTCGGGTGTTTACCCAATAACAGGTGTTGTCAATCACCAGGGTTAGCCTTGAGTTTTATGACCATTGGACCTTATGTAATGCTTTGATTTGCCCGAAGACTCTCGAGCTCTCCGAGAGATTAGGGGGTAATTCTTGACTGGACTATGGGTTTGCTGTGTGCAAATTTGTACCCCCATTAATGGTATTTCCACCAAGTCTGGTGTCAGCGAACTATGGCCTTCTGCACATGGAAACTGGCGATCCACTCCCTTTAAATCAAATGTACTTCAAAATTAAACAGTCCCCAATTGCTTCATACAGGTTCTTTCTAAATGATATGTTCTCAACTTTATCATAACAATTAAGTTTTGTCCCAGAAATACATCTTGGCACAGTACAGTTAAACTAGCTCGATATCAATCACTGAAAAATACTTAACTAATTAGGGATCCAGTTACTTAGTCTCAGATTCTGAAACAAAATCCTGGATTTAGCTCATGCTACAATGATAATTATAAGCCTTTATGTCAGTCAGGAACCCCATGACTTTTACAAGCCGATGGCCTGTCTGATTATCAAGATATTTATGATTGGAATTCAAAACCAAATTTTAAGTTTTCCTAACGGTTTTCATAACACTACAGTCTATTGGGGAAAACGAGTATGGTAAAACTGGTCACTCAAAGATTTTTACTTTTTTGAGGCACTTCTTGATCATTTTGAAGCGCGATGTTATTAGGGCTTCAATATTACACCATATCACAGACACTAATAACATGTAAGGCCTTGCATCCCAGATTTAACATTGTTAAACGAGGCCTTTTAGCAACACATACCTTGGGACGACCTTCGACAAAAAACTTGCCCCGTTCTCCCCCGACAACTACCTCTGGCCCCAAGAGATGAACGAGTTCAGCCAAGGCACGCAGACTGTCTGCTACAAGATTGGTGTGATGGTCCTTCAAACCCAACAGAAGCTGGAGAGGAGAAGGAAAGGTCAAAGGAGAGGTCAAAGGAGAGGTCAAAGGGCAAGGGAAAGGTCAAAGGGATAGGTCATTGCTAACCAAAAGAGTATAGCGTATACATGTTATTGACTAGGGTGTGGAATTTACATTTCTGATGAAATGCATGGCAGAACTGGGACCCGTTTCACAAAGCCTTTTTTCAATGACAAATGACAAAAATTTGTGATATATCTGTTGATAACCGATCAGTAGCAAGGATTTCAGTAGCTAATAACAAAGACTGACATTTGTCACAGATGACAAGTCTTGTGAAATGGGACCCTGGTGTCTATGGAGTAGTCATAAAGTTTAGTATTATTCTCATTCCCAAACACATTTTTGTAATAGAACTTACAGTATATAATGTACTTATGTGTAGAAAAACTTCACACTCATGAACATCATTTGCAAAAGAGTGCTTGTATTGTAACAAGTTGGGTCTTTTCCTTGTCTTTTCCATAGGCTCCGCCACTATATCTCTTAATTTCAACTTAATGGACAATATTCTGAATAGTGTGTACCTGTATTTTATGTACACATATATTATAATCATTTTCAATATGTTGTTACACTCTTTGTAAAATGAGATATTGTGGAAACCAATAAACTATCTATCTATCTATTGTGATTTAAGTCAATCAGGAAGAAGTTCAGTCCCTTATATAACCACAGGACAGCAGCTTCATGTATCATTGGGTATTACAGTCTACTTCTTTTGCTGGCACAAATCCTTGTGGGTCGTTGACTCGGTGTGCATAACAGTGTCAGCTATATTGTTATTATAATTATTATCACCATCATTATTATCATCATCACCATCATCATCATCATTATTATCATCATTATCATCATCATCATCACCACCCTGTTTAATACCTGAGGTAGTATGGTCCTTTTCAGAGTTCCTTCGTCAAAGAGGTCCACATAACCGGGAAAATACATGAGAAGGAGGCTACGGATGTGCATCTCCCTCGACGGGAAGACCTGAGCAATGATGGGGATCATGTGACGCTGAAACATATCCAGAGGCAGTATGGGATTGATACGGCCGGGCAGGAACTCTGGATTCTTCTTGGACTCTGAAACACGAGAGGAATAACAATTGTTGATTGGTATAAAATTGAAACTGGATTTTGAATTGGAGAAGTGGGGAGTGGCTCAGTAGTAAAGCAGTGGTTTTGTAAACGGGAGGTCCCGGGTTAAAAACCAAGTCGATGTGCTATTCTGTGTGTACTCTATTTTCCTCCAAGAAGTTCTAATGGGGCGGACTATGTTGACCATGTAATTTCGACAATTGATTTTTTACTTGTAAAATATCCTGACGCGGGGATAACCGTACTTGGTGATTTTAATGATCTAAGTTTTCAAGAAATTTTAAGAGATGATAGTTTTAGACAAGTAGTCAACAAACCAACTAGGGGATGTAATATACTTGATAAGATTTTTACAAACTTTTCCGAATTTTATGCAAATATTTCAATTCTTCCTCCAATTGGTAGAAGCGATCACAATTGTATTATTTGGCATTCAACTATTGGTTCAAAAAATACTACTAATAAAAAGACCAGGATTGTTCGTCCTTTGAAGGACAGTGGATTACGATTATTTGGTCAATGGTTGACTGCACAAACTTGGGAAGAAGTATTTTTAGATACCTCTGATTTATCATTAACGTGTAATAGGTTAATTGACACCATTAAATGTCACCTTGATCTATACTTACCTTCGCGTGAAGTGAAAGTGAGTAGTACTGACAAACCTTGGGTAACTCCATTTATCAAATCACTTATTCGTGACCGACAAAAAGCTTTTAAAAAAGGAAACGATACTCTTTGGAGGCATTTAAGAAATAAAGTTGCTCAAGCTATTTCTGTTGCAAAAAAGAATTATTATAATACTCGTATTAAAAAGGAAAAGTTGAATAATCCTTCAGCCTGGTATAGACATATAAAGATACTTACAAATGGTAACCAGGACCATATTCCGATAATTATTCCTGGTATTGATGTTCAAAGTACGCAGTATCCTAAACAAGCAGCTAATGCAATTAATGATTTTTTTGTGTCTATTGCTTCTGATCTTTCTCCTTTAAACAGGAAATCATTACCAGCCTTTTTACCTTCTCAGTGTGAAAGCCCAGAGATTAGTTGTTGGGCAGTTTATTGTAAACTGCGTAAAATGCAGCTACATAAAGCATCTGTTAGAGACGATCTTCCTATTCGCATAATTAGAGAATTTGCATGTGAATTGAGTGTACCGGTTACTAGGATCCTTAATATATCTTTTAGACAAGGAGTTGTCCCTTCACAGTGGAGATCCGCTCAAGTAACTCCTATTCCAAAATCGCACCCACCTTGTATTAATAATCTGCGTCCTATAGCTTTGACCTCACATTTTTCTAAGTTAGCTGAATCTTTTATGGCTCAATGGTTATTGAAAGATATTGAGAAACTCATTGATATACATCAGTTCGGTAACAGACCAGGGTTATCTACTACACATTATCTTGTTGGCCTTTTACATCATCTTTATAAACATGCAGAAAACAACAGGTCTTTATCAACTATTGTATGTACAGATTTTAAAAAGGCTTTTGATCGCTTAGATCACAACATTCTAATTGAAAAAATGGTTAATATGCACATAAGACCTTGGATAATAAGTTGGATCATAAGTTTTTTAGAATGTCGTAAACAAAGTACATTATATAATGGAACTCTGTCTGATATTAAATTTTGTCATGCCGGTGTTCCCCAAGGGACACGACTTGGCCCAATTCTGTTCTCAATTATGGTTAATGATTTATGTGAAAATATTCCTATACATTACTTCAAATATGTTGATGATTTATCTTTAGTACAATGTCGTAAATCAACAGACGTTTCACAATTACAACCCATACTTAACTCTGTGCAATACTGGTCTCAATCAAACAATATGTCACTCAATCCTTTGAAGTGTTTTACCCTGCAGGTTACTTTTATGAAAAATCCTGCTCCTCCTGAAGTTCTTTCCATTAATGACTCTACTCTATGCAATGTACAAACTCTCAAAATTCTTGGAGTAATTATACAATCTGATTTAAAATGGAATTTACATGTTAATGATTTAGTCAAAAGGTGCAATAGAAAACTGTACATGTTGAGGAAACTTAAGAAATTCAATTTACCGTTTAAAGATTTAGTGACAATATACGTAGGTTATATACGACCAATTTTAGAATATTGTGCTCCAGTGTTCCATAGCAGTCTTACAGTAGAACAAAATAATAATCTTGAAAAAATACAACGTAGAGTATGTAAGATTATTTTAGGGCCTAGTTACATTACCTATTCTAATGCATGTCAAGTATGCAATTTACCAACTCTTGAGGAGAGGAGACTAGCACTTTGTAGAAAATTCGCAAAATCCCTTTCAAATCACTCTATTTGTCAGACCTGGTTACCTGAGAAAAAAAACACTAATATCACTCTTCGCCGTATCCCCATTTATCAACAATTTCAATTCAAAACAAACAGATTTAAAAATAGCCCACTGTCATTTTTAGTTGACATACTCAATAAAAGTTGAAAAAAAAAGAAAAAAAAAAAAAACTTGTTTAATTTTTTACTTTTATCGTTATTGCAGGTATACTAAGTGCTTGTCTCCTCCCCCAAGCAGGCTGTTTAAAATGTACCTATTTTAATCTTTTTACCATGCTTGTATTGAATTTTATAGGACATTTGTAAACAATTACAGCTGTATTTCTGGAAACTTGTGCAATGTGTTTATGGATTTTAGTTACAGTATCTAAGTCTTATTTTTTACATTGCTAGTTTTTTACATGTATATATTTAAAAGTGTTATCCATTGTGCCGAACATGTAAACATGAATATTCCAGCCTAGACTGTCCTTCATGTAAAATTGTATTTGTATGAACCATGTTTCTGCTAATAAAAACCATTTTTGAATTGAATTGAATTGAAATTGAATAGGGCCCTTTGGTAAGGCATTAATCTTTATTGCCAAGTTTCTCGGGGTGGACGTGAAGCCGTCGGTCCCCCAGTTGCTTAGTTACATTACTTACAAGCATACACATGCTTTTCTTAGCAGTCAGAAACCAACCAACCAACCATATGCATTGAATTGTGATTTATCAAGTTGAACAATGCAAAACCCTTGTGATTTATAATTATTGGACCTTATCATCATGTGAATTGATACACAGTATCTAAGTCATGTTGCATGTTTGAAAACTTTGTGGCACTCTAAGGGTTAAAACATTGTTTTGTCCTGCTGTGAATGGGGTAACAATTCAAATAAAACATAAAGCCTCTGAAAACAAAAACATACAAAATCATACTAAAGTTGACATTTCTCAATGCAACAAGGCATTTATTTGGTACAGAGTTGGACCAATAGCAATACAAAAGCCCAGCTTGTGCACCAATGAAAATTTTCATCTAATTGTGCTCCCATGGCTTGAGAACATGAGTGTACCAATCTCCTAAAAACAATGCACAGCTAGATGAAATCAACCTCAGAAACCTTAACCAGCTTTAAATGGATTGATGGATATGGAGTACCAGTATGAAGAAAATAATGGATGATACAAAACTGCACACGAAACGCAAATCAGACTTGGCTTCAGTGCCGGCCCTATATTAAGAAACTACTAACATACAAACCAAATTTTGAGGGGTGATTGCCTGATTGGTACAATTAAAAATGACCTTTAGAGTTTACAAGTAGATAAAGAGAGTATCCAACTTTATATCCATTAAGCTGTCTATAGAGTATCCTGAACTTCTCTCAGTATTCACCACACAGTGGCGTTTTACCAAATTAGGTCATCCTATTGACCTTTTAATCAAATGATTAGGGGCTTGACCCTTGGCTTATTTCATAATACTAACAGATAATGGATTTATATTCATGCTCTCTCATTCCCTCTCTCTCTCTCTCTCTCTCTCTCTCTCTCACTCTACCCAAGTTATTATCTATAATCTTTCTTTTGAGATTGTGTGCACAGTACAATGCAGTATCATAACACAATCCAGTATTAAAGCGGAGTGATAAGAATGAAAAAGCGCTTTGGTCGGTTACGCTATTTCTGGTAAAGCACTTTATAACAAATAATGTTGCTGTTATCATCATCATCATCAGCATTATCATCATCATCATCATTGTCATCATTATTATCATTATCATCATTATCATTACTATATTACTAATACTATTACTATTATTGTTATCATCATCATCATTATTATTATCATTATCACTATTTTTATTATTATTATCATCATTGATTCATCGTTACCATTATTATTATTATCTAGAGCTCTTTAAATCAGAAGTCACTTAGCAAAATATGGGCATTTTCACCAAAATCAAGTTAATCCCTAGGACCTTACCTCTGCGTGGTGTACATGTAAGTAGATGAGGAAAGAGCATATTGACCGCGACGGGTTCGGCCATCACCGTTATCATCATCGTTATTATTCTTATTATTACCACTACAACCATCATCATCATCATCATCATCATCATCATTATTACTCTCATTACCATTATTATTACTATTACTATGACTATTATTATTATCATCATCATTATAATCAATATTACTATTATTATCATCATCATCATCATCAACCTTACCTCTGCGGGGTGTGAGTAGATGAGGAAAGAGCATGTTGACTGCAACGGGTTCGGCCATGACGAAGCTGTTCATGATCGGGGTGAGGAGTCTGGAGGCGACCAGCTGGGCAGGGAGGCGGTAGAGGTGAGGGGCCAAGCCTTCAAAGAAGACCGTCTTCTCCACCTCGCTCTTCAAGACCAACTTGTGCAGGAAGCTCATGATGTCGAGAAAGTCATTCCTTGAGGCAAAAAAACAAATGTGTAAAAAAAGAGGGTGAAACATTTTTTAACAATACATTTAACCTTACTTTTTCTGTCCTTCATAAGGGCTAGAACCAATTCGCTATCTCTCTTTTATACACCCACATGCATGTATTCTTTTTCTCTCGCTCTTTCTCTCTTTAACCTTCTCTCTCATCTCTCTTTTTCTCATCTCTTGATTATCCTCCTGTTGCAGGCTCTTTCATGCAACTTTGGCATATCGATTATCAGCTATTCTTGCTATATTATTTGCTCTGGCTCCATACCATAGTATTAAAGGAAAATCCAACATTAAGATCAAAGCAGAAAAGCATATTGGTGAAAGTTTGAATGAATTCTGACAAACAATACAAAAAAATGGTCATACTAAATGCTGCAAGGATGACTTAATCAATGTGAAACAAGCATAAAAATCTCAATCAAGAACCCTTCGAAAACAATATTCCTTAAAAAGAAGGTAAGTGCATACTACCCCCCCCCCCCCCCCCCCAATCACTCTCTCTTTCTATCTCTCTCTCTTTTCTCTTATATCTTCCTTCTCTTTCTGTTGAACTCTCTATCAAGAACCATGGGTGGGGCATATAATGAAGTATGAATATGTTCTTACTTGAAGATTTCATCTGGGAGGAGGGTCTTCAGCTTTGGTCTAAACTTTGGATCTGGATTTAGAAACTGCTCTTCAATATTTGCAGAAAAAGTTGAACTTATACTTCCTGTTATCAAATGAAAAAAATAATGAAAAAAAAAATAATGAAAAAAATATCAAAGTCGGTGCATTTGTACATTTAGATTATGAATAAAGGCATTCAGATTTAAAGGGCAGGCTTTACTACTTCAGCTAGAAGGGATTAGACCACCCAGCGAGCTAGTGAGGTCACTGTGACAGGTGGCTATCTCATTAACTCAGCTCTCATTTAACATAAGAAAAAGAGGATCATGGGGGACCAACAGGCACTGATTGGGGAATTTTTCTATATAGAGGGAGCAAGTAGCTACAAGTAGGACAGAGTGCCTTTAAAACAAAAAAAATCATCACATCAGAAATGCATAGTGCAATTCAAGACCGACATGGGTAATTTGGTAGAGCCATCGTGTTGCACAGAGCAATCATTCCCTCAATTGGTGGTGCCTATTATTTTGAGCAAAAATGCAAGTGTCACAAACAACCAACCGTGAAAAGAGGTGAGGAAAGCAAGCAAAGTGTTGATAATTACCTAGATCGCCAAGGTACTCCAGTAAGGTCAGGGCCAGTGCACCAAACCCGTAGGCATCTCTAGCATGGCCCATAACAGGACCGATGGATGTCTTCACTCCTTCTACTTTCTCCTCCGGAGGAATGGCTTGAGAGTTTCTTAGTGGTCTGCTCTGGTTTAGGAACTACACAGACCAGAGGAGAAATACAAAATGATAAATATTCAACTATAATCATCATAATAGACAGGTTTTGTATAGCACATACCGGTATCACATTTTGATATATATTCTGTATACAAGTTTTAAGCCAACCAGAAAAATCAGCATTTCCTAAATATGATTTAGATCCTTTCATTTAAATTGTTTCTGAAATTGCAGGTCACAGATAAGATTTTACTTGAATTGATTTCACAACTCACAGCAACAACAAAAGGAAATTTTCCAAGGAAGTAAAATGACATATAAAGTGAAAACAGATATCTCTAGCAAGACATATAATCCCAACCTACATATAAACTACAGGTGCTTTCCAGGGGAAAAACAAAAGAACAAATAACACAAATACAATTGGGTTATACAATCATATCACTTTAACAAATACCTTTAATACCTTTAAATCTCATTGCATTGTTTAATCAAAGAATTTCATATTTAAGTAGTTCCATCAAACTTTATGGACATAAATTGCCTTGTTTCAAAGGAATATTGCAGAAACATGTCATTCCTGTCAAGTCGTATGTAGCTGCAGGAGGGCAGGTCCAAGCTATTTGCTTTGTGACGTACGGGACATTCAGAGACTTTAAACAAGAAATAACAATGGATGACATTATTTATATGGCTATCTTTTGGTATGAGTCTGTGGCTATTATGGCCTAGTTCATCTGTGGAAAGTTTTAGTTCTGACCAATTCATAAATTAATTTTTAATGTAATTAATGTGCTGCGTGACGTACGGGACCAGAGAATTTCCGACTTTTTCAAAAATAAGTTCATCATAAAAGTTCTCTGAATTTATTAAGTTATGAGATTTATGGTAATGATATCTTAATTCATTATGGAATCAAGCATTAATCACAACTATTACCATATTTTTCTGACCTTTCGTTGTTATGTAATATACCAAAACATAAATGTGTGTATGTGACGTACGGGACACGTGACGTACGGGACAACTTTTCCCTATGGGAAAATGCATTGAAATGAAGAATTTTCGTCAAAATTTGTTAAATGTGAACAATTTTAACTTAAATCAGTGACAATTAGAGTGTGTTAGAACCCAATTAGATCCTCTGACCATAACTTAATATCTTCTGTGTTAGTTTATGGGGTAAATAAATAGAAATATTACTTTAACAAAGAAAACAAATTGAATTAATATATTTATACACACTATATTACCATTTTTATTCCATTTACCCATCTATCATGTGCAGTCATGCTTCTTTTCTCATTTCTTTTATCCATTCCATTCAACATTGCAAAATGTTTTTATATAATAATTAATGAAGAAGATGAACTTGAACTTGAAAACTTTTATTTAAACTTGTTTGAAACACAGGGGCACACTCCGCACATCATATTTTGTCAAAGAACATTTCTTATGCTCTTAAGTGTTTGTGAACAAAGATAGGCCCTACATTAAAAATATGAAGTCTTTTCTTCATAGCTTGTTTGAATTACTTGATAGTAATATCATAGAAATTTGAATGAATTCAAAGATAATGCTGAACATATTGTCTTTTTTTAAATCCTTTTATCACAGATTAGATGTTGCTGTCATATATTCAAGAATTTTGATGTACATTAATGTAGCCTACATGTTTGTGAAAGATGGATACAAAAATATAAATCTTGAATGTATTTTGTATTGATTAAAGACATCTTATTAACACCACCAGATATAAGAAATTAAAACCCTAAAGGTTTGTGTGACCCTTTCCACAATTCAAAAGATTAAAGCAAAATCAACAAAAATGCATGGGTGTAAAAGTGATAAAAATATTAAGTGGGTGAGAGTGTGAAATACTCAAAAAGGCTATCCTTCCTTAAAAGTTATGATTTAGTTTTTAGGAGATCAAAATTCCCAAGCTGGCTCCATAACATGTACAGTGTATGCCATAATCCTTTACCATCATATATGACATTTAAATAGAATAGCAAAAAAAACCCTCATATGGAGAGCTTGATAGCTTACTTAAGATTTTTACCTGCAGCATCTATGAGTTGTAAAAGCCAGCTTTTGGTGCATTTACTACCTTATAATTTCATTAGACTCATTCCAGGAACTAGTATACTATTACGATTTACATATTTAGCATCCTGCCAATGTTGGGGACATCAACTGGCAAAATACCAAAGTTGATAATACCAGGGGTCTGGCTTGAAGACTAATTACATCAAATTCAGTACAAAGTTACAAACAAGTAAATTCCTAGAAGGGACCCAGTTGGAATGTTCATATATCCCTCTATACAACAAGTTTCCTAACACAGTATATATTCTCCTTTTGGTCATTTTCTTTTTCACATCTTGCATTGGTTTTATATGGGGTTGTCCCGTACGTCACACACTTGTCCCGTACGTCATATTTCTTAATTTGATTATGTAATTAACACAGAATTTTTGTAATTTTTGTTAAACCTATTTTTTGTTAGGTATTCATCTAAATTAGAACTTCCTAGAATATCTTTAAAAAGAAAAATTATTTTCATAATTAAAATTAAACAAATTATGATCAAATTGTGACGTACGGGACATCACACTTTGGAACCTACCTCATTTGCATAATTACTTAATTTTTAAAGTTTTTATATTTTTTTCCTATTTTCTAGCATGATGGTCTACAATTCCTGAGATATTTAATTTTAAACAAATAATTCAAACGAGATACAAAAATAAAAAAGTAATGTCCCGTACGGCGTACGTCACGCTAATTAATAAAAATTGAAGTTCGTGACCTTGGCACTCTTCGTATTTTTTTTTTTTTTATTTTTTTTTATCAGATTCATAAAATTCATAGTTTCAGCTTTAAAATGAGGTATAGTTAAATATATGTTAAATATATACAAAGATGAAATTTGACCCCCTGAGGGGACAATAGCTTGGACCTGCCCAGGAACAAGAAATGACATACATGTATAAAAACTAATTATAGCACCTCATATTGACAAAAGAATGTAAACAAGCATC
The DNA here is from genome assembly GCA_035222895.1 of Strongylocentrotus droebachiensis. Classification (NCBI taxonomy): domain Eukaryota; kingdom Metazoa; phylum Echinodermata; class Echinoidea; order Camarodonta; family Strongylocentrotidae; genus Strongylocentrotus; species Strongylocentrotus droebachiensis. The sequence goes on along the minus strand of JAVYIG010000408.1, from coordinate 112,346 downwards.
GCCTAGTTAACAGATGGCTATTAAAACACTGTAAAATGAATTTTAGTGGACACACGTTCTGAGACAGGTGTTACTGATGACAAAATCAATCATTCATTTTTCAAATTAATATCACAAAACTATAAGTCTACATTGAATGTCTCATGTTTCTTGTTAAAGATTAAAAGACATTCATATCTACATGTAATTAATATTTTGTCATGGAGCACAGGAAATTGCCACTTAAAGGTGAACTGTAAACATCTTGAATACACTACTTTCCAAGCAACTCATAAAAGTCCTTCATGATGATACGATATGTTTTGTGTTAAAGATTAAAGGCCATCACATGTACATGCGATTGCTATTTTGTCATGAAGCATTGGAAAATGCCACTTAATGGTGAACTCTAAACCTCTTGAATACACAACTTTCCAAGCAACTTGTGATAGTCCTTCATTATGATACAATATTTTTTTGTGTTAACTTAAAGATTAAAGACCATCACTTGTTCATGTACCTGTGGTTGCTATTTTGTCATGAAGCACAGAAAAATTGCCACTTAATGGTGAACTCTAAACACCTTGAATACACAACTTTCCAAGCAACTCATAAAAGTCCTTCATGATCGTACGATATGTTTTGTGTTAAATAAAGATTAAAGGCCATCACATATTGTACCTGCTGTTGCTATTTTATCATGAAGTACAGGAAATTGCCACTTAATAGTGAACTCTAAACACCTTGAATACACAACTTTCCAAGCAACTCATAAAAGTCCTTCATACGCTCATATAAGTACACATAAGAAGCTTATACACAGTATATAATTGCAAATATCCATTTACCTGTAATGTTGCATCCTCAAATTTGCATAGATGCTCCATGCCTCCCAGTCTCCATCCACCATCTGTGCAGCTCACATAGATGGATGACATACACACGTTGTTATGGGATACTCCTCCCTGGAATCAAAACAAAATGACGTTCACATAAAATATATTGCAATGGTGGCCCCATTCATATAGACTGTCACCATATATCCCAGAACCTCAGCTTAACACACACAAACAATTCTCACACCAGACCCACTGAATAAAATTTTAATTTTCAGGTATTAACTAGACAGTAATCAATTGAACAAATTAGGACATTTACTTATTTATCATCTTCTAAACGTAACAACCCTCTCCCCCCCCCCCCCAAAAAAGAGAAAAATCTATGTGTATATATTTTTTAAATACAGTTTAGCAACAATTTGTTCTGGCGATCGGTGTTTGCATCTCAGGCCTCGAATTACATCAAATTTGGGTCAAGGCCACTTTTTTGAGAGGGCACAAATCCACTGAAAGGGGCACAAATCTATCCTAAGGGGCACTAAGGCCAATGTGAAAAGTGCGCGTAAAATCACCTCACGCCGTTGTTTTCATGGTTGGGGGGGGGGGATATGTGCACCCCCCCCCCCCCCCCCCCCCCAAACTGAGCGAATTATTGGCCGGCGCGATTTTTTAAATTTTCGGGAGCAAAAAAAAAAAAAGTGCTCACTACCTCTCCCCCCCCCCCCCCCCCCCCCCCCCCCCCCCGCTATACTGGCTGTTTCGCCGCTAAATATTCTCCCACGAATTAGGCCCCCTCATTGGTCCCCTCCCATGCCGCCGGCTGGATCCGCCTGTGGGGTGGGTGGAGGGAGTGTGGAGTTTCCCCCTTTGACGTTTCATTGAATTATTAGAGAAAGAAGACGATTCGTTGTACCGTTCTTGACTCTTTATCCTTTTCTGAATTATAAGGAAAGCACGGAAGCTTAGACGTTTTTAATAAATTATTAGGGAATGAAGACGATTCGTCTCGATCTCGACTATTAATCCTTTTCTGAACTCAATTCACACCCCTCCCGCGCGATGGGCGGAAGCTATGACGTTTTAATTAAAACGTATGGGAAAGAAGACGATTCTTTGTACCATTATCTCGACTCTTAATCCTTTTCTGATTTAATTCCCGACCCTCCTCCCGAGAAAAATCCAAGTTTTTCACTAATTAAAAACTGTGAAAACGCACCAAAAAAGTTGTAATTAAAACGTATGGGAAAGAAGACGATTCTTTGTACCATTATCTCGACTCTTAATCCTTTTCTGATTTAATTCCCGACCCTCCTCCCGAGAAAAATCCAAGTTTTTCACTAATTAAAAACTGTGAAAACGCACCTAAAAAGGTCACAACGCGAAGTGAAGATGTTGAACCAAACAAAACTTCCCGATATTGATTGGTCCAAATAAAAAGGATGGATTGAAAAACTAAGCCCGAGTCATTACGGTTTTTGTGCCAAACGTTTCAGTCATTTGGATGAAGACATTCTTTCATATCTCCGTATCGGCAATTAAGTCCCGCCAATAGTTATTAATTTAGGAGTTCCATAGTGGCAATTAAGTCTCGCCGATTATTATTGTTTTTAGAGGTCCGTAGGGGCAACTAAACCTTGCCAATAATTATTGTTTTTAGAGCTCCGGAGGGGCAACAAAACCTTCCGATAATTATTGTTTTTAGAGCTCCGGAGGGGCAACAAAACCTTGCCGATTATTATTGTTTTTAGAGCTCCGTAGGGGCAACAAAACCTTGCCGACTATTTTCGTTTTTAGAGCTCCGTAGGGGCAACAAAACCTTGCCGACTATTTTTGTTTTTAGAGCTCCGTAGGGGCAACAAAACCTTGCCGACTATTTTTATTTTTAGAGCTCCGTAGGGGCAACAAAACCTTGCCGACTATTTTTGTTTTTAGAGCTCCGTAGGGGCAACAAAACCTTGCCGACTATTATCGTTTTTAGAGCTCCGTAAGGGCAACAAAACCTTTTTGAACATTACAAGTCGGCGGGTTGGCTTACGATGACTATAATGTCGGCAAAACTTTTGTGGATTAAAATATTATGGCCGTAAACGGTTTGATTTTGAAAAGGGCATTCCGGCCAGTGAGAGGGGCATGGCGGCAAATTGCCGATTGCCGGTGGGTAATTCGAGCCCTGCATCTACTTTCAAGAGTGGATAATTTACAAAATCCATGGCACTACGAAAGTGTAGAAAGTTATATGCAGTACACAAGTTGTCACGAGGCTGTTTCAACTACCTGAACTATTCCTTGCTGCCTGCTGGGATCTAAGTAAAACTTTCATCAGCCCTCACCCTGCCCCATCTATCTCTCTCCTTTCTGCTTCTCTGCCATTTCAATTTGCTCCTTACGATTTTTATGCATCACAACGTCCAATAGCTGATCCCTTATTGTCTGATCAACTGAATTAAATTTATTTTGGACAGGAGGGATAAGACCACCCTGCAAGGTACTGACAGGTGGCTATCTCATCAACTCAGCTCTCAAATAACATAAGAGAAAGAGGATCATGGGGGACCAACAAGCACAGATTAGGCATTGTTTTCTATGTAGAGGGAGCAAGTAGCTGTACAAGTACATGTAATACAGTGGGCCTTTAAATGAAAATCATCTTTCCTTTACAAACCTTACCCTATCATGAAGGAAACTGAGAGCCTCGATGATATTGTACATCCCAGCGCAGATCTCCTCTGGGCTCAGCATCTCAATGACAAGCTCCAACGGTTTGACCTGCTCCGTCACCAAGTAGGTGCTGTCAACGTTGTTACAGGATGCAAAGAACTTGAGGATTGTCGGGTGTCGCAGGACCTTGAGTTGCTGGATGGGCAAATAAAACAGGCATATTAACTGAAATTGCTCGACCCAAATAACCAAGGCCCCAGGTCCAGTTGGTCTGCCAATTACTCTGAGAGTAAATCTAACTAGACACATCAACACTATTCAGTTCCATTTATCAGGAGAGAAAAAAAACATTATTGACTATCCAACTTTCCTTGAATGTAATAGATGGAAGTTAAAAATGCCCAACATTTTGTCCTGTACGTTTTTTTCATCTGTCTTTTTTTTTTAGTTTCTTTCCCTTTTTTTAAAAGTAGAAAACACTATGTTCCTCGGATAGAATGTTAAATGGAGGCCCTGTGTAGAGGAGAGTCACCATGCACCTATGCCTCTTAAGAACCCACTGCACTGTTTGTATATGAGAGTATAAGAGTAAAACCCTGATGTCACTATGAACATGACAGACAAAGAAAGCGGACAAAATATACAGTTCCTCATTCTACCCTCAACAATTGATATCTTGCTATGGTAGACAAAGGAACATCCCTTCACTGCTATTATGTAAAAATTCGTAGAACAAACTAGGTGAATATGCATGTGACGGTGACACGACATTTGCTCCTGCGACAACTGCTCCGGGCTTTATTTCGTCTAAGATGTAGGGTTAGGGTTAGGGTTTCAATAGGGTTTTATGTTAGGTTTAGGGTTAGGTTTAGGGTAGGGTATAGTGTTGAATCCAGGGTTGAAGTTAGCCATTCGATTAGTGTATGAAATTTACAGCGGAGCAATTGTCGCCGGAGCAAATGTCATGGAATCGCATGTGACACATGTTCTGCACATTTTTACATAATAGCAGTGAAGGGATGTTCCTTTGTCTACCATAGCAATTGTTGAGGTAGAATGAAGAACTATATATTTTGTCCGCTTTCTTTGTCCGTCATGTTCATAGTGTGTAGTGGTCCACCTGCACACCCCAGTATAATCTTCAGTATTGAAGGAGGCAGATACTCCATAAGAAGAAGACAAGTCTATTCAAGGGATCGCATTGAATTATTATAGCTCCAAAAAAAGGACTCACGTTCACGGTTCATGGAAATATTGCTTAATTTTCTTGGTCTATTTAAGTTGAACTAACATGACCAATTTGCTAATAATAGTGGATCTGTGATTATGAGAAATTTTAAATAGTTTGTAGACCTAGACCTAGTTGTACTTTTAAATTTAAATAAGCGTCTGAAATGACCAGGCAGAGCACATTTTTCCATGGATGTGATCCGACATATCATTTCAGACGCTTATTTAGAGGCCAGAATTTCAGGTTTTGGAAAATGGCAACGGTATTTCAGTCGCTAGCAATTTCCGCAAAAGAAGTTGAATTGTTGGTACGCTCGAAAATTGCTCAACCAGCATATCGTCGAGTTTATACAACTAAAAGCGGAAACCTAGCCATGTCTTCCTTTTTCGAGCGTACCAACATTAATTATTTAATTAGGAATTAGGGTCTAACATTCTCCTTTGTATTGTCATAAAATGTGCTTATCTGTTTTATGCCATTGCATCACAGCACAGCAACAGCTCATGTGCAAAACCATTCACTAAAAACTAAAGTCCCCCAAACTGCCAAAGACAAATTCAAGATCAAGTGAGACTGCATGAGATTGAATCAGAGTGAGAGTGAGGGTGAGATGTGATTGTGAGAAGTGACTGAGACTGAGAGGACACAAATAGAATCATAATGAAATTACATTTGCTGCATGTTGATAAATGTCCTGCCGTGATTTCTCCTCATCATATTTGTGAACAAAAACAGATACTCTGGAACCATCTGGCCTCTTGGCAGGGTGAATTTTCCAATCTTGCGCTGATGCAGATTCTGGCAATGGATCCTCCAGCGTACAGCCGGAAAGTGCACTGCTCTCCACGCCCATTCTTCCCCGATAGCGTCTCGTCCTGTTTACGCTGATGTTTTCTTCTTTTTGGCGACAACGCCTACGTGGATAATGGAAGAGTCACTTACTGTATTAGCCTTTAAGTATACCTTATTCAACAAGGCACTACGCCCTAATATATCGAGTACGTGTAAAATGATACGTCGTGTAAAAGAAAGTATCAAACTTGTATTATTCCTTCAACGAAATCGGTTGATAAAGCCTTAACTTGACCCCATGCAGTTTTTCAGTGTCGTGGAAGTCGCCATTTTTGTTTTCCAAATTTACTGCTCTAGCGCCCTCAGGCCTCCCACTCGTAGAACGGCGATAATGAGTCATAAAAGTTTCGCACGTTCTTCGAATCTCTATCCCAATTTCTTTCAATTTTTTTTGTTTTTGTATTCCTGTATTTCCATTTTCTCCATCTTTTTCCTCCCTAGTCACTCTGCAGTAACTCGTCTCAAACGTTGTTCTTCTCTTCATGGCTTCCTCTTACCCATTCTCATTTTCTTTCTTCTTCTTCTTCTTCTTCTTCTTCTTCTTCTTCTTCTTCTTCTTCTTCTTCTTCTTCTTCTTCTTCTTCTTTTCTTTTTCTTCTCCTCCTCCTCATCCTCCCTTTTCTTCTTTTACTTTTCCTTTTCTTTCTTTTCCTTCTTCTTCTCCTTCTTCTTCTTCTTCTTCTTCATCTTCTTCGTATTATTAGTTTCTTCGTATATTCTTCTTCTTTTTGTTCTTTTCATTTCGAATTTCTTATTTTTCTTCCCCTGTTTCTTAGGCCCCCCCCCCCCCCACTCCGAGAACGGACGGACCCCATGCGTGTTACCAAATTGTCCGGTAAGGGGGTAGGCTACTTTTCGTGCGACAAAGTCCGGCCCGAGAATTGTAAAAAAAAAATAAAGGGGTGTATTAACTTTTCACCCGGAGATTTCTTTAAAGAGGGGGTGTTTTTTCTTTTTTTCTCTCATCTCTTTGGACTCCTGAGAAATTATTCTGAATTTAGGAGGTTACAGTGAGCATTTTTCATGATTTAGGGGGGTCTCCAAGGCAGGAAAAGCCCGCGAAAGGGGGGGGGGGGGTTCGGAAATGTTGGCAGTCCTCAGATTAAAGCTAAGGGGTGCTTTCAAAAAGAGGGAACAAGCATAAATAATTATGCGTACCCTAGATAACACTGAGTGGGGGGGGGGGCGGGTTCTAAGGCTCTTCGTCGAATTTCTAAGTTCAATCTTCTTTTTGTGCAATTCATTTTCTCTCCCCTCTTCCTTCATGGTGTTCCTTTTCTCCTTTTCTTATAATCTTCCTCACATCATCCTTTTTTCTTCTTCGCTATGGCATCTTATTCAGACTCTTCAACTGATGCTTTTATAGATAGGTATGTCTAGAGCCGTACGGGGTCGCCCTGTCCACCCCGAACTTATTGTAGGGAAATAAGATAAGAAAAGAAAGGAGAATACTGAGAGAAGGAGAGGAAGAGAGACAGAAAGATCGACAGACAGACCGTGAGACAGAGAGACTGAGACAGAGATAGACAGAAAATGTTATTTCCTCATCAAAATACGTACCCAAAATACATACGTTTGAGTATCAATTAGCGGTTTCTGATACTTTGTTTTCATGAAGTTGACGTTATTCCGGTCAATTTATCTCATTATATTATTTCAAATTCTTTCGTCCATTTCCTTCATCTCTGCCCTTGCTCTCACCTCTTTGTTTGCTTGCCAGTTGATTATGGGGCATGTGTCATGTGCCCCTTTTCGTACCCTGAGGCTATACGCCACTGCACTATATAATCACATTGAAATAGTTTAAGATAACGTTGGGACGTCTTCTGAAAACTAATCATCTCCAGTATCATCATGAGAATGTTGACTTCCACATTTTTTCAAAGGCAGGTCTTGTATGACATTTTTGTCTGTATATGCATCGTGTCAGAAATAGCACTCCGAAAGGGACTTTCCAAAAAGGTTAGTTGCAGCTAGACTGATATGAGCCGAACGAATTCGCTCGTCGTCCAGGTTACCGGTTTCCAACCACAGAGCCTGCACATGAGGTTCACCGCGAAATCATTCAATCAACGGGCTGGAGCTGCATAGGCAAATTCACCACGTCAACCCCACGCCACTGTTTAGCACAAAATTGGTTGGAACCAGCAACTTCGACAGCTTGACCAGACCAGTATGACGTCACTATTGGGTACTCAACCCTAGCTGTGCACAATGCCATCTGAAAATCTCAAGAAAATGGCCTAGTTTTCTGAACATAAAAGGCGTGTCAATCAAAGAAAAGCGCCCCTTTAATGCATATAATTATTGTTTTGAAGGATCCCTGGTATTCTTTTCGAAATGTCATGATAAAAATGGAGTTAAAAAACCTGTTCAATCAAGATGATTAAGGTTATACATTGAAAATATAACTTGGTTAAATTGGGTACATTATAATTGGGTTTTCAGCTCGTAATTATATTTCATTACTCTATTAAGACCTTGATTTTCAATGTTTCATCTTCTTTTTTAATTTTTTATTGTATCTCCTTAAAGTCAATCACAAAACAATAATAAATCTGCCCTCTGTGGGATTGAGATGATTATAGGCTTTTGCATAATTGATAGTCTTTCACGATGGTGATCAAAAAGTGCCTCTTCAAAATGATACGGTCTATTTCCTGGCTTGACCCATAGTAGGTCCATGCTTGAACTAACACCCTATAAAGCTCGGAGGCCCAAATAAAGGTATCTCACCCCCCCCCCCCCCTTTGTATTTGATTAGCTGGGCTATTATGATGCGCACTTGCATTATCATAAGTTCCAATATTGTTAAAGGGCCCATGACATCGAAATACAAGAGTATTCCTGTTGGTGTGCAGTCCTGCATACATCTCATATTTTGATATGTAAACTTTTGATTTTTTTCATAGATCTTTAAATATGTTTTGAAAATGTTTGTTTTTCAAACTTGCTAAGCTCCATCCCCAAAACCTCCAGATCTCATTCCCCTTGTGACATCATAATATCAGTCATCAATGAGCTAACTTGAGAAAGTGGTACATGTATGTATCTTTGCCGAAGTCGACCACCTGTTACAATACGTAATCCGATAGCAACATGCAAGTTGCTATGTCAGACATGCTGTATAGCATCACCAGGAAGACAAAGGCAATGATGATGTACTGTACATAAATGTATAGAAGCATGCAATTCTATTATGAACGTGTGCTAAGCTGGGGGAAATTACATACCATTGTCTATTCTAGAATATTAGTTTAGTCTGACATGTCTGACATAGCAACTTATATGTTGCTATTGTTTGTGGTATTGTAACAGGTGGTCAACGTTGGCAAAGTTACATGCCACATGTTGTATGCAGGACTGCACACCCTTTAAACTCATGTTCAGTCGGAACAGCCTTTAAATATATTAAAAAAATTATCATGTACTAATGAGTGCAAGTTATAGTGTTTTTGTCATTGAAGCAGATTTTAAATCTAGAAGCTTCGCAATGGATGGAGACTCTAAACCTCCTGCATTCCTTCCACTTATATTCTGCGAGCACAGACTCCAATTTGACACTTTCCCACAATTCCTATAGCCTTGAGTAGAGTCTATATATGTCAGTTTCTGGCTGTTTCAGCTTACAAAGCCTATAGTATTCTTATTTTGCAGACACTGATATGCACAGCGATTGGCAAGGGTTTGTGCCTGCAAACCACCCTCATCGTAAAAACTCACTTCGCGAACCACCCCCCCCCCCCCCTCTTCCTTCCCCCAAATTGGAATTCTGACTATGCAGGCGTCTTAAAACTCCTTCTTTAATCTGATGACATTTCTTTCCTCCTTATTCAACATCCTTCCCCGCCTCTTCGATTCTCCCCTTCTCATCCTGCTCCTTATCTTTCTTTTCTATTCACTTCTTCTTCTCCTTTTGCTTCTGCTTCTCCTCTTTCTCCTTCTTCTTCTCCTTCTTCTTCTTCTTCTTCTTCTTCTTCTTCTTCTTCTTATTCTTCTTATCCCAAAGTAGTGCTCCTCCTCAATCAGAAACGATTATGCCTCTTTTCTTAGTTTCCTCATTCCTCCTCCTGACTATTACCCCCCCCCCTTCCCCTACTCCCCTTCCTCCTCCTTATTCAACATCCTTCCCCGCCTCCTCGATCCTCCCCTTCTCACCGTGCTCCTTATCTTTCTTTTCTATTTAGTCTTTTACATCCTTTCAGTTATATTTCATCTCTCGATGTGGACAAACATCATCATTATTCCGACACGATCAATTACCTGCAAGACCCTCAAATCCACCTTAAATCCACCGTTTCACTTTCAGCCGGCAAGCTACCCTGTTTTTCCTTCCCTCCATTCATTGCCGCCTTTCTTCTTTTCCCTTGGTTCTCAAAACGGGGGCAGCTCTACCCTTCGGTCATCCCTGATGCGCACACGCCCATCCATTTTGATCAACTGCTTTCTGCATTTTTAATGAAGGCCCTATCTTCTATTTCAAGTGTCTCCTCCTTTCCAGGGTATATGCCTATCATGTATGCCTGCCTTATCCTCCTTTTAATAAATAATACGCCATTATGATTATTGTTTCGTTTCGCTCTTGTAATCTTTAATGGATATGTCAGTACATATTGTATGAAGAGGTTTTTGAAGCTAGACCTGAAGCGATAATAATGATAGTACCGAGCTTGCTTATGGGGGTGCCTTTTTCGCTTCAACGTTCTCTGACAATCAACGAAAAAGGGAATCCTTAAAGTTTTTCATGGTGCCCTTTTACCTACTGCAACACCCCTTTAGCACCACAACTATATTTGGGTAGACAGCCCCCCCCCCCTATACCTTGTATGTGTTTGTATTACCTGTATATTATTTCAAAGTTGCAGGGCAATATACCATTTTGCATGTATGTACATGGGTTCAATATTGACCCTGATGCTGCTAATATAAATTGGAATTCGTTAGATGTTTTGTATCGAAATCAATATCCATTTCAAATCGGGTCAATTAAACGTTCGACGATTCGTCAGTGACCAGGAACCATTAGTTTGAAAATGGGTTAATACAATGAATAATAAACAATCATTGGAGGATATGGGTCAATTCCAATGAAAAAATAACAAACATTCATAATAATTTTTATTAACGCATTTTCCCCACACATAGGAGCATCAATATCCTGGCTGTGTAGTAAAAGCTGTGCTTTTGATTCTCAACATTTCAAACACCACTGTAAAAAAACTCAACTGATTTCACTCAAAATCGATACTTTAGTGACAATTGATGACACCTAAATAGCAGTAAAATATTTTTTTTTTAACTTACTAATGTTAAAAAGAATAATTTAAAAATTCAATTTGTAAGTCTAGTGTCAAACTTTGCTTACAGCTGCACCGACATGATTGTGTAGAGTCTATGCGATATTGTGTGGTGTGTGTATGTGTGTATGGGTCGAAAAATACCTTCCTCACAGCAAGCATGCAGTGCTAAAGGTCAATACGCATTTGCATTGACTCTCTATGCTTTGCTGGAGTAAATTTCCCCTCCATTTTCTACATGTCATTTCAATGAAAGAAATAAAGAGAGAGAGAGGTAGAAAGAGGTAGGGAGAGAGAAAGAGAGAGAGTGTGTTCTCGCCTTGTTCAAACTGATACTTTTTATAAAAACATCTATTTTTTTGTTGTTTAATGATTGTGAAAACAAAATTAATTTTCAAGCTTTAATCTTCATCTTTATTTGTTATTCCTTAAAGCATCCAATATGCATTAAGCGCTTTAAAATGGCAATGGAAGAAGATGACTTCGAACATTCATTTTGTCCCAGTATGTACAAACAACACCACTGAAAGTTTCAAGAGGTATGATCAACATTTGGAAAAGAAAAATCATTTTTCAAAGACTAATGGCATTTTAAGAAGTATATTCATACCATGGTACTATTTATACGAATCGAATAACTTTTGTTAGTACGACGCATGCTTCTGCGAAATTTGCTGCGAGGTCAATTTAATACACTAGCCGAATTCAAAATTCAACCCTTTACCAATCACCCTAATCCAATACCTACAACTAACTTAAAACCTTAAGTCAAGTGCAACCATAACATTACCTAGCCCTCTATGATATCTGCCGAAGTCAAACCCGCCCAGAGCAAAAATCGGAGGACCTAACATTATCCGCGGCCATAACGAGAAAAGTGCGATAAGTTCTC